>JAIFAC010000092.1:0-188539 GCA_026545765.1 Plantago major | reverse complement strand
ATCCTATTTATTATATACGGCGTCACAATACCGATTCACCCCAAAATTTTCAGGAGTTTTAATGGTAGTGAAGCCAGAAACATTAAAGAACGTACATGCTGAACAAATGTTGGTGTTTACGTTCTACTATGCCATTTTGTTCTGGCATATATGGACAAGATTTTTGATGAATCATTCCATTTTCTCTAATGAAATTTGGCATATGGAATTCCATTCCATTGTCAGTTCGAATTTTCTTGACTTTGATGTCAAATTGTTTTTCAAGCATTATTATGAGACCTTGCAAGGTAGATTCGCTTCTACATAAATTTTAATAATTGAATCCAAGTCATCCTTGAGTAGTTATCTATGAAAGTTCACTTTTAAGTACATAGTTACTTCAACGGTTAACTTAACACCTCTCTCGGTGCAGAAAGGATATTATTGGAATATTGTCTGTCTGCACTAACCCTAACCTAGTTCAAAAAGTTGTTTTCTATTTTGTATACGATCAAGAATATTCGTGGCTTTGGAAAGTTTGGAAAGAAGAAAGGAAGAAAGATAAAGTGCGAGGAGTATTTAAGGAAAGAAGATCAAGAAGATTCCGAAAGCAAGATATTGAAGATATGATAAGCATGGAAAGGAATAAACAAGACCCATTTGGTGATATGCACGCTATAAATATAACACCAAGGGCACTCAAGAGGATTGAGCAAGACAAGAACATCTACAACATTACTCTTGTGATATTTTTACTAGACTTTGTAGCTATCTGGATAGAGATAGTATCTCGATCATCTAGTTTATACTAGGTCAGAGCTATTGAATAGGTAGTACTAGTCTAAGTGGTTTAGTCTTTGAAGTTCAAGGATTCACCTAGTGAAGACTTGAACATTATTTTTGTATATTCACTCAACTTTGTTAGTGGATATTTGCCTCAGTCGAATGGGTATATTTACATACCAAATTTTAAATAAAACAACTCGAGTTATTTACTTATTTCACTGGTATTGTTTTTCTGCTTTATGTCACCGATACTTGAACCGTTATATCAACATTGGTATTAATAGTACGCTTAGATATTAGTACAAGTCCCGATCCTTATATTCTTTCAATCGACATCAAGATCCGCACTTAATTAATAAGTGTTTTGGACTGTACTAACTATGGATTTTCCTAAAACAAATGCAAATAGATCGCCCATTCTTGATGGCACGAACTATTTGTATTGAAAACTAGACTAAGAACTCATATCAAATCAATTGATGCATTCTGAAGTTCTGTTTGATGGCTATCGGCTTCTATGCTACCACCATATGCCGATGGTGATGTAGTCAAACTCGAAAACCAATGGGATGCAGATGAATGGACCGAGTGGGTACAATGAAAATCTCTCAATGCTATCTTTGGCTATGTAGACACTCATATGTTCATGTCGATCCGTAACTGCATCAATCGTTAAGAAAGCTTGGGAAATCTTGCAAACTCATTGTGAGGGTGACCAAAGTGTTAAGGAAAGCAAGGCTAGATTGTTGTTGAGTCAATATGAAAGCCTGAGGATGGGTGAAGATGAAAACATCACCACCTATTTTGAGAAATTGAGGACAATCTCTAATGAATGTCAACCGCTTGAGAGCCTATCTCAATAAGCAACTTGTTTACAAGCGTGAGAACCTTGTCCTCAAAATTTGAAACTAAGCTGCATCCTTGAAGACACTCAACACTTAGCTACCATGGACTTCAATGTTTTATGAACAATCTCAAAACTATGAGATGAGTTTGGAAGAGCACAAAGGCTCTAGGAACAAAGCTATAGTATTCCTTACTACTTCTAAAGTTCATCAAAACTTGGAAGAAAATACGGGAGATAGTGTAGATATGGCTCTTGCTACTTTCCAAAAGGATTACAAAAATCTTGTCAAAAGATTCAATAGAAGTAAACCTTTTGTGTTCTCTGAGAAACAAGTGTGAAAACCTGTTGATCTTGCAAGAACTGATCCCAAGGCTCTCGAAAAAATCCAATGTTATGAATGCAAAGGTTGGGGTCACTACAAGCATGAGTGTGCAAATACTCTGAGAAAGGCTGAAAAGTCTTATCTTACTAATATGAGTGACAGTGAAGATGAGGGAGATCTGGGGAATGATTCCTCCGATCCAAAGACAAAACAAGTTATGTCTCTTTTCACTGTTGTGAGTAAAAATCGCCAGAGTGATACCAACAGTGAGAATAATGCTTCTCTAAATCAAACAGTCTATCTTGACTATGATTGTGTGGACGATTCCAGCATCAACTGTCCAACTGACAACAATATGAAATGTTTTGTTAGTTCCTTTGTGTCTAGTGCAGATTTCCCACCAGAAGAAGAATTATCTCAGGAACAGATGATCGAATAGTTGACAAAAATGTATGAAGACTTGATAAGAAAGACCAGAGACATTAGAAATCTTTCAAGCCACTGGAAGGAGAGAATCAACAGTTGAAAGAAACTATTGCCAATTTGGAGATTGCTCTCACCAAGAAAGATACTGAAGCTGAAGTTCTTAGGACAAAGCTCTGCAATGTTGAGTTAGTCATTGCCAAATGGAACTCATGTCCTGCCAAACTAAGTGAGACGAGTGATCAAGGTAATAATGAAACTACGGGGTTGAAAGATATTGAGCTACCTAGTCTTACCAACATTCCCACAAATGTAAGGTAAAATCATTAACTTACTAAAGGATCCAAACCGCAAAAGCAAAACTTTCAAGAAAACCTTTTGTGTCGCTTTGTTTTAAAATCGTCATAAAAACCTTTTGTAACCATCTTAAAGGGTTTTGGAAAGGAGAAAAGTCTAAAATTGGGCTAAACATCATGTGAAAGAAAACTAAAAAGAAAAATAAAGTAGCATCGATCTCAAGTTTTGGAAGATTAAGCAACCGCTGAGTCAACATCTTATGTGAACCCTAAAGAAACGACAAAATGGTCCTGAAATGTAAAACCGAGTTGGTCTCGTCATATGGTTTGCTTGTATCTTCTAACAATGCAGAATGTCGAGTGGAATTGGCTTCAAAGACAAAGGAAATATCTCGAATCCACTTGCTGACAAATCTCTCAAACTTGTGTCAAAACCACAGAGTAAGTACTAAGTTTGATGAAAAGGTAATCGGATCAAACCCAAGTATGAGATATGTCGATAATATCCTTCTTCCAAATCTTAAATCAGAAACATCACAAATTCTCATTTCGTGAGGTTGGGTCTTCTATTGAGTATGTCTCCAGTAAAATAAAACATGTTTCATGTTTTTCAAATAAAAGAAATACTACTAAGAGTATATACAGTTGGACAGGTGAGTTTCATCAACATACAAGTGATGGTCTGTTTTCCTTAGATAAAAACTTGATATCATGTTTAGCAAAACTCAAGTCATTGCTCACATTGTTATTGCTGAACCTAAATGTGTAATCTTCGGTAGTTGTGTCACTCTTCCGCCATGTGTGATATGTCTGATAATCGAGTTAGCAAAAGTGACCATATCCTAATGCTATGTGATAACTACAATGCCATATATCTTACCTTGGGATACCATTCCAATTGCTACCCAAATGAAACACAAGTTGTGAATACCCAGCAGATTCATATCCAAAAGCAACTTGGTAAGTCGTTAGGTTATGAGAGAATTCTTGGATTTCCAAAATCTCTCATTTTGTGCCGAAGTTGATTAAGAAAGGTTGATGGCATCGTCTGACTTAACATCACAAATTCAACAAAGGTATTTTTTTTTGTGATGTGTTTCTTGCTTATCTGTTCTTGTTTTGTTTTGTTTTGAACAAAAGAGTCTTGCATCTTGATTGAAGTAGAGTACTTGGAAAGACTTTGATTCTTAAATACTGGTGTCAGCACTCTTCTTTCTCTCCCTTACTCATCATAGCTTAAGTTATAGAAGCAAAAATATGGAAAAGAGCCCAATGGAGCTAATGCTAAAGAGCCCAATGTTGGCCAAATGGAAAAGGCCCAATGGAGGCATATTTTACTTTACATTTTATGGCCTCGAGTTTACCACAAGTCCTAAAACCGGATTATCGATTTCTAAGACTACATTGAGTCCCATTCTTGAAACTTATACAGAGCCCAACACTTGCTTCTTGTTTTTAATGATTCTCAGCTTATGTGCGATCTCTTCTTTTCTCTCTATTTGTGCTTGGGTCGCTTAAAGAATCTATGTTTCTAAGCCAAGTATTTCCTCATCAAACAAGATACTTCAGGCCTTTATAGTTGTTTATTCCTTTTTAATCTGTACATTGCTGATTGGGTGGTTTCCTTGAGGGGGAGTGGGAATGTGCTTGTGTGTTTGAATAGATCTATCTTAGGCTAGGCTGAAGGCTTCATTTCTTTGACAATAGCTTTTTGAGCATTAGACTTATCACTCGAACCATGATACTGAAAGTTTTTCGAAAGTAAGATTTTTCTATCACTTTAGTGTTTTTAATTCTACGCCTTTTGTCTCCTCTGTTGTTTTTTAAAGCAAAAGGAAAATTGTGCTCTGTTTGAGCTCTGGAGATCTGCTAATAGTTGACTTAACACCAGTTTTGTCAAAACCGAACAGAAAGCCTTTCGAACTGGTTCAGGTTGATAGCTATCTAATAGGAGCAATGATTACCCAACTGTTTCAGACCTTGGGAACCGGCGCCCTTGCCTTCTTCAAAAACTTTTCAAAATTCGCCATTTACCCAAATTCTTCGTCATTGTTCTCTCAAATCTTTTCTCTAATCTCTCATCATTCTTTTCTCCTCCAAACGTCTCTTCACATTTTTCTGTAAAATTCCAAAATCCACCATGGAAAGCCTAGCACAAGCAGCAGAGATTCTTGAAACCACTCCCATTGCCTCAACTGTACCCCTAATTGTCCCTTATCCCTCCTCCTCTATCTCTTCACATGAAAAATCTGACAAAGTTGAGGAAAATTTCAACCCTCTAGAAATTAAAGTTAATTCTGGAGAAAGTGAAGAAATCGAGGGTTCTCAGTTGAAGAAGAGGAAACTCACTGATGACCTAACGGTGGGTGAGGCTGGATCATCTACCCCTAATTTGCAGGAAATAGGGGATGCACCACAGGAGCAAGGAACTCTGCCTGAAAACTCAAGGCATAATCTGGCAAAGGATACTGAAGAGAGTGATGATTCTATGGGAGATTTGAAGGCTAAGGCACTGAAAAGACATGCTGCTGAGAAACAAAAGGAAAGGGAAGCTTTCTTGAAAAGAATTGAGGAAGAAGTTCTTGATAAGGATCTGGAGACTAAGCAAGAGACAGAGGAAGAAAGGACAACAGAGGAACAACTAGAAGAAGAAGAACATGATGACTCAAGAGACTCTAACTATGAGCAGTCTCAGGGAGATGAGGACGCTGTGTCAGTTGATTCAACTGTTGCTCCATCTGCTGATACAGTTGATGAGGTATCATCCTCAAAATCTTCTTACTCTGACTTTGATGAAGTAGCTCATAATGATACCTTCTTTACTCTCAAAATTGCTGAATCCTAGCCTTCTTTCCGTCATCGCCCCATTTTGTCTGAGAAAAAGATTACTGAAGCAAACTTTAAGCAGTATAATTTGTATGATTTTTTGGACCAAAGAGGTTTCATTGGAACTGTTGAAGGACTTGACCCTTTTGTGCCTACTGTGATTCGTGAGTTTTATTGCAATCTTTCTCCTCATTTTGCTGTGCCTGGAACTCCTAAGTATGGTAAAGCCTTTTTGCGGGGTTACATCTATGACTTTACCCCAAAATGGCTCAATGATTTCATGGGAACCCCAAATGTGGAAGAAACAGATTTGACTGTAAGTATGGATGAAGTTGCCCAGGTTATTACTGGCAAACCTGGTGTTCAGTGGCACTCTAACTTCCCTGCCAAAATGCTCACTGCTATGATGACAGTTCTGTTTAGGGTCTGCATTCACAACTGGCTACCTACCACCAACATCAATCATGTTCCCTCTAATGTTGCAGTTCTGCTCTACAAGCTCAAGCTTGGCCTGCCTATTGATTTAGGTCAGAGGATTTTTTATCACCTAGGAAATTTCTCAAGTAAGGGTGATGTGGGGAACCTAATGTATCTGTCCATGATATATGGATATCTAATTGATGAAGACTTCTCTCCAGAAGAAAATGAAGTAGAATTGAATGATTTCAAGAGTATCAAAGTCACTCATCAGGTACTTACTACAAACAGGGTTCAGGATCTTCCATGGCAGTCTCAGGCTCCACCAATCCCGGCTCCTCCTGTAGGTGTTGCTCCAGCTGTTAAATCAACAGTTCTGTTTCCCAATCTTCTCCGTCCGCTCAACTTGTTTGAACAAACTCTTGTGGATCAAATTCAGCTGGTAGATGACAGAATTCAAGGGATGTTTGAGCAGCGGAAGACTCTTGTTGATTTTCTTTCATCACAACAAGGGGGAAATGGCTAATCAAGATGAAGGAATTGTTGCTGCTACTGGAGAAACTGGAGAAACTATTGTTGCTGCTGCTGATGGTGCTGTGGGACAGAATGTGGAAGGAGAAAATGAAGGAAATATGGAAGAATGATCTGTTGGAACATTGTTTTTTAAAAGACAATTATTTTTGGGTTTATTTTTGGTCTGCAATATTCTGAATATTTACCTAACTGTTTGAACTGCTATTTGCTATGATGTTTTTGCTAACTACTGGTTCATTTGCTAAGGGGGAGTATTTTACCATTATCCTTTTTGTTTATGTTCATCTTGATGTTGGCTTATTGTAGGCCAGAAGAAAGGCAATAAGGGGAGATTGAAAGTTCACCGTTATACATAGTTACTTCAACATTTAACTTAACACCTCTCTTGGTGCGAAAGGATATTATTGAATATTGCCTGCCTTCACTAACCCTAACCTAGTTCAAACAGTTGTGTTCTATTTTGTATACAGATCGAAGAATATTCAGGGATTTGGAAAGTTTGGAAAGAAGAAAGGAAGAAAGATGTGGAAGGAGTATTTATGGAAAGAAGATCAAGAAGATTCTGGAAAGCAAGATATTGAAGATATGATAAGCATGGAAAGGAATCAGCAAGATCTGACCTTGGTGATATGCACATAGTTATAAATATAACACCAAGGGCAGACTCAAGAGGATTGAGCGAAGACAAGAACATCTACAACATTACTCTTGTGATATTTTTACTAGACTTTGTAGCTATCAGTTGGATAGAGATAGTATCTCGATCATCTAGTTTATACTAGGTATGTAGCTATTGAATAGGTAGCACTATTCTAAGTGGTTTAGTCTTTGAAGTTCAAGGATTCACCTAGTGAAGACTTGAACATTATTTTTGTACATTCACTCAACTGTGTTAGTGGATATTTGCCTCAGGCTCGGCTGGTATACTTGCATACCAGCTTAAAGAAAAACAACTCTGAGTTATTTACTTATTTCCGCTGTGTATTGTTTTTCTATTATATGTCACGATATTTCAACTGTTATATCAACATTGGTATTAACAGGACAGTTTTCAGTATATTAGTACAAGTCCCGATCCTCATATTCTTTCAATCTACGACTGTTAAGAAATAATTTTGATTGTTAAACGTTGAATATGGTCCCCAAAGGTCGCAATGTAACAATTCGAAGCAATAAGAGGACATAGAAGTACTCGAAGGAAAAGAAGCTCTCTTCTGCATTGATTGTATACAAACATTACAGTGAGTGTTTATTACACTTAACATTAGGAAAGTCCGCTTCTATAAGAGATAGCCTTGAATTAGATAAGTGACCAAGTCTAAAATGCCAAACATGATCCTGAACTCTAGTAGTTACAGGTATGTCGACTTTAGGTAAAACAGTAAAGATGTTGCTTGCTTTTTTATTCCTTGTTCCTTCACTGAAATAATAGAGCCCTCCTTGTTCTATAGTTTGACCAATCTTCCTCAAGTAGCTCGTCGATTGACTTGTTTCTTTCTGTAACAAGTAACATTCTTTTTCAGAAAAAAGGAATAAAATGCTATTTTTTCTAGCAGCTTTACTGATTGAAATAAGATTTACTTTGAAACTCGATACACATAAAACTCGTTTTAGTGTAAGTGTTTCAAAAATTTTAATATCTCATATGTATGTTATTAAGGCAGTTGTTAGATTAGGTAGCATTAATTCTTTTAACGTTAGTGGTTAGATTCTTAAAAGAGCAAGTTATATGATCACTGGCCCCTGAATCTATTATCCATCTAACTTTATCTTTAATCAGAAATTTACCTATATTGTTGCTGGTTCCCACAACTAGTGCCTTCCCCATCTTGTTTTTCTCTGCTAGTGCCAGTAAACTTTGAACTTGAGTATCAGTGAGTTCAAATTTCTTTCCTGCAGCCATAGTAATTTCTACTGTGTTTCTGCTTGTGCCAACTTGATTTGCACGCGCCATTTTGCTTTTGGAGCTGTCTGGATAACCATGGATTTTATAGCAAGTGTCAATAGTATGGCCTTTCATTCCACATTCACTGCATTCTTTGCAATTTTCAGTGGAATGGCCTCTTCTCTCGCATTTTTCACACCACAATTGTCCTTTTGGCTTTCTTGGTTTTCCCACCTGGAGAGCAGTAGAGTCATTGGCATTGAAACTTATGAGTCTTGTCTGTTTCTGCCTTTCCTCTTGTAATACCATGGAGTAAGCTCTATCCATACTTGAGACAGAGTCCATGAGTATTATCGTCCCTCTAACCATCTCATAAGATTCATTGAGGCCCATGAGAAACCTAAAGACTTTCATCTTTTCCACACTTACTTCCAGCTGCACAGTTATGTCACATAAACGGTGACCACAAGAGCAAACTGGAGTGGGATTGTAGTTGTTTAGTTCTTCCCATATGCCACTCATCTTAGTGAAATAGTCGAACACAAAGCTATTGCCTTGGGTTATTGTAGCCAGTTCTTGCGTCAGCTGGAAGACTAACATCTTCCGGCTGAGCATATCTGGTTTTCAGCTTATCCCAGGCTTCTCTAGCCGCGTCCATGTACAGGATGGTGTTCTTAATATCAGCTGAGACAGATTCCATCAACCATGATCTGACTAAGGTATTGCATTTTTTTTCCATGCTTTCAATTCCTTAGGATCAGTTGGTGGTGGAACTGATCATCAACAAATCCTACCTTGTTTCTGAGGTCTAAGGACATGAGAAAAGACCTAGACCACAGATTGTAGTTAAGACCATCAAGTTTTTGTGCTGTAGCACCAAATGTGAAGTGATCAGTTGGGTGTATGTAGTAGGGACTGAAGAGATCTGTGTGTGCAGGTATCTCAGGTGTGGTAACCATTGTGTCATCCATTAAAGAAGATCAAGTAAAGAAATCAAAAGAAGAAAAGCAACTGTTCTGCTCGGAAAATCTGAAAAGCTTAAAGAAGAGAAGCACAAGTCAAGCCTGGCTATCTGATGCCATGATAGAATTCCATCTCATCTAAAAGCTCGCACTTATAGAGGGGTGTGGAATCTAGTCATTTATATTAATACTCCAATAGAGTTGACGAGGAAAAAGCTTTTGCATAAAGCATTTCTTAGCGCCCCATGCTTAGTGCTGATACGAGCTGCCGGAAAACCTTCCAGCAAAGGTCCTCTTGAACGGCCTTCGACCTTTGTAAACAATTCACCCCCATTGACAAACTCAAGAACAAAGTAGATTTTGGTCTTCGTGGCTAGCACCTCAATGAGCTTGACAATGTTGGGGTGGCGAAGCTTGCTCATGATCGATATCTCATGCTTGATATTGGCAGTGAGATGGGAGGAGTTCGAAGTCGTGAACTTGGTTTTGTCGAACACATTTATGGCGACACTTTGGCCGGTGGAGATCTCCTACCTTGGCAAGGTCGAATGCACCACGACCGAGAAGCTTGCTTGGTTCATATTTGTTGATCAGTGCGTTTTCTGGTGATAATGGCATGGAACGTCGAGGGGAAAACACGGTCTCTTTCGCTGCTGCCATGGCAGAAATCATGACCGCCGGGCGCAGGAGAAATGGTTTGCTCAAGGATTTTGTCAACAGAGGAAAAATAATGGTGGTAGTATAATTTGTAGGGATGATCTGTTGGTCAGTTGCTACTATTTAGAGGTATGGCAAGTTCTTGGTCTGGTTTGTCTATTAATAGAGAGTGGTGATGAACTGATGATGGATGAATCCTACATCCCGGAAAGATGACTTAATTTATACTACTACAATTGATTTCATTTACATGTATAAATAAAAGTTGCAACCACAATTTCTTCTTTATTTGAAGAATCTTCAAAGTACATAGAGCAGATGAAACATCAAATTCTTCTTCCTTTCTGTTCCTGCCTTCTACCAGTAGTTAGCTGCGATTCTTCCTGGAAACTTCAAAAGGCGATTGAAAGCCAATGTTCTCAACCGCGCCAACAGTCTTAAACATCCGCCTTCTGTTAACTTCCTCCACTAACGACCGATGCAGCAACTGGCTCCTCGTGTCCACTAAGGACCGGTTCCTGGCAAGTTTAGGCATTTCCGCCATCATATCCTGGCACTGCTTGTTAATAATCTGAGCAATTTGTTGTCCAGTGGTTGCGCTTTGCCTGGATAGAATCTTGAAGTACTTTGCAACATGTCATGATCTGAAGCCACTTGGCTGTTATATCTCCTGGGGCTCGATTTGGATCGTGTAATTGGCCTGCAGAGTAGTAAGCCAGGTTGGAATACTTTTCTGAGTGTGATGAGCTCATGTAGCTGGTGTCATCGAACAACTCATCTAACACAATTTAAATTGTTCATCAGGTTCTTGAACTTATATCTGAAGTGTTACAACAAGTTCATTCAGAAAACTGTGAAACAATACCTTGGAGCCAATTCTGGTGTTTCCCATCAGTCATGTGAGACTTGATCGAACTCAAGAATGACATGTGAGATGACGAAGAAGGCGTAGAAGGGATTATGGTGTTCAAATCATCCTCTTGATCATTGCCGACATGAAACTGACCTCCTATTTTCCAATCTGGAACCAAACCAGATATCTCCGCCAATCATATTTGCAATTTCACTTGGCTTCCAGTCGTTAATCTCCAGTTCCTTGACCATTTCATTCGCTACATCCATCGGGGTATCACTAACAATATCAAACGGAAAGAAAACATTTCACATCACCTGAAAGATTGTACAATACACAAAATCCATTAAAATGATGAAACAATTCGAACTATCATGTTTCTCAGCATAAAATCAGAGTAAACAGAGTACCTTCTTTGTCAGCTATCTGGACTTTGAGAAAGATAGCGGCATCTTCAGGGTTTAACTTCCTGTTATAGTCATATTAGTCCTCGTGTATTATCGCTCAAACCCAAGTGCTCGAGTTCAACAGTGTCATTTAGAAACGGCTTTTGGTCCTTAATAATCTTCGACCAATCATCACTGGGATGATCTACAACAAGGAACGGATCAAGCAATAGCTCTTGAGCAGACAATCTTTTTGACGCAGTCTCTAAGCATTTCCCAATAAAACGTTGTGCATCTAAGTCCTGAACCTTGTAAAATGCCCGTGGCTTCTTACCCTTATTAAACAAAACACACACAAGTAATTATTAGAAGTTTAGAACAAGTCATCCAATTGATGTATTTATGTATGATGCCATATATATGATCGATCTTACAGATATGACTTTCTTGTATATCTGGGCAGGATTGGTGCATTCACTGTATGGATATTCAGAAGTGATCATCTCTAAGACACACATCCTGCATTTAGTAAACGCCCACTAGTTCGTTGTAATCTTCTTCAGACAACTCTGGTGCCATGAACTCTGGTGCCTATAATGCTATGTGCTCTAGACGAACCTCAGAGAATAGCTGCAAGACCTAGATCACCAATCTTGACCTGTCCAAGGTGACCATTCACAAATATGTTGTCACACTTGAGGTCTCTATGGATTACTGGAGGATTTAGGCCGTGCAGATATACCAGACCTTCAAGTATTTGGCGCGCCCATATCTTTTATCGCCTTATATTTACTCGCTTATACATTGCTCGGTATCTGCATTATGCACGAACCATTTAACGATAACATCCACATACAAGCCTAGAATGTTGGTGATGCGTCACAATAACTATTTGTGTTCTTGTTCCTAGACTGTCATACAGATCATAATATGTAGCTATACTTTCTCAGGTTATGTAATTATGTTATAACATCAGTTCTGTTTCTTGCAACTGTTATTATGTAAACATCGATAAATTCTTATGCTAGTAGCGAACAATGCACCCTTTAGACACATAACAAGTGAGACTCATGATGTGACCGCAATGCACTTATGAGTTGGCCCTAGCACATAAGCTAGTTTGTCAATAACTACACATTAAAAGTACAACAAGTTACTACAATCTTAAATGATTTCCTTTGATTAGGTGAACTTAATAGTATTCTATAATGTCTGATTGCTACCTGAAAACATGTCACTAATCGATTATAAATCCTTAGTTGACTTGTATTCAAAATATATACTACGAGATCATAGTTGCATTTATATAACCAAAAAAGAAAAAGAAAAAGAAAAAGAAATTCGACCGGAGCCCATCAGAATAGACTCTCTTGTAGTTCCGGCCATGGTTGTAATATTTGAATGGCTAGTGCCTAGTTAGAATAAATGAACTTACTGTCTGAGGGTGCCGGAAGTGAACATCTCGGTAATGAAATTGAAAGTTCGGTGTTGGACATCAATCCAAGAAGTGTAGAATCTGATGATTGAGTGATGATTTAATGTTGCAAGAAGATGAACCTCTGAGTAAAGTCTTTGCAAGTCATCAGGGGAATGAAGCAAGTCCTTGAGTTCAATCCTGTTCCATGCCACTTCTATACCAAGAATCTCATCAATTGCCTTGTATACTCTTTTCATTGCTCCTTTTCCCAATACTGTATCAAACTGTTGTATTGTAGTATTTCATAAGTCATAACATAACATAACATAACATGTTTAGAGGTTACTATTTTACAACTTACATAAGATAACATAACATCACATGTTTATAAATAAATTAATGTTACTAAGAATATAGAAAGACAACTTACTCGACCATAGCGGCCAGTTGGATCAACTTCAGCATAATCATCAGAACCATCATCCACCGTGGATTCATTTGGTGTCTTTTTCTCTTCACCAAACCTCAGTTTTTGCATTTTTTTTTTCTTCTTCTTCTTGTTAAAACTTAAAAAGGAGTATGGAAGTTAGCAGAGTTGTGTAAGCTAGGTAGTAGTAGGTTCCTTGAGCTAAGAAAACAAAAGAACAGAAAGAAAAGAAAAGAAAAGATCTCTCTCTATCTCTTTCTCATTCTGTCTTTGGTGGACTAAACCAAAAATCTAAAATAAAGGAGAAGCAGTCAGCATCCACCAACTGGACAAACACACGAAACAACTAATCATATTTGGGGTATATTTCTCAGCCAAATTGCATACAAATCCTATACTTTGATAATATACTTAACATACACCCATCAACGACCAAATCGAGAATGTTACTCATACCAATGTGGTGCACCTTTCTCTTCGGGAATCCTTCCACAATAACTCAAAAGTTGTTGCCTTTTGTTCGAGTAATCTTATCATGGATAACTAACTCCAAAGTTAAGCGTGATTGCTCAAGCGATTTTTTGATGGGTAACCAATTATGAAGCCTCCTGTCACAAGACGAGATGATACAAAGTCGATAAAAAATCACTACGTATGCAATGACCTTCATATCGCCCTCAAACCCATAGATAATCGCGTCGGCCTAAAGGGTCGGGGCTTGATCGATTGGCCAGGTTGTTACAGAATGAGTCTATTTTTTTACTTAATGCAGCTCTTATTTGTAATACAATTAAATATTATATTCCATCTATATATATCCAAAAAAATGTTTATTACAATATGTGAAGTTTTTTTAGGGTTCATTGTTATATGCATATATATATTTATTACTACTTGTAATATCTTTATGTAATAAAACTATTTTTAAGATAGTAATCAGATGGCTTCAAGGCGCTCACGCTTTCTAACTTTTCCGAAAAATCGACGCTTTCTCACGGTTACACTTTATGTGATCTAGGGTGGGAGTATATATTTCTCTCGCACAGCTGGATCTTTTAACACACTCATAGATTTTCCTATTGCCTGGCGCACTAAGAAACAACTGTTAGTTGATGGCTCCAAACGTATTTTGATGCACCTGAGGTTGGAGTGACACCACTATTCTGGGAGAAAAATCTGCTCCATATATTGCTATTAACCGTATTTCTCATGAAAGCACAATACATTCACTTGCAATATCTTGCAGTAGATTTTTATTTACTTGTTTGGTCTGATATACCTTCATTTCTTTTTCTAATTTATAAAAGCTTTGAATCTGCTAAAAATAATTGTATTTAAGTTTTGAATGATGGACCAAGACTTTTAGTGATAATCATTTTAGGTATTAATAATAAAGACTTCATTTTTAGTGATACATTCACTTGCAATATCTTGCAATATAATGGAATATTATTTTGCCTGTGAAAGCATTGGAAGTGTGATGTCAAGCCTTGTCCTGTTTTGACCACTACCAAAGTACTTCTTCGGCCATGAAAAACTTTTTATATTATTGATGTGTAATTTTAAGTAAAACATTAAAATGAATAATAAAATATTAAAATGTGATTAAAACGGTGTAATTTTAGTGGGAAATGTGTAAAGAAAATGATAAAAAGGTGTAAATCAAAGATTTTTATTTACTTGTTTGGTCAGACATTTTTTTATTTCTTTTTGTATTTTGTAATTTATAAAGTTTTGTGGAATGGTTAAAAAAAAAATTTATGAAATTTTGATGCGGACCAAGACTTTAAGGATAATCATTTTTAGGTATTAATAATAAATACTTCACTTGTACACTTACGTTGTTATCATTACAATAATGTTAAATGAAAAGGATTAGTAAAATTTTACCCGTAAGTTGTGATGGTAATGGTAGATGGATGTATGGTTCTTAGTTTGTTGTACTATTGGGGTATTGATGTTAGTATAGTAAATATATTTGTAGTTGTTAGTAAACTACAAAACATAAGTATAATTTATGTAATTTAATTGACCAGAAGAAGAGGACAAAGTAATTTGTTGGATAGTCAATAAAATCAACTCTGATAAAATCATCCAAAAACTACTTGCGACATAGTTTGACTACGAAAGGGCTGATTTGACAAAATGATGATAATAATTTTATATTGAACCCGTAGATTAATTCACTGAGACTTAAGAATAGATCGATACAATCATCCAACCACACATATAATGCTGGTTGATATTATGCATTTGGATAAGAGACGGCATTCGCTTTAGAATGCCCAAAATTTCACAAGTTTAAACAATTTAAAGTGATCGGTATACTATTCATACCAACAATGCCAGACTTTTCTTTTCTAATCCATCTATGTTAACTTCGTAGCTAAGCGTCATTTAAAGAATGAAGGACGACGATTAACCCAAGCCTCATGCAAGACAATGTAAGTCCAAACAACTCAAGGGATTGAGAACGCTTTGATAATCTTAAGATTTTAATCGGAAAGTCTCCTGAGAGCCAGACATAAAGTATTTACCATTAGCCGATCCTATCGTTACATTTGGTTTAATTCTAACCGCCCAAAAACTTTAATACCATTTGAGATAGTGTGTATCATTATATGAATAAGTAAAATACCATCTTATGAAAAACCATCAATATTTATAATCTAACAAATAGGAAGTCTTCCTGTCACATTACACTGAGGATAAAGTCATGGAAAGCGGCATGTAAGACAATGCTAAGATATCACCCGAGAAATGTCTACGAAAGAATCATTACTAAAGTAATGTTTCTACCATTAGCCATTCAGTCGTTACACATTTGGTTTAATTCTAACCGCCCAAAAACTTTAATACCATTTGAGATAGTGTGTATTATTATATGAATAAGTAAAATACCATCATATGAAAAACCATCAATATTATAACAAGAAGTTTTGATTAATTAACATCGATGATTTTTTTTATAACATACTACTATATAAATCGACTTATAAGATAAATTATCTAAAATTCACTTTTTTTTTAGACTTTTTGTTCCAACATATCATTTTATACTTTATATAACTGTCTTTAAGTAACTAATGAGAGATGTGGAATTTTTAATTAAAACTAGAATTGAAATTCAATTTGATTTACAAACGTGGACAAAATATAAAAACGCACTGAAAGTGTCGTTCAGGTTATCGCGTTGATATTTCATTGTCAAGGAAATGTATTAGAAGCTGGCATGCACGAATCGTGTACACGAATTGCACACGTGGGTGCTCATTGACATTTACAACTTTAATTTGGGGTACTTGATGCTTCCCAGAGTTCCCCTCAAATCCTCTATTTTGTTGGGTTGTACGCAGTTGGGTATGGGCGATTTTTTATTAAATATTCAACCGACTGGCCTATAATAAGTGGATATAAAATTGAACCATGGTGGATGTATGACTTATCAAACCGTCACGGATCGGTTGACATGCATTAAAGCTGGTGAATGGCGTGGAGATGGCGGGCGGGTTCAACATATAAAATAAATATGTTATAATATGAAGAAGATAAATATAAGTTTCAATACCAAATAAAACACGCTAAGTAACTACAATCACCGGAGATGTATAAGTCTCAGTATGTTGTGTGAAGTAGCAAGGGAAGGTTTAGGAGAATTCGGAATAGTGGTTGTTATATGTTTTGTGAAGTAGTAGCCCTAGTGTGAACTTGGAAAGGGAGAGTAAACGACATTAATCCTAATTTATGTACGTATTATATAAATATAAAATAAAAATGTATGTAACCCGTCCACCAGAATCGGGTTTTTATTTTTTTGACCCATGGCGAATATTGTTAAAAATTTCAACCGACAGGTCCGATTAGCTTTTGACGAATTAACAGGTGGTGCGGGCATCTTTTTTATTTTTTATTTTTTTATGCATAGCCCTATTTGTTATCATTCCATCAAATCTTCCTCTTCCAATTTTTAACAAAACTCTATACCCACCCACTCTACTAATACCTTTAGAATATAATAGTATTAACTGTTATCACGGTATAGTTTACTTTTAATAATGAATAGAAATTGAAGAATAAAATAAATAAATCGAGAAAATAATATAGTCAAAATTCTTTGTAAACAACGTTGGTCATGGTGTCAGTGTGTATTCCTTCTTTGTCCAATACTATATCATTGGTTCTTTGTTTATGGTAACTATTGAAAAAGTAAAATACGACTCATCATGACGTATATGCGTTGAAAGAGGGAGGATTCGACGCGAACCCGTTCAAAACCCGACGGGTTGATAACATACTATAGTATTTTATATCGGATCCCCTACCCATACCTAACATGTTAATGAGTAACTTATACTCCAATTTGAATCAAAATAAAATACAAAAGTGTATAACATAGTTAACAAGGTCGTCGGTTCCCAACAACCCCTGGGGTGGTATGTGCTCCACTCACCACACACAAATTATTATTCTACAAACGTAATTTCAAATGTTACAGTGGTTATTTTTTTCACCCATCCCTAACATAACAAACCCCCCCCCCCCCCCTCCATTTTACTACTTTAACCATAAAATATCGGGTTGGTATTGTATGGAACATGTTCGATTATATGCCCACCCGAGGTGAACATCATTATTTCAAACTCATTTGAATTCATGTTGATAGAACCTCATGCGATAAACGTAATTACAGAATGACATGTAGAGTGTTCCTGACTCTTGTTAATTGTCATAACTTAGTAAACATATATAAAAAATGTATTCGCTGGAATATATAATAGAAAATTGTTTAGCCTTTATACACATATGATGTGAAATTTAAAATCTTATTGTATAATAATTTTTCTAACTAAAGTTTGATGGTACACGAAGATGTATATCAAGGTGCAAACTGCTAAATCAAACTTCACCCATAGAATACAAATTAACACAACTTTAAACATTCGCTCGTGTTAAACTTTATAAGGTTGTATGAGTTTCATTCTTGTAAGTTTGGATTAGCTTAGTAGTTGTCTTAGAGTATATAATCAACTTCATCAACATCTATCTATTATATCAAAATGTTTTAATTTTATAGGAGATATACACTCAAACTTATTCTCATGATAACTACGACTCAAATAAGCTTATTGTTTAGTATTTTTCTACTTCTTTTATGCTTGGACCATACTCCATATTTGGAGAAGCACCAATTAAAACGTAAAAAAATAAATCATAAAAAATACAACAAACTGAATTTTCTTTATTAATACAAATAAATAATCAATATCAGTGTTGTAGCCAATCCCCTCCAAGAGTTCAACATGAGGATCTCCTGTTAGTTGAGACTAAATTTTGTCATAAAGTTCAAGGCTAATTATGCTTTTCACTTATTCAGATAGCATGGGTAAGCAGCACAACTACCATTAACACCGGCTGAAAGTGAAAGCTAGTATCTGCCAAAGGTAGACAGAGACATTCATAGAGAAAAAGTATGGGAGCATTCAATATTAGAAACTAGGCCGTATCGGATTATAAATTTGAGAATCATTGACAGTTGAGATCAAAGGTAGATCCAAAGACTTGTAAACAAAGATTGATAACAAATCAAAGAAAAGGATAATACTTAAATCAAGTACTACAAATTAGTAGTCACTTCAAATATCAGCTCACAGCTCCAGTGAGTAGTCAATTGAAGGAAGACAACACAAAAAATTAATACATACTCCGGTTATTTTTGGATTTGGGGCAGTTGCAAGAGGTGTCAATATGAGTCGATCCTGTCACATAAACAGCTCCAAAGGATCTTCAGCTAGGATAAATGGGGATACATATCAAACTCAAAATGCATTCTAACACTACTAAAGCAGAATTATCAACGCATTAGTACTATATAAAACCTGCAAAAGGAAAAACTGCAAGAGAACCATCCAAGCGCATAATATAAATCCTTCACAGATTGGAAAAACATTGATATTAACTGTTGTTGTGTTTCCATCACAAGGAAACAATTCAGACAAGTCGCAACAAAATACTGTTATATTGAGCCAATGCGTTCAATGATTTTCACGCAGAAACCTAGAAGAGTTGACGAGGAAAAAGCTTTTGCAGAAAGCATTTCTTAGCGCCAAAGTACTAGAGAGATACGGAAAGGTAGCATATTGTCAACAAGAGCATATTGTCAACAAGACTTATATCTTTACATCAAAAGTAGGTTCCCTCAGGAGGCTGGACCAGCTTTCGGTTATGTGGAGCTGCCATCTCTTTCTTCAGCTGCGTCAGTATATCTTCCATTGTGTACTCTCTCTGCCAGTTAGCAAGAAGCCCAAACTTTTTTGGTTCAACCTGCACACCACATATATCATAATCAAACACTTCAAGTGCTTGGGGAATAGGGATACATAAAGTTGTTCAGCATCCAACTCTACAATTTATTGCAGAGATGCAAAAATAACAAGAGGCATTGCAGAATCGGTCATTAGATATTTATGAACACACAATTCTGGTCTTCTGGATACGCATATAAGCATACATAGCAAAAATGAAGAGATAATATAAAAGCAAAACAAAAAAATTGGCAAAATTATGTACGAACAGAAAAAAGTTTTACAAAAAATGCTATCCTCATACAAAATCAAGCATATGAAATCTCATTCTGAGCTTACAATGGCACAGTACAATAATTGGTGTTTCTAGACATGGTCAGAACTTGCTTTTCTTTTTCAAAAGAAAATTTGAAGCTATAGGCACACAAAAATTTTGAGAGAACAAAAAATTAAAAATATATATATATAATTTATTTATTTATTTATTTTTTTTGGGAGGTTCCCTGCATGATCGTTGAGCATCTACCAACCTTCATAATTTTAGTATTAAAAATAGCTGACAATTCTATGAAAGTTTTTCATGTTGAAATCTACACCGCCAGTAAACATATTAAATGATTGTGCTCATACCACTCCAGTCTCATGGTTTACGCAATTCATGTTGATCCGAGAATGGAAACGAACACCAGGTGGCTTCTCCGGATAGTCTTTGTCACAGAATAGCTTCAACTGATATATACGGCCTTCATGAACAGACTGGCAAGGAAAAATAGCTTAATTATAAAAACAATTGACTTACACAAGTCAGAGTAAAAGATCAACTGAAAAAACAGTGTGAACAAGTTCAAGCATACAAACTGAACAACAGACTTATAATACGATATTAATACAGAGAACACATGCTACACAGTAAGGTTATTCTTCTTATCAGTAAGGACGCTGTAATATGAGATTATAATAGAGAAGGATAGCATCAACACATGACCAACAATAAAAAATTAATTACAACTAGCATCTCAGCTTGTTCACTGGCACCACAGCTAATTACAGGGTAGTGAAGTTCTCTGCCTAAATAAACAAGGCGAAAACTAGCTCGGCAAGCAATGCACAAGTAGTGCCAAAAATATTTTTATGCGTAGGAACGATAGATGTTAGCTAGACCACCAAGCCCCCACCCTGAGGTTCACTACCAGTACATTCCAAGATCCATATAGCAAATAATGCAGCCTATAAGTAGTGCATATAGATGTCCAGACGAGCATCATGAACTTCACTAACTTGAGCTACAATCCAAAGTCCAAACTATAATAATATTTCGAAACTTTTGCAACAATGGGCTTCTTCTATTATCAGCACAATCAGACAGCTCAAAACTTCAGGTGGTAAATAATTCTACAATTTCTAAGAACCACTCTGTATGTACTATTTAGGTCCACAGAACTGGCAGCACACTCATGCAAGTACAACATCAGCAGTAACAGGAGATATAAACTATATTACTGAACCACTGATAGAATAATTAGACAATGTACAAGCTAAGACAAAGACCCTTAATGAAATATAGACATGATTCTTTAAAACATGCAACCTAAACTAAAGATTAAGCAAAAGTAAATCATAAATTACAGTGCGATTATGAGATCGCAAGATACATACGCTATGAGGACCTATTATCGTGCCAGTCCAGGATCGCATGTAAATATCATCTCCATCATCCATTCCAGAATCTTACAGTCCCATCCCCAATTCCCTTTTCTCCACGCTCAAGCTCTTCTAGCAATCTGAAATTTCGAGGGACTGCAGAAGAAAGAAGACTTATCATATGTGTCCTCCAAATTTCTTAACACATAACAGATAAAAAGTGGATAGAGGTACAGAAGAATGAGTTGATAGGTAAAATCGGTTACATAATCCACAAAGACAAAAACAAAGGGCAAAGGATGAGCACACACAATGCATCAGACTAAATGCACTTGTTGTATTGCTATACAAGACAAAAGCTCACAAAGAATAAAACTAACAGCATATCCGTAGAGCTCACAAAGAATAAAACAAGTAAAAGACGAGAACAATGAAAAAGGCACATAGTGGATTAGTGGTTGTCAAAAGCAAAGTCATATGATTCAGAATTAAAGAAGAAGAGGAAGACCACACAGAGGATAGTATGTCTACCAAACGGAAATAAAAAAAAAAACAAACAAACAAACATGCTTTATATGCTGTATGAGAGAGGGAAAGATGGTTAGTCTTAGTCATATAGAATCTGATAGAGCGGAAACATGTCACAGAAGGATAGACAACAGATCGGAAAACTGATTATAGTCTTAACACCTTGTGCACTTACAGGTTCTTTAGACAGAGTGTAAGTCCATACTATTTCAATAGGACTCAAACACACACTATAAGTAGAGAAAAAACTTACACCACAATAATGTTCATTCAGCTTCGGTGAAGTCTCTAAGTCCCTAAACCTCTAACCTAAACCAGAAGGGAACAAACCGTAAATCTAACTAAGGGTACACATTCTGAAAGGACTCACAATCAGGGGCTTCTCTTTTGCTTCTTCAGTTTCTAGCTCAATTTGTTAAATGATTTTATTTTTACGATCTGTAAAGTGTGAACTGAGGCTTCCATTTCCTCTATAGACTACGTCAAAAGCCATGGTAAACTAAGACAGGAGAGTAACGTAGCCAAACACCTACGAATGGGTCGTTCATGCCAAAATCAATCAGTTGAAAGTGAACCTTCTAAAAACAACACAAATCACCGCAATTCCATCAATCAATAGCAAGAAATCATCAGATAATAGGCAAATTAAAAGTGAACCTTCTAAAAAAAAAAAAAAAAAAAAAACAGATGAATTCAACTCGAACAAAATCCAAACAAAGAAAACCTCAAATCTAAGTGTAGAGAAACATAGATCCAGTGACCAATTCAACCAAGCAAGCAGTAAAACTCAAGAATCAAACAAAAGCAGATTAACCGTGAAAAATTGTAAAAAGAGCAGAAATTATTCCATTTCCAGAGAAGAAAAGTAGTTACCGACAACACTGGATCCTCCTGAACCGAGCGTCATGGATTACAGTGAGAGATCGATTCGATCGAAGAGAGAGAGAAAATGAGGGATGAGGCGGAGCTGAGAAGAAGAATCTGTAGAGGGGCCAAATGTAACGCGATGATTAATAAAGCCAACACAGTATACGGTGAGAATACACTCTTCTGAAATTACATCTTCACCCCTACTCTTTTGCATCCTTTCACTCTTTAGCCCTCTTGACAAAGGGGTCATTCCAATCGGGTCGGATTCGGGTTTGTAGTTTGTTTCTAGTCGAGTTCGGATCTAATCGGATTTTGATCTTATTCAGATTCGGGGTCATTGTAATTATAAAACATCAGGAAATTTCGGATTTGGATCTTGAAATACGTCAAATTTGAAATTTACGTCTTGTTGCAAATGTCCTATGATAATTACATATCTTCGATTCACTACAATCTTCTAATCCTCATCACATTCGTCTTGGCCTCATAAGAATCATATTCGAACTTGTACAAATTTAATTCGAACAATTTTGGATTGGGTGAATTCGGTAAAATTCAATATGGGTCATCTCGGATTATTCAGATCAAACTTATTCGGTGACTTCAGATCGAATGATTTCAGATCGGTCTCGATAAATGTTCGGTGGTCGACAAATGATTTCGTCCAACTTTGATTTCGGATCGAATTTCGGTATAGCTCAAGTTTGCTAGTACTACTCTTACGTATTCGAAGTTTATTATCGTCAAAATGATAAATTGACTAGTCATAAATAAACACGATCAAGTGCAGTCGACAAATCGAGATGTATTATTTATTCCAATTACATTTCGATCCTATATGTTGTTTTATGGAATTTATGGATATTAAAAAAAACTCCCTAAAATTCATGCCTGTTAATAGTTGTCAGACACTTCAGACCGCAAGAATTCCGCAAATCTAATTATTTTGCTCGCTTAATCAATGACCAACGACTAGAGAATCTCGGTCAATGGATTGGGGACAGATTAAGGATGGACTTTTAGTTCGTCTAAATTCGTGGAAATGTTCGTCGCTAAACCGCCTCCAAATTGTGATAGCTTACCCATCCGTCCGTAAACCGTCACCAAATTAGGGACGAATTAGGTTCTCCGTGCCCATTCCGCCATTGAAAACTTCCCACTAAAAAAATTAAATAAATAGGATCCAGTTTTAGCGAAAGTTAGTTATATGTGTCTAATGCGCTTCAGAATCTTAGAACTTATATTCACTTTTTTTTTTTTACTTATGCACGCAAATTAATTACTCGATTACATTAACGTGTGTTTGTGGATACCTACATAAATACATACATATTCCCTCCGTCCCACGCTAGTTGTTCAGTTTTGCCTTTGTCGCAATCAATAAAATTGAACTTTGACTACCGATTAATCTCAAACGGTAATTGTGAAATCTTCAACTGAGCTCTTGTCGTCCAGATAATCGCAAAGTAAAAGACCTGGGGTGAATAGTCTTTAAAACTTTTACGATAAAACTATTTCTCGCTTATTCAATAGATATCCGATACTTAGAATCGAGCGAAGACTTAATAAAGATAAGTGCGTAAACGCTAAAGTGTGTGTGTGTCAACAAATATAAATACGTAAAGGTAAATAACACAAAAGTATAGTGGTATCCTGAGGTGTAATCCTCCAACTAATCCACTTCGCCTACCAGAGACCTAGAATTCACTAGAATGTATAATCGAGTTCACCTTATAATAATCCTATTCTAAAATTCTTAAACAATCGTTCCCAACCAAATGTTCCCCCGAGTTGTTCCCCTTTTCACACCAAGTACTTCAGACTTTAAACCTTCGAGTTATTCCTAGCTTCCCAAGCTAAGTACTTCCTATACTAATAACCTCGAGTTATTCCTTAGTTTCCCAAATCAAGTACTTCCTATACCCCAGAACCTCGAGTTATTCCCCGATTTTTCAAACTAAGTACTTCAGACTCCACGCCAATTATGGTGTCGGTTTTGGTTCGAGTTGTCGATGAGCTTCTTTAATAACTTGTTCGCTTATTCAGATAGCTCGTGAATCAAGTATACTTAATACACTTTTCAATGTATGGTATCTTGTTCTTTTATCGACCCAAGTCTTAGATAAATGTTCAAGAGAATGAATCTCATATACTTAATCTTTCGCTTCAACTCTTTCACAGATAGTCATTTGTTTAGGATCGTGACACTTAGAACTTCAAGAGTTACTCAAGATCAAAAGCTTGTCGCAATGTAAAGCTTGAGGATAAGTAATTTGCTTTGAGAGAATAAGATGTTCAGTAAGTTCTGTGTAGTTCAAGGTGTGTCTCTCAAGCAGTCTAAGTGTTGATATTTATAGATGAATTTGAGTGCCGTTTGAATAGTATCCGTTAGGCTCAAATTCAAACTATTGATATCTGTATAATATCAGAAGATGTTTTGTCTTCTTCTTCGGTTACCGTTGCTTTTATTCGACATCTCCGTCTGCGCATTAAATGCATCAGACTATACTTTTTGTCCTCAGAGTGCCAATCTAACTATGCTTTGTATCGTAGACTAGTTATCCGATTCTTTGCACGCCCTTATCTTCAATCTTCAGATACCACTATTTATTGAAACAACTTTGTTTGCAATATATATATTTCTTTTCGTAAATGTGGTTAATGCTCAAGGTATCCGAGAATACATATCTGGGACACTTTCCTTGTTTTCGATAGCTCTTATTTCTCGATATCTCAGTGACAGCTTTGTTTAAAACTATTCGTGTCTTCAAGATATCTAGCTAAGATATCAAAACAGCTTCAGAATCTTGCGCTTTTCAAGTCTTCAATGTCGCTGAGCTTGTTCGCTTGGATGTCTTCTTCGGTCTTCTTCATAAAATAAAATTACATTTTGAGACCTAACATCCTATACAAGATTAGCTAGACTATCATACTTAGCGGGTTTCTCTTTTACAATGTTCAAGTGAACCAAGAGTACTAATCACCTTTCTGAGACTAAGATAAGTCATCATGTTGCTGATCAAAATCTAAAAAGATATTTCTAAAGAAATATCTAACAAATTTCCTAACAAATTTCCCAACAAATTTTCCAACAAATTTCCGCCTTTTTGATCAGTCAACAATGACTATCTAACCTATTACAACTGACGAGTGAACAATCCAACACTTAATCTTTTCTTAAGATCTTCAAATTATTTAATTAAGTGCAGAAAGTAAACATCAACCAAATCACAAGGTGTGATCTTTGCTGACAAGTTATCTTTTATAGAATACTATCTGAGAGTAAGTTCTTCAGATAAGTTATAAAGAGAGATTACAGATAACTTCAATACATAGAACAAATTTGGCTCACCAAAGAAAATACAAAACTACATAGTAAATTAGACAACAGAGTAACCAACCTCCAAGTAAACATCCTAATAAACTAGTCTTCAAGTCTTCAACAAGATTTCGTGGATCAATCGCAAATTTCCTATCTCCAAACCTTTGATGTCATCGTAATAATCATAGAGAAGTGTTCGACGAGCATCTCAAAGGTCTCCGCAAATCCACGACCTCTTTATGTGTTTTGGTAGGATTTTTCGACAAAATGTTCGACCCACGTGTACTTTCCCCACTTCCGTGCATGCTCTATTCTCGATATCAAAGCTTGAAGTATTCATAGATAATCCTCGATATCCGATGTCACCCTTGTATCGATCTTCGCCAGATAGAACGATTCATGTGGTTCTACAACGAGTCTTGCTCTTGTGCTCGCTCGTGATATTCGTAATTCGCACATCATCCGCTTTCCATACGGACATTCATCGAGAGGTCCTTTCACGGCTTCGCCTTCTTCGACAACTTCAAAATCCAACCAGTGCTTTAATGTGATCGGTGTTGATCAAGGTCGGCTTATCTTTTCTCCATGCCATAAGTTGTTTATGGATCGTTCGAAATCTTGAATTTACCAATAGATGCTTAAGTTCCGTAATCCAATAGCCATTTTTCCGATCGATGCACCAGAGATGAGGAATCATTATACTTCATACTCTATTTCGCTTCTTCCGCCCGAGTGGAAGTCGACTTTGTCTTTGTTCAGCCTCACTTGCTCTTCTTTGTCTTGAATTCTCTCGATTGTTGTTGAAGAACCACCGGATAGACTTGGTATTTCCAGGGTGTTTTAGCCGCTAGGGCTTTGCAAATGGGCCCGCTTAGGCTTTCAATTTTCCTTTTTCGTGAAGAGGAGCTTCATCTTCATCGCTTTCATCATCATCAAGATTAGATCTGTGAGAGTTTTACGTTCTTCTTCATCGCCTGTGGACTTGATTTGACCTTCTTCTTCTTCGTAAGATTCATCAATCCTTTAACTTGTCTTCTCCTCGAGCCTTGGTACTCCTTGGAGGTTTCGTGCTACGGCCCTTGTTATCATTTTAGTTCCTTCAAGGTTTCGGAAAACAAGAACTATTTGCAAAGCAAATTGGTTTGAGGAGGGTTCATTGATTCGAGTGGTATCGGAAGTTTTCATGTTTCTTCTTCCTTTCTCGAGCCGCACTACCCAGATCTTTCTTGTTTTCTTCCTTCTTCCCATTCCCCGACTTTGAGGTCCAGATTTGTACATTCTTTCCCTTAGTCATTGTCATCGACCTACCTCATAAAGGAATCGAGAGAGAGTTAAAGTGCCCTTGTAAATAATTATAGCAAGTGACCAACTTCAAGTTCGGCTTTGAGCTCCTCGATTTTGCTTGATAAGTCCATTGTCTTATCAAGAGCTCGCCAATGGGCCTAAGATGGCATCCGCTTCCAAAGCAGTAACTCGCCTCTTGGAAAGCTTTTTCACTAAAGACGATCATCGCCCCTTATCATTCCTGCATCTTTCCGAGAAATGACTATGCTAGTTGTTCTCTCGAGTGATGAGCTCAAAGGAACTTTTTCATTTCGAGGGGACGAGGCAATTACTTCCTTGTTTTGTGAAGACATCTCCTTTTCGTATGAGCCAAGATTGCATCTGCTCATGTATTCATGGAGTGGACGTCATGCTTTGTTAAATATTGTAGGAGCAATCAACTTCCTTTTCAAGTGAGAAACCGCTAAATGTTCATTGCGTGCTCGCCAAAGTCTTGTCTTCTTCATCATCCGAGTAATCACCAAAGGATCTTCATCCTCGACATTTTCATCGATTGTATTGAGTCCAAAGAACCATCTCGTAGATTGGTTTCTTTCCTTTCCGGGAGGAGGATGGTACTTCTTTTGAAGATGATGCACCTTTAGCATCATGCTTGTCTTCGATACTTCTTCAAGATCGAAGTTCTTTGGTGATATCATGCAAAGATCCCGTAGCTCTTTAACCTCGAGTAAGCAATCATTTCGTAAGTATTGATCTTGTAGTTGATCAAGCTTGTCTCCGGATTTAGCTATTTGATCTTCCAGCTTGAAGATGGAGCCGTTGTTCTTCTTCCAACAGCTTGTCCGAGCCGAGGTGATCCGTTTGAGTGTTTAAGATTTTCCGATTGGTTTCTTCGTAAAGCTCAACTACTTGTTTAGTAGTAATCGGTGTTGGTTAGAAGATGGACGAGTACAATTCGGAGATGGAGACGAGATTTCGTGAAGTCTTCTCGCTTTTTCCAGAAATTGAGGCAATGTTTTTCTGTGAAATTCCTCCGGTCCCTGGTGCAGGGGCATCATCATCATCCTTTTTGACATTATCATCCTTTTGGTGATGGTCAGTGGGAGGTTCATCGAAGTAATTTTCGTTTATTTCTTCCTCCTCATCATCTTCAGATACAAGATTGATCACTTCCGGGATAGTGATCTTCTGCCCATTAACCTCTTCTTGTTCGTAAGGTATAAATTGCGTAGTCTGGGCAGGATCGGCTCAATGCCATCTGTAATCTTGTTCACCATCCGCCTGCTCAAAGGCTTGATCAAATCAGGCGCCACTTCTCTGGAAGAAATCCTTATGCAATAGAGTCGCAACTGTGTACTGTTCAATAGGGAACATTGCATGGATGTATGTCTCCAAGTCAAGAGCTCGTGATCGTCTGTTTGGTTGATCTGTGATTCTCAATATTTCAGAGAGATCAGAGCACCTTAACCTTTGCCATTTCTTGAAGCATTTAATGTGCTTCGCAGTGGTGTGAGCTTTGAAGAAGGGAAGTAGTCCCTTGTCTCAACATTGGGAGCCCGCCGCACTTGTTTGAGCTCGAAAGAAAGAGTTTTGAGTGAGCTTCAAAACTTTTACAGATATCTGAGAAGAAGTGTAGTTTAGTTTCTGAGTTACCTGAGTAAGTACTTCAGGCTCAGAGACTTGTTCTACTGAGACAATTGGTGTCTCAGATATCTTGTCAGGAGGCGGAGACTTGGAAGTCCGGTCCTCATCAACCTTTCTTTCTTGAACTCGAGAATTAACATTATCACAATACTTAGGAAATTTTATCAAGAAAACTTTAAGTTACAAGTCGATATCCGAGAGGTCAATTACCTCCATGGGAGGCTCAGATATTGTCTCTCGAGACTTGCGCCTCGAATCTTTTCGTGATGAAGGCCTTGATGCCTCATCAATTTCCATAAAAGGTGGGATGTCGCAACTCCCCTTGCACTTCTACTTCTAAGTGAGCCCGTGAGTAGAAAGCATCAATAATTTAGAGAAGATTTTAGTTAACCCAAGGTGAAGAATGTTTATCATCGATTTTCATATACCTTCATGCCGAAGGCTCAATGATTCGTTCTTCGTAAACCTTGTTTCTCGGGTTTTCTTCCGCATTTCGCTTTATCTTCCTCTTTCTCACTGATCCGTAGAAACATTTACTTTAATGATTAAGCACATAAAATTATAACTAAAGAAGTGTTATCTTAAGAATCCATTATTACCGTGGCATGTGCTCGTATCTTAAGAGGCAGGTCGAGGAAACCTCCTTCGCTTCGAGGTAAGCTTTTCACTTCCTCTTGTTTTTGTGTTTCTAACTAAGCTCAGAATAAAGAAATTTTATGAGTAACAAGATGTATAAGCATAAAAATTTTCACAAGATAAGAGTTAAACCGTCACCACCGAGCAATTTCAGTCGATTGGTCTCGAACTCAGGACCTTTCTATACTTTGGTCTTCTTGTCCCAAAGGTAGTTTCTTTGCTTGAAGTTTCGGTACTTCACACCTTTCCCGAGTATGCAACTCGCTTGCTCCCCGGTTGATCATTCCGAGGAAATGTCTCGCTTGATCCTCTCATCGAGTCGGGGAACCCGCTTTTTGCAGGATTTTCTTCAAAGATATCGTATTGTGTAATTCAAATGGAGTTCATTTACCATTTCATCAACCACTTGTGGTCGTTGTGGTTGTTGTGTTTGTGGTTGTTGTGTTGTCCGGAAGAGGATTGATCACTGAACGCTCTTCCGCACTTTTAGACTGGGCTTTCATCATTATCACCAAGATTAAATTACCACTCATCGTGGCTTCTTGAAGTTGTGCATAGGAAACATTCCTCGATGAAGTGTTTGCACCAACAACCTTTGCTATAGTTCAAAGAACTCGTGTGTAGTTCTTCTTCAGATATTTTATCACCGCCATCACATAAAGAATCTTAGCCCTCTTTGTTCTTTTCTAGGACTTGAGATGACTAGTTCATCATCTTCATCGCGAGCTCATCAAGATTAGGAACCGATTGTCCATTATTCCCGCATGTTTCGCAGATAGGGCTCGTGTTTTTCACCACTTTGGCAAGATTTATGAGTTCATCGCCAGGCTTTCAGATTAGTCGCAACATTTCAAAGCACTTTCCTAGTCTACTTGTTCAAGAGTTGATAACTCTTTGCAAGATTCATGATTTCATCTCTTTTGTCGCCCATCTAATGCCCGCAGATATCCGAGAATCGACAACCTCTTCGTGTCTTCGCTTTGCCAGACTTCTTTCAAGTTCGGCTTCGGTCGCAACCTTTCTTCAGATACCTTTTCACTTTTTCGCTTCTTAGACCTTTCGTAGACCCAAGAATCCTTTTTCATCAAGTTTGTATACTGTGATTTATAGAGTAGGTTATCGCTGCTATTTCAAATTGCCTCTCCGAGCTCAATGCCAAGCTTTTCCAAAGAAGCATATCTTCGCACTATAGCCCATCGTGGCATTCGCTCATTTAGTCCTTTGGTAATTTTAGGCTCAAGCCTCAATCTTCTTCACTAATTTCATGAAGGCGCATTTTCCCCAGCTTGAAAGGGTTTTCTGTGCTTTTCCTTGTCGATTTAGCAAGAACATCATGATCCATCGCTTCTTATCCGTCAAGACCTCCTTGTAGACCATCAAAGCATCTGTGAAGAATGCAAGCCAAGATATCCCAAAGGAACCATCGATGTCCGGTTCGATGTCGCTAGTTTGAACTCAAGGTGTATCCGATTTTCAAGATCACACACGCCATCAGACAGCTTTTTAACACCTTCAAGGAGTTCATCATCTCGGTGTTTATTTCAAAATCCTTTCCAAGATTTTGAAACTCAAACAACTTACGTAAAGTTGTTAAGTCCAAAAGGATTTCCTTCCTCGATCGAGGTTTTGATGACACTATTTCAAAGGTTTCGTAACACAGAAATAATCTCGAGTTGTTGTAGAATTCCAACACATCGAGTGATGAAATTCCACTAGGTCGAAAGCGTATAGAAAGCCCTCGATTTGTGCTTTCAAGCATGTCAAGAATTAGCTTTCGCTGCTCGTTCTTCTATTCCACCGTGAGGTATTCTCAACCATGGCACCACCCCAAATCATTCTGTGATTTGAAGTCCAATTGTCGATTAAAACTCCTACCAAATGGGTTGTTCACAATAACCAACTCGTGCTTGCTTTTCAAAGAAAGAGTGAGGATTGAGATTTCAAGGTTGAACTTTAGGCCATCTCTTTATATAGTGTAGGATTTGAAATTGGTGTTTGAAAGAGATTTGATTCAAGAATTTTGCAGAAAACTTAATCTTGATTGCAGAGAATCAAGAGAAGGATTTGCTATTTTGTGCAAGATGCTTTGGATTAGGCAAAAGTGATTTCTATGCCAAAATCCTATATATGTATAGCAGCTTGAATCCCAATGCATAAATACATACAAATTGATTTTGTGTAATGATTCGTGATTTGCAAGCAAGTGAGCAAAAGCTAGTTCGACATTAAATGCTTAGTGGGCCATGTCAATTTCAACAAATCCACTATTTATTGTGAATTAATTTCCACCGCATGCATCAATCTTCAATTTCATCAAGGTGTCACCATTGTTTTTCAAAGAATGATCACAATCAACAAGTGTAATTGTGCCCATTTAATAAATTTTGGCGATTTGCTATCCGAATCACAATTGTATGACCAAGAACACTGCTTGCATCCGAATCATTTACTTAGGATTTTTCCAAGTTTTCATCAAGATAGAAATTAATGCGAGTTTCAAGAGAGTAGTCGATCGCAGATAGTTATACTATTCTCTTTGTGTTCCCTGCTTATAGAATGATTCGTATATCCGAGTTCCCGCCCCGTAGATCTTAAGCTATCTTTTGCTTTTTAGCCCTTTCGACTTCCGGATACCCGCTCTGCATTTCTCTTTCTCCGGATACCTGCTCCAGATACCTCTTCTCCGGATGCCTGCTCCAGATAATTTCTCCGGATGCCCGCTCCAGATACCTAAACTCTTTCAGCCATCGGTAGTTCCATTAGTCCAAGACTATGTCTTAAGGCTAAGAATCTACTTTCTTGTAGTGGCTTAGTGAAGATATCCGCAAGTTGGTCTTCGTACAATCTTGAGTATCTCTATATCGCTTTTTCAACATGGTCTCGGCGAAGTGATGTCTAACATCAATGTGCTTTGTTCGCATGAAATTTAGGATTTTGTGTAATCGCAATAGCACTTGTGTTGTCACGTAAAATGGGAGTTTTCTTCTCATCGAGTCCATAGTTTTTAAGTTGTTGTATCCATAATTTGTGTTGCACAACAACCAAAGAAAGAATATATTCAAATTGGTAGAAGTTGCAATTGAGTTTTGCTTCTAAACCATGAGATAAGTCTAGTACCCGTAAACCCATAAGTTCCCGAGGTGCTTTTCCTATCAAGGTTGATCCAAAGATAATCATTCGAGTACCCAAATTAAACTCAATCCGCTTTTAGGATACCACAATCCTACATCTATCGTATCTTTACATACCTTAATATTTTCATAGCAATGTTGTAGTGTTTGCATTGATTTGTCTAAAATCTAGCACATACTCCAACAAACAGATTGAATATCGTGTCTACTTCAGTGAGGTAAAGTAGTGAACCTATCAATTTCCTATACTTATGTTCTTCAACACTCTTATCCGATTCAAGATAGGTCATTTTGGTTCCAATGCTCATAGGTATCTTAGCATTCTTTTCAAGGCTTAAGATTGAATTTTGTGAGCATATCTTTTCAGATACTTTGTTCGACTAATGAATATTCCATCATCGAGTTGCTTGACTTGCAATCCTAGGAAATAATTCAATTCTCCCATCATGCTCATCTCAAACTTGCTTTTCATGAGATTTGCAAAGTCATTACAAAGTTGTTGTCCTTAGATCCAAATATGATGTCATCAACATATACTTGAACTAAGAGTAGTTTCCGTCATGATTTAAGGTAAATAAAGTTTTATCAACTTCACCTTTCTTGAAACCACTTTCGAAGGTACTTGGCCAAAGTGTCATACCACGCCTTGGAGCCCGCTTTCACCCATACAGAGCTTTCAGAGTTTATAGACCACTCTACTTTCTCAAGAAACTTCAAAGCCGTGGTTGCTCAACATAAACTTCTTCGCAAGTTCACCGCTCAAGAATGCACTTTGACATCCATCCGATAAACTTTGAAATCTTTTATGAGTCAGAAGGCTAGAAAGTCTTATTGCATCCAACTGCAACTGCATATGACTCATCAAAATCTAAGCCTTCACCGGTAAATCCTCGCAACCAATCTTGCTTGCTTCAAGTTATTTCACCATTCATTCATCTTGTTTCGAAAACCCATTTAGTTCCAATCACGTATATTCCTTCTACAAATGGAACTAGTTTCTACTTTGTTTCTCTCAAATTGATCCAACTCTTCTTGCATTGCAGAGATCCATTTGGTCTCCTAATGCTTCTTCTATATTTTTAGTTCAATATTTGAGATGAAACATCCAAAGAGAGAATTAGCATTTTCACTATTGTTGTCCTAGTCCTAACACCGATTAATTGGTCCAATTACATCCTTTGCAGGTGATGATCTTTGATCCATCTCATCATAGGTTTAGTGCTAGTAGGATCAATATTCAAGTGATTCAATGTGAATCACTAAGATTATGATTTGATACTTTTTCAAGATTCGAGATATCCACATATGGGAAATGTCATGGATATCGACACTTTTTCAAAGGTTAGAGATATCCGAACTTGCATTTCAAATAGCCTTATTTTCAGATACCTCTTCATGATGAAGGTTCTAGAACTCTGCTCCATTTCGAAAACTCATAGGAAATTCCTCATCATGTCCGCGAGTCATCTTGTTGTTACTAGCATTTCAAGCTTTTCTACGCCGTAGTCATCCTCACTTTCCATAATGATGTTTCTCCTTTCTCGAGGATTCTTCTTTAGAATCCTCAAGAATAGTTCTTGAATCTTTCCGAGAGTTCATCATTAGGAGGTGTTTTCATTTCCTTCATAGAATACAACATGAATTGATTCTTCAATTTTCTTTGTTCTTTGTTGTAAACTCAGTAGGCTTTGCTATTTGTGGAATAACCAAGAAATACACCTTCATCCGCCTTTGGTTGAAATGTTCTCGTATAATCTTTCCCATTGTTTAGAACAAAACATTTACAACCAAATACTCTCGATGTTCGATATTAGGGGTCTACCAACCAAGATTTCATAGGGGTCTTGTCATGGTGTTTGTTTATCAAACATCTGCTCTGTGTAGTGTCGTGTTTATACCTTCAACCCAATAAATTTCACTTTATTTCAAAGGTCACCTAGCATTGTCCTTGCGCCTTTTATGGTTCTTTTTCCTTTCGCAACACCATTTTGTTGAGGTGTTCTTACAGAGGAAAGTTGGTGTTGTATACCTTGCAGTACAAAACTCCTTTATGTAATCGGTCGACAAACTCGCATCATGGTCTGCTCGATCATGTATACCTTGTCATTTTTCATAACTTCAAGCTTTTTCAAAGAAGTTTGGTATCTCCACCTCGCATCGATTTGTGTTTCGTAAAGACAACCCAAGTGAATCTTGAGAAGTCATCTACAACAACTGCATTCATACTTCTTTCCTCGCATAACTAGTTACGTATGATTCAAAAGATCCATGTGTAATAGTTGCAAAGGGTCTAACACTAGAGTGTCCGATTTCGACTTGAAAGAGATCTTAGATTGTTTCCCATCCGACAAAGTAATGTATACCATCCTTTCGAAAGATGTTCTGGGAAGGCCAACCACTAACTCTTTCGCAAGTCTGCTCGTAGTTTTGAAGTTCAAGTGACTCATTCTTTGTGCCATAACCAAAGGCTCTTCTCAGGTGACCAGATTGACTCACCATGAGACATTCTTCAACAGGCAGATGCCCAATCGGCAACATATAGATCGCCTTTCCGCCGACCAACTAAGACTGCCTTTAACTCATTGTCAATTAGTTTGCAGATTTAGCTTTGAATTTTATAGTAAAACCATTCGCAAACCGCTCATGCTAAATAGATTATATTTCAAATCCTTAACATGTAATACGCCATGATTGTTAAAGTCCCCAATTTGACGCACAAATCCTGTAGAGAGATTTAATTCTCCTCCAAAGAACTGATATCCGTCCGTGTTGCAAGCTTTGTAATCCATCAGATTTGCTTTGTCTCCGTCATGTGCTTTCCGATCCACTATCAAATAGCCATTGTGCTTTAGTCCAGAAGCATTCGCGCACAACAGAAACAGAGATTAGTTCTCATATCTTTGATGGAACCGTAATTAAAAGATCTTCCAAAGAGGAATCCATTTTGAATGAATTTCTTTGAAATATTCTTTGTTCGACAGAACGTAAGGAGGAATTCTATTTGAATGAATGTTATCATTAGTAAGAATTATTTTCTTCCTCGGTGTGTTCCTAGTGCTCCATATGATGCTTTCAGACACTGTCAGTTTCGAGTTTGCTTTTCAAAGAACTTAGCTTTCTCAGATTTCTTCTAGCCCTGCATCTGATTTTCAAAGGCTTGATTTAACTTCCACTTCGATAATTGCTTTGAGCAATTCTAGCTTTCACCATCGCTTTGCTCCCGCTTGTACTCATGAGCAAGTTGTTTTCCCATGCCTTTGTAGCGAATACTGCTTTGAGCACTTGAAGCTATCTCGAGATCTTTTCTCAGCCTTTGCTAGTCTCTCGTTGGTCCAATTTCTTTCCGTAAAAGTGACATGGGAGAATTTGCCACCCTCGCAATTACCCTTTTGAGAGACATAGCATCGCTGGTGTTTACACTTTTCGTTGTCAGGTTTCTTTTCGTAAACGCTCCCAACAGCTTTGTTTTGATTTGTTTTTCCCACAAAGGTTTAGTCGAATCGCTTTTCCTTTGTCAACAATCTTCAGATTCTCACCGATACTATAGATTGCATGGGAACCGCCTCACGCGAAAGTACTTACAAATGTTCTTCTTTCCTTACTCTTATTCAGAGTGATAGAACAACTGTCTGGTATTCATCAAGTCCTTTCTTTTCTCAAGGATCTCTTAAGTAAGATTGTACTTCAAAGAAGAGTGTCACTAGCTTGCATAAGATTGAAAAGATAATTCTTTCTTCCCGAGTTCCTTGTTCTCGTAAAGAAGATCTTCATATTTCTTTCGTAATTCATCCATCGCTTCTTTATGTGACTTTTCAGCTCAGATATCCGAGCTTTGAGAAATGCATTTTCAAAGATCCTTTTCTCGATACCTTAACTAATTGAGAATTTTCCTTGCAAGAGAATTCTTTTCTTCTTCAAGATTTTCGCTAGCTGGATCATTAGAAATTCTCTTTCATAGATGTCAAGTTCTTTCCGAGATTTTCTAGATCTTTTATTTCTTCTTCATCACTTTCATAAGTATAAGAAGTATGTGTTACCTCATCACCATAAGATGATTTCTATGTCGAGATGTCCTGATCACAATTTCAAAGAACTCCACACATTTCATTCTTCTCGAGGTCAAGTCGATTATATCATGAGTAACTCCACATAATTCGTGATGGTAAGGTTGAGTCATCTGAATTGTCATCTTCGTAACTGCCTCATTGCCTAGAGAATCCAGTTGAATTTGATTTTCTTTCTTCTTCGCTAACAAAGCTTTCGCTTCTTCAAGATTCTTCTATCTTTCTTGTTACCCGCCCTTAGTTTGTCGAGGCGTGACAATCCTTCTTGAAGTGACCAGGTTTCATAATAGAAACAGATATCGCTTTCCAATTTCTTCCTCAAGACATGATGCTTTCTCGAAATGGCTTGTTCAATGAAGCTTGTATATTTTGTATCGGTGATAGTTCGAGCCAGATGCTTTTTCACTTCTCTTCGCTTTCCTTCTTTCAATTTCTCGACGATATATTTGCTCATTTGCTTTGGCAAGAGCATCCTCGCTTTCTTCCTTGCTTTTCTTCTTTCGTAAGTTCCTCGAGTGACTAGAGCAACGCTTTTGCAACTTTTCATTGTTTGTTCCTTTGAGTCGTCTCATAATCAACAAGAGTAAGATGAGAGAAAAGTTCCATCGAGTGATATTTGGCATTCCTTGGTTAAAATAAAAGAATTTGGTATGCTCCCAGGTGGTTAAGACTTCCGACAATAGTCTTAATCTTTTCTCGACCGAGTATCTATCGCTTTCCCAAGAGTCGCCATGTCACTCATGAGAGTGGTAAATCAAATCAAGTTCTTCCAGAGTTTCAAGGATCCTTGTTTGAAATTTTGAAATTTTGAAATTTCAACTTGAGAACTTCAACTTGTTTTCTTGGTTTTCTGGCCCAGACAGATTTCTTCAATCACCGCTGTGCAACTTTCATTGCTTTAGCACCCTACGCTTAATCGTATGTACTCAGTGTCGATCCGATAATGATATTACGAGCTTGACCATCCAGACGATTTCTCTCGCATCTTCCGATGTCCGTAGTTCTTCGGCTTCGGTTCAGAATAACTCGACTTGTAGATCTCCCACTTGTCGACGATCGGTTTGTGAAGATCCTTCGCTTTGATCTCTGCTCTACCATTAGAAACCTCCATGACTTGTTCGAGTTGTTGAATGACTATCGGGCCATTCTTTATCACTTCGATCATTTCGTCACTTACGGCTTCAAGGTGGAGCATCATGTTATTTTTCCATTTCTCGTAATTCCTGGTTTGAGAATGGGTGCATCACCAGAGACATACCGCACACTTAACACAAAATTAAATAGTCCTCAAAATGGACAAAGTTCCTTCACCTATCTGGTGATCTAGGTTCAAGTGTATGCTTGTGAACCTCCCCGCGATACCACTTGTTGGTCCAGATAACGCAAAGTAAAAGACTAGAGGGGGGTGAATAGTCTTTAAAACTTTTGTCGATAAAAACTATTTCTCTTATTCAATAGATATCCGATACTTAGAATCGAGCGAAAGACTTAATAAAGATAAGTGCGTAAAGCTAAAGTGTGTGTGTGTGTCAAAATATAAATACGTAAAAGGTAACAATATGCTAAGTATAGTGGTATCCGGAGGTATGAATCCTCCAACTAATCCACTTCGGTCTACCAGAGACCTAGAATTCACTAGAACAGATAATTGAGTTCACCTTACAATAATCCTATTCTAAGATTCTTAAACAATCGGTTCAACCAAATGTTCCCCGAGTTGTTCCCCTGCTTTCACACCAAGTACTTCCGCACTCGTAAACCTTCGAGTTATTCCTCAGCTTCCCAAGCTAAGTACTTCCTATACTCAATAACCTCGAGTTATTCCTTAGTTTCCCAAATCAAGTACTTCCTATACTCCTAACCTTGAGTTATTCCGATTTTCAAACTAAGTACTTCCTGCACTCTACGCTTATGGTGTCGGTTTTGGTTCGAGTTGTCGATGAGCTTCTTTAATAACTTGTTCGCTTATTCAGATAGCTCTGAATCAAGTATACTTAATACACTTTTCAATGTATGGTATCTTGTTCTTTTATCGACCCAAGTCTTAGATAAATGTTCAAGAGAATGAATCTCAGATACTTAATCTTTCGCTTCAACTCTTTCACGTATAGTTGTACTTGTTCGGGATCAGACACTTAGAAATTCAAGGTTACTCAAGATCAAAAGCTTGGTCGCAATGTAAAGCTTGAGGATAAGTAATTTGCTATGAGAGAGTAAGATGTCCAGTAAGTTCTGTGTAGTTCAAGGTGTGTCTCTCAAGCAGTCTAAGTGTTGATATTTAAAGATGAATTTGAGTGCCGTTTGAATAGTATCCGTTAGGGTCAAATTCAAACTATTGATATCTGTGTATAGTATCAGAGTAGTTTTTGTCTTCTTCTTCGTCGCCGCTTTTATTCAAACATCTCTCTGCTGCATTAAATGCATTGTACTATACTTTTGTCCTCAGAGTGCCAACGGAACTATGCTTTGTATCAGAGACTAGTGTTATCTGATTCTTTGCACGTCCTTATCTTCAATCTTCAGATACCACTATTTATTGAAACAACTTTGTTTGCAATATATATATTTTAATGCTCAAGGTATCTGAGAATATATATCTGTGGACACTTTCCTTGTTTTCAGATAGGCCTCTTATTTCTCAGATATCTCTTGTGACACAGTTTGTTTAAAACTATTCATGTCTTCAAGATATCCGCTAAGATATCCGAAAAAAGCTTCAGAATCTTGTGCGCTTTTCAAGTCTTCAATGTCGCTGAGCTTGTTCGCTTGGATGTCTTCTTCTTGGTCTTCTTCATAAAATAAAAATTACATTTTGAGACCTAACATCCTATACAAGATTAGCTAGACTATCATACTTAGTGGGTTTCCTCTTTTACAATGTTCAAGTGAACCAAGAGTACTAATCACCTTTCTGAGACTAAGATAAGTCATCATGTTGCTGATCAAAATCTAAATAGATATTTCTAACGAAATATCTAACAAATTTCCTAACAAATTTCCCAACAGCTATATTATGAAAATTTAGGAATTTAGCTATGAGATCGGTAAAACCCCGTTTTTACTTCTTATTATTTTATCATCCCTTGTAAGGTAATTGGTTAATTACCATAATTAATGAGTAATTAATTATTATCCTTTTGTTTAGATTCCAAGTTTGGTTGGGTTGTGTATCCTACTTCTTTCCGAATTCTGCTTTTTTTCCTTCTTTCTCGTTCGATTTTATACGAAACGCAACCTCTCTCTTCCTTCACAACTTACTTCACCAAGTTGCCTCCGTTTTGGTTTCGTTCAGCAAGTACTGTTGGGTTATGTATATGGCTATACGGGAAACATAACAGAATAATTTTACAGAGTCGAGTGATGGCACTCTTTCCTTAAGACTTTATTCGCCTCCGACTGTGTTTACAGTAAATTTAGCTCAGCCTCCCAAGATAAATCAGCTTGAGATCAGATACAAACACTTGAAATACGACGCCGAATGGACTACAAAGAATATGGGAAACAAGCAAGCTTAGAAGAGAGAGGGAGAAGGAGAGCGTAAGAATGAGTGATTCGATTCTCGCAATGTGAAGGGACTATAAATAGCCAGTGGTGCTAGCGAGCATACACAATCTTCGACTAGGTGGTGCGAGCGAACATACACAATCTTTCGTTTTCAACACAACGAATCTGACTTATCTGCTCAAACAGAGTGTCTGTCATTTAAAGGTTTTTCCAGAGAAACCTTTTCAATAAACGCTTCAACCAAAAATTATAATCGCTGTCCAAAAGATTATATCCTACACCACCACTGTGCCCAGCCCACGACCATGAACCTCGGACTCGGCCTGCTCAAGTGAGCCAAAGGGTGCAAGAGGGTCAACGAGGAGCCATCTAGCTCCTCCCCTTCCAAAAGCATGGGTACCCCAAGGGTCCAACCCTTAATGCAAACTTATGCACTTATAATTAGTTACTCCTTCCCATATTTTAGCCATGTGGGATGTCCTCCCACTTCCAACCTTTCGACTTCCAACTATGCTTCAACCAACACACTTTGAGCATCAATTACTCTTTCACCTCAAAATGAATTTTAGTAATTTTGTTCAAGTGTCTTCTACTACTATAGTAGATTAATACACGCTCGAGAAATCTCCGCTTCACGCAGGGGGCCCCTTTGGTCGAGGTGCAAGGTCATGGACCGCCCTTTGGTTTCTTGCTAAAATTCCTACAATCCCCACATGAAAGAGAATTGAGGCTCACAAAGACTACATGGTGCTTTATCTCGACTTCCCAATGGGAACATTATCGCATCGGGTAGATAGCTTTGGGCTTTGAATCATCCCTAGTAGAATACCATCGAATTTACTGCCACACGGTGAACGCGATGTCTTGAACCGTCGGCATTTTGTGTAAACCAAGACAATGATATCAACACAATAAAGTTCCCTTATTGTTTCGTTCACTTAGTCCGTCCATTAAAGGCCCCGACACCCTCGATTCTTATGTTTCGCTTGAAGCGCCACACTTCACACACTTAAATAGGTGATCTCGATTAGAACATTCTCGCCGCAATGTTCTCGCTTCGAAAGCTAAAGAAGTCCCACGAGCTTCTTCAGAGATCATTAAGAGTCTAGTAACTCAACCTCCACCCGCTTTGGCAACAGACTTAATGTCTCTACCGAATGGCGATGGAGAATAACTCCTAAGTGCTTTGATCATCTCAAGTACCAATACTTCACGAGGTAATTCATCGTCATTCACAACTTCGCTTTTCCACATTGAACCAAATTCTCGGGATCTCCAACAAGATGGTCGGGTTGCCACGTGAAATTCCTTTATGATACGGGTTTAAGCCCATTCCCCAGACAACTAATATACTTGATCTCTACCTAATGCCTTTGTCAATAATCCGCGATGTTATCCTTTGATTTTACATAATCAATAGAGATAACTCCTAGAGAGATCAATTCTCTAATGGTGTCAGGTCTTCATTTAATGTGTCTAGACTTACCATTGTACATAACACTTAATGCTCTCCTACGGCCGATCGCTATCACAACGTATGGCTAAAGGAGGCATAGGTTTTTCCCAACTTGGGATGTTCTCTAAGAATTCTCGTAGCCACTCTGCTTCTTCCCCACATTTGTCTAAAGCTATGAATTCTGATTCCATAGTAGACCGAGCTATGCAAGTTTGCTTAGAGGATTTCCATGAAATAGCTCCACCACCTATGGTGAACACATACCCACTGGTGGCCTTGCTGTTTAATCGCCGATATCCAACAGACGGTACCCTTCTAATACGGCTGTATATCTTCCATAATGTAATCCATAACTCATTGTGTACTTCAAGTACTGCATTACGTGACGTAGTGCTTCCTAATGGTTACTTCCAGGATTACTAGTAAACCTAGCCAATTGATTGACTGAGTATGCAATGTCTGGACGAGTGCAGTTACTGACGTACATCAAACTGCCAATTATCCTAGCATATTGCCCTTAGTTTACAGGATCACCATTGTTTTTGTCTAAACACTAGTTCTTTCTTATGGGTATTTTCACAAATGGCTCATCGTATACTCCAAATCTCTTGAGAACATCTTCTATGTAATGAGCTTGGGATAGTACTAAGCCTTCAGATGTTTTAGAGATCTTGATTCCTAATATCACATCCGCTATACCCATGTCTTTCATGTCGAATTGTTGTTTCAACATATTCTTGGTTTCCAAGATTAATTCAATGCTACTTCCAGTTATGAGCATGTCATCGACATATAAGCATATCATCACAAAGGATTCATAATTCCCTTTGACATAGACACACTTGTCACCCTCATTTATGGAGAAGCCTTTTGATAGTAAAGTGTTGTCGAATTTCATATGCCACTGTTTAGGAGCTTGCTTAAGTCCATATAGTGACTTGACAAGACGACATGCCTTTCTCTCTTGTCCTGGAACTATGTACCCGTCTGGTTGTTCCATGTAGATTTCTTCTTCTAAATCACCATTTAGAAAAGCAGTTTTAGCATCCATTTGATGTATTTCAAGGCCACGGCGCAAGAATAGCAATGAATACCCTTATGGATGTTATCCGAGACACAGTGCATATGTGTCAAAGTAATCAAGGCCTTCTTTGTCTATAGCCTTGACTACCGTGACGCGCCTTGTATTTATCCACGCCCATCTGCCTTATACTTACGCTTAAGTATCCACTTACAACCCAAAGGTTTCGCTCGGAGGAAGATCTACCACTTCCTGTGTGTTATTGTGCAATATGAAATTCATTTCACTTTCAATCGCTTCCTTCCAGAGTGGAGCATCCGTGTTGATAATGCTTCTTCGATTGTCTTAGGATCATTTTCTACCAAGAAGTTGGTTAGAAAATCAGCCCAAATTCTTCTCTTTCCTCGCCTTTTAGTTCTTCTCGGTTCAACATCGGACTCGTAATATTCTCTTGATTTGAACTCATGGTGTTCTTCTATCGAACTACTCGGTTTGTGAATTTGTTTTTGAATTTCTTCATTTGAACCACTTTCAACATTTTCGTGATGTTGTCCATACAATTCAATTGCGCTTCATAATCTCTCTTGCGATAACTCTTTCTTTTCTTTCTTGGGAAATATTTCTTCAAAGAAGGAGGCGTTTCGATTCTATGACCGCTCCTTCATGAATGTCGTATCATCGACTTATGTACTAAGAAGTTTACACGACATCGTTGTTTGCATATCCTATGCAAATGCAATCTACATGCCTTAGGACCAATTTTAATTTGCTTGTTTAGGCACTTGACCTTAGCCAAGCATCCCCACACTTTCAAGTGCTCAGAAGAAGGAGGATGTCCTTTCCATAACTCGTATGGAGTTTTATCACTCTTCTTCCGAGGGATTCTATTGAGAATTACCGCGGCAAAGGAGAATAGCTTCTCCCCACATGTTCCGTGGTAGCCTCAATTAATTAGCATGGCATTCATCATCTCTTTTAGAGTACGATTTTATGCTCAAAGAATGCCGTTAGATCGAGGCTAGTAAGGTCGTGGTTTGGTGAATAATACCAAATTCGCACAATAAGCCTCAAAAGGGCTCCATATTCACCGCTTCTATCACTACTTAATTGCTTTAATTCGTGCTTAATTGATTCTCAACTTCTTTTGTAATGTTTAAGTGCCTCTAAGGCTTCATCCTTACTTTAGCAAGTAAACATAATAAGCCTAGTGCAATCATCAATAAAAGTAGCAAAGTACTTTTTACCTCCTCTAGTTTGCACGAATTTTAAGTCACACAAATCTGTATGAATTAATTCTAGAGGAACTGTGGTTCTGTTAACCGAATGGAATGGTGCCTTAGTTAATTTTGCCTCCACACAAACCTCACATTTATTTTGAGGGTCGATTTCAAAGGACGGCAAATGTTCAAGTCTTATTAACTTTCGTATTGCATTGTAGTTGACATGACCTAATCTATTGTGCCATAAATTAGAAAACTGCATAAGTAAGTAGAATGCTTATTTATTTCATCATTGCTCTCAAAGGAGCGGAGTACAGTCATTACATTTATTTTGAAGAGGCCATCACACATGTAGCCCCTTCCTACAAGCACACCATTCTTAGTAACTACAAATCCATTAGCAACGAAAGTTATCTTGAACCCTTTCTTCACCAAATGTGGACCGACACCAAATTCTTATGGATGTCGTGCACATGCATAACTTCGCTCAAAGACCGCCTTTCCGGGTGTTAACTTCAGAACCACCTTCCCTACTCTTTTCACGTCAGAAGTAGCGTCATTTCCCATGAACAGCTTCTTGCCACTTATTGGGGAGTATGTTGAGAACGAGCCCCGGTCTGAGCATATATGGCGAGTGGCACCAGTATCGATCCACCACTGTTTTGGATTGTCAACTAGGTTCGCCTCCAAGACAACTGCAGAGAATGACCACCAAATCACCAATTTCGCAGAGTCTTCTCCTCCACAACATTGGTGTTTGCGCTTGATTTGTTGAAGGAGAAGCAATCAGCCTTCATATGCCCAGTTTTCCACAATGGAAATAGTTTCCTTGATCTTTTTCGACTTACATCGTTTGCCTTGAGACTTGACGCTCCATCATGCCTTTTGCGCTTCTTTTTGCTAGCCTTGAGTCCAAGTGTGCTTGCTTCCATAGGTTGCTTACCTTAACCAAAGCCCCGCGGTTGTCTTCCCGAATTTGAAGTTTGACAATCAACTCTTCAAGCCCCATCTCCTCGGTTTTCAACTCGAGATAACTCATGAATTGCTCCATGAAGGTGGTAGTTTCTCAATCGTGAAGCGACCAAGAAAGGCTCATTTGGTTTCATTCCTTCCTGCTCCAACAGGAAGAATGGATCAAATTCTAACTCGACTCATCATGATTTTGAATCACCATTTTGAAGTTCGTAAATTTCCCACAACGAACTTCTTAGTACCAAAGATCTCGGCGCCGGACTTCCGTCTAATTTTTCCCACAAGTCCATCATGGTAATCGAGAGCGTAATGCAAGATAAAGAGCATCGAAAGGCAATTGAGAATGTAGTTCTTACATAGGAAGTCGCTAGAACCCATGCGCTATAAGCAAGTCGCTTCCTCCCATTGTCATCCCGAAGCGGTTCGAGAAGCTTCCGCATATGGCATTTGGGTCGGTATCTTGCATGACCGGAGCGGAAGGTGTATCAAGATTGAGGTAGTTCGCCAATTTCTAAGGTCGCCAGTAGAACAAAGATTTTGCTTCCACTGCTTGAAGTTGGAACCCATAAACTTCTCCGGTTTTTCCATGGTGGTTGGAGCGGCATTGGTACTAACATGAGCAAAGTAGAACATCAGAACATCGCTTCCAAAGAGCAGCCATTGTAGGATAAAATCTTAAGTTGTCAAGGTTATGTATATGGCTATACGGAAATGTAATGTAATAATTTTGCAGAGTCGAGGATGGCGCCTTCCTTAAGACTTTATTCGCTCGCACTTGGTGTTTACAGAAATTTAGCGAACAGTCTCCCAAGATAAAACTGCAGTTGAGATCGTATACAAACACTTGAAATACGACGCTTGAATGGACTACAGCAATATGGGAAACAAGCAAGCTTAGAAGAGAGAGGGAGAAGGAGAGCAGAAGAATGAGTGATTCGATTCTGCAACAGGAAGGGACTATAAATAGCAGCCAGGTGGTGCTAGCGAGCATACACAATCTTTCGACTAGGTGGTGCGAGCGAACATACATAATCTTTCGTCTTCAACACAACGAATCTAACTTATCTGTCAATAAACAGAGTGTCTGTTCGTCGAAAGGTTTTTCCAGAGAAACCTTTTCGCTGAAACATTTCGAACCAAAATTATAATCAGTTTTTGGTCCAAAAAGATTATATCCTACACCACCACCACCACCAGCAAGCCCAAGCCCAGGCCCACGAGCCCCGGACTCAGCCTCAAGTGAGCCAAAGGGTGCAGATGGTCAACGAGGAGCCATCTAGCTCCTCCCTTCCAAAAGCATGGGTACCCCAAGGGTCCAACCCTTAATGCAAAATTATGCACTTATAATTAGTTACTCCTTCCCATATTTTAGCCATGTGGATGTCCTCCCACTTCCAACCTTCGACTTCCAACTATGCTTCAACCAACACACTTTGAGCATCAATTACTCTTTCACCTCAAAATGAATTTTAGTAATTTTGTTCAAGTGTCTTCTACTATAGTAGATTAATACACGCTCGAGAAATCTCCGCTTCACGCAGGGGCCCTTTGGTTGAGGTGCAAGGCCATGGACCGTCCTTTGGTTTCTTGCTAAAATTCCTACAAGTACTGGCCCTCAAATTCTGATTTCCTTGTTCATATCTCTCTTCTAACTCAAGAAACACCATTCTTGCCTTCAGGTAGAGTTAGTTTCAAAGGAGAGGGACTTTCGTTCATTTCGATGGCTTTCTAGCTTGCTCTCGACTTTCTAGAAGCACAATCCTCGCTCTCCTTCTCGTAACTTAGTTTTGGGAGGGTTTTTGTGTGTTCCGTGTTTCTTGTTAATTAGAGTCATGTTCTTGTTGGTTTTTGCTTATGCTTGTCCATGCTCCTGCTTGTATGTGTGCGCCTGCTTTCCGTTACCAAATCGTACTTTTTGGTTTCTATTCAAATCGCGTCAGTTGACTATTATGAAACACTTGTCTCCGAGTGGCCACCAACTAGATTTTAGTACTATATGCTTATTTATTTTGCTCTCTCTGTTTCTGTCTCTTTCGAACAGAACGATCGATTATATGCTTTTGTGTACGAAGTTGTTATCATAGCTTGTCATGGCCGAGTGGCAAGTCAAGCTGCCTCGCTTGCATCAAGAGTATCACTATATATTTTCCTTGTGTGACTTTGTTGTCAACTTGTTATGTGGTTGATTGGTAAGTAGACTGGAAGTATGATTTGTGGAGGTCTTGGTAATTGATTCTAGGCTGACTAGTTATTTTGTTCCAGTTTTATTTTATTTTTGTGACTAACAAAATTTCTAAAATGGTTATGTAACTATGTGCTTAGTTGTTTCATGTGTTTCATGCATGTTTCGTGGGGTTAAAGGGTATCGATAAGTTGCTTTTGTGTAAATGTTAAGCAGCGTTATATTTTATCAGGATTTGCGGGTTTTAAGTTTTACGAGGCTATCTAAGGTTAGTGTTCTGCCCAAAAAGTATATGCATAGTTTATAAACTACAAGAAGTTATTTTATATATATATATATATATATATATATATATATATATATATATATATATATATATATATATATATATATATATATATATAAAGTATTGCATCTCAAACATTGTGAAAACTCATGCAATCAAAGTTCTGAAAACTGCATCAAAATCATTTTCTCATGATTCCGCTCTAAAACTATATATATTTGTATATGCTTTGTTATGATCTTCCGTTTTGGACTTCGTTTTTTGGGATACGTATCCGGTTTAGTTAGAGTAATTCGGTGAATAGTTTTGGGCATTAGTGAATGTCGAGGTGTTTGTCAGATTACTTTGGCTTACTTCCCCATGACGCGACGCAGAAGTTGCCGAGGTCTTGGAGGATAGTTGTAATGACGCGAAAAATAAACGTAATAAAAATAAACTTCTTTATTTGAAAAGTCTAGTAACGAAATCAAAATCCTAACAAGAGTCAATAATCAACAACAACAACTCAATCAAAGTAAACTAATAGTTCGAATAATGAAAACTTTTTGTCTAATCCCAAAATAATTGAAAGAACAACCCCCACACTATGTTGCTGAACATTTAAGTCTCTGAGGCATCTTGGGTATCAGAATCTACAATAAGGTAACAAAACAAGTGTGAGATAAAACTCAGTGAGGTTCTTGTGTTAAGTGAACAACAAATTAAGTAATAACGAAGTAGGATTTTTAATCACACGAATCATGATATAAAATAATCGAAGAAAAACATAACGATGCGAATAAACTGTTGTTGATGCTGTCTCCTTATAACCCCAATCCAAGCCCTTATTTCTCCAGACAGAAAGCTATCACTGTCAAATGAAGACGAAGACCATTCCATGGTACATGGGTGAAACACTACTATCCTCCAAGACCTCGGCGACTTCTGCCTCGCGTCAAGGGGAAGTAAGCCAAAGTAAAGCGACAAACATCTCGACATTCACTAATGCCCGAAACTATTTACCGAATTACTCTAACCAAACCGGATACACACACACACACACACACACACACACAGAGCATGAGAAAATGATTTGATGCAGTTTTCAGAACTTTGATTTCATGAGCTTTCACAATGTTTGAGATGCAATACTATATATATAATATATTAAAATAACTTCTTCTGGTTTCGCAAACTATACATATACTTTTTGGTTAGAACACTCACCTTAGATAGCCTCGTCAAACTTAACACCCGCAAATCCTGATAAAATATAACACTACTTAACATTTACACAAATACAGCTTAGCGATACCCTTTAACCCCACAAAACAAGCATGAAACACAAGAAATAATTAAGCATAAAAATAACAAAACAATTTTAGCAATTTTGTTACAAACAACGGTGAAAATAGAAATAGAACAATATAATGAGGCAGGTAGGAATTGATCCGTAGAACTCTGTAAACCAAACATGCAACCATCTCACCAATCAACCATAAGACATGTTGATAACATGAATTACACACTACAGATTAAGAACGTGCAGCAACGTAAGAACAGAGAACAAAATATACCAAAAATCAATAGGATGGGTTGGGGTTCGAACCACTGACCTCTTGATGTGCACTCAGAGATTTCGTTTTGTAGAACTCAGAATCCCAAATACAATTAAGATTAAATTTATAAGTCAAGTCCTCGAATCCACAGTTTATAGCGGAAAGCTGACTCGGGATGTCGTTCTGCATGGACACTTAGCATAGGAACAAATAATGTTTATAATTGAATGCAGACTAATGAACAGTTTGATCTCAGACAGAATAATTAAATCGTAGTAAACCCTAAATTGCTTTGTTGTAAATCAATGATGGAAAGGCATAAAGGTTCCCCAACCTCCCTCTGCTATGCTACTCCCAACTACTTAGAATCAAACAACATACTAGCCGTCTACAGGCAGCAAAGAAACATGCCAAAAGGATCAAATCGTAGTTAATCCCGACACCTTCACTTATACCAACAATGTGTTGTGTCACTCAACACACTATCTCGTAACGTTTTCAGACAAATCACACAGGATAATATAAAGTCCGTTACCAAGTCGTAGTTAGTAAGGATTTCCCACGTAAAGAGTCGAACGAATAAAGAACAAGTACGAATTACGTTTTAAAACTAATTCATTAATATAACACGGTATATAAAGAAGTAGAAAAAGCAGAGTTACGGTGGTTCACCTTTACAAAAGAAAGTTAGCTACTCATAGTAATCTAAGAACAGAAATCGAAAATCTAGAGAAGAAAGAAGAAGAAGCTTAGTCTCTGATGTCTTCGTGCTGCTGCTTCTAGGGTTTCCTCCTTCTGGGTTCCTGACGGCCAGCGGTTTTGGGGTTTCACTTCCCCGATGACTGGTTCTATCTCAGGAGAGCTGCTTTGTGAGCGGTGTAGAATTATGAGACCCCTGAGGTCTTATTTATAGTGTGGAAATCGAGCTCTGACCGCCATTCTTCAATAAGGAAGGTTTAGAAGGCGGGCTCTAGCCCGACAAACCTGTGAGAAATGTACCAAGAGAATTCATAGTATGATCGGGTCTCCTATGGACCGTAGTGGGGCCTTCATGTCCTCGTGGACCGCCATCCGATGTCCGCAGCTCAACTGCTTTTCTTCGCTCTTCAATTTCGGCTTGAACATTGTTTCTAAAAGTGGTCTTCTACAAAGTTGTTGCATCTTCAATTATCTTCGCATTGGTTGGTCGCATGATATGTTTTGACTACTCGAACTTCGTGCAATGGCCAATCCGGCGTATTTGCTTCTTTGTCTCAATTTCGCACAATTATGCCGTTTTGGTGTCAGAAATCGTGCAATTCCTAAAAAATGCGATCATGACCTACAGAAAACACGTGAAGTTGGTAATTGACCATAAAACGATGCAAATATTTCATCTAAGGTAAAAAATGAGGGTCTAAAAGCATGCTATATCGCACATTTCATTGTCACATCACACCCCCAAACCAATTTCTTGCTCATCCTTGGGCAAGGCAATAACGATAATCAAGAAGTGACCATGAAATGAGCAGCAAGAATAAACCACCACATAGACAAGCAGCCAGTTTCTAGGGTATATTTTGTATTTTGTTTGTGTTTCTTGTGTTTCCACATTGATTCCAGGTTTTAGGTACTTTTCATGAAGAAAAGGAGTCAAAATGATGCATTTGGATGCACTTTCTCAGAGATCACAAGCTCCAAGACTCCAAATAGGTGCCACGAAGGTTCCCAGAATGCCAAACGGGTCAAGGATGGACAAATAAGACGAGATCGGGCCCGAACTGAAGCGGGGCGATCGCCCCATCACCTGGACGCAGCCACAGAGGGTTGCGTTTCCAGGCCGGAGCGAGCGATCGCCCACTCCACAGATGAAAACTGTTGTTTGTCTGATTGAATACTTGCGAATCGTTTGATTAGTTCAAAGTCTTAGCAATCGTTTTCTCATACCCAAAATCCACAAGAGGGATTTGCACCCTCAAGGTTAACAGCGATTTACGCCCAACGCTTTAGACTACAAACATCGACTAGTAGAATTGACGACTCTACTACATTGATTAAACGTTTTCACTTTCAAGACGTCGAGTAATCCAATGCATCCTTTTACTAGCTAGCTCTTGATGAAACCACCATCCCATGTCTTCTTTAATTGATAACAAACCCGTGTTTGCTGTTTACCAAACTTTGCAATTTGCGAAAGAAAAGAATTGGAAGTCGTAAGATGCAATTCTAGACAAACTACTTCTTTAAAACATCGACAAGCCTAGTTAAGTCTTTCGAGAACGACAATCGGGGCAACTTATCAACTCACTACGTGTTTTCTAGTGATCCTTGATATTGCTCCTGGCTTATAAATTAAGGACTTGATTTGTCGCATCAAGTTTTTGGCACTACAGCCGGGGACTTAACTCCTTAGTTTGTGTTTTAAAGATTAGTTTACTCGGTTTACTTGTGTTTTCTGTCTGTGGAGAATCTTGGTTTCATACCTTTCTCTTTTCTCATTGCAGGTAGTTTATGCGAGGTACAAGGAACTCAAATCTTCCCTTGGAGCCTTTTGTTGACGATATTGAAAGGCATAGGAGGAGGTTGAGGTTTAGTCTCGCTGGTATGCAAGTGAGTGACGGAATTGAAGAATCTGGTTCGGAGTCTGATACAGAGGACTCTATTCTACAAGCGGATATGGGTGATACACCAATGCTAATGGTGATGGTGCTGGTGGTGCTCGTGTTGTTCCTAGAAACACGATCCACAACATTTTCGAGGCTCATGTTGGAGCCCATAGGTCGTGCATCGCTCGCCGTTGGCCCGAAAGTATGAGTCAGATCTTCTTCAAAGACCTTCCCAAATTCTATGGGATGGAAAATGAGGATGTGATGGGTTTCTTGAAGGAGTTGGAGATGTTCATAGCGGGGATGTATACTACAGGGGTGGAGGATGAAGATATTCCCCATGTGCCTAGTGGACAGAGCTAAGGCATGGTTGAATATGCTTCCCGAAGTCTCTTTGACTACTTTGAATGAGATTTGTGAGGCCTTCACGGATCGCTACTATCCTTAGTCGAAGACTACCACTTTGAAGGCACAGATCACGGGGTTCCAGCAACTCCACGTTGAGACATTTTATGAGGCTTAGGAGAGGTTCAAGATACTCCAAGCGAAGTGTCCTCATCACCGCCTGAGTCTTGCGGATCTGACACAATACTTCTATGATGGACTGAATGAGAGTCAACAATCTTATGTTGACATAGCTAGTGGTGGAAGCATCATGGATCGTACACAAGAGGAGCTGAATGATCTGTTCATTAAGTGTGCAAAGAATTCGTAGTACAAGAGTGTGCGGGGGAGAAGCAGGGGTCTTAAGAGTGAGGTGAAGGTCACCTTTGATGATTCTAGCAGCCGTATAGAAGAGCTAGAAAGGGAGATAAGGCAAGTAAAGTTGTTGGCGGCGAGTGGTCAGAATCCACATTCTCAGGAGAAGTGTGAGATTCGCAACAACTACGGGCATGGGGCAAATCAATGTAGGGCCGATTTCTCAGTCAAGGAAGTGTGTTGGGTACAAAGAGCCAATGGGGGGTATTTCCCAAGGTATAGATCGAGGGATGTGGGATTTGGTAAAAAGGCACCGGTTCATAGGTTCGCTCCAAACCAAATCTACCCCAATGTGGATCAGTCTAAGCTGAGCTACTCGAACGATCATTGTGAGAATCCTACTCCTAAGGAAGAGGAGAAGCCCAAGGATTCCACTTCGACTAACAAGTCGAGAATTGAGGAGTTCATGGAGAGGTCACAGAGGTTTATCGACCGGGCTCAAAGGCACCAGGAGAAGACGGATGGGAGGTTGTTGGTTTTGGAAATGGACAACAAGGACATCAAGAGACAACTTAAAGAGTTGCTTGATAGGAGTCGCATCCGAGAGAAGGGGAGGTTGCCCGGAGCAACCGAAAATGCCATGGCAATCACTATTGTCACTGAGGTACCGGTGGAAATCACGGTATCCAAGGAAAGAGCAAGGGTCGAAGTTCCAAATCGCAAGTGGAGGAATGTGGGGCACTCAGCCACCACGACTCTCCTTCTAAGGAGATTGAGGTACGTATGGCTTCCATTAATGATTAAATTCTTTGTAATGTAGTCTCGGTGGAACCGGTGAGTAGGAATGATATTGTTGATGCTCTTGTTGATAAACATAATTGTGGTGTTGAGGTTGTGAGTAGTGAAGGGGCTAAAGACTCTGGTTTGGTTGATACCCATGTGGAGGAGGTGCATGTGGCACATTGGGTAGAGAAATCACCACCGGGGAGGTGATTAGGAAGAAGGGCTCCAAAACGACCAATTCTAGTGGCTTTAATGTCAACGTCGGTTTTGGGAGCTTGGAAGGAGTGTCGGGGATGTTGGACACCGGGGCTGGTGTCAATGTCATGCTGTACAAAATGTATGAGGCGAGTAGAGTGAGGGGGCTGAAGGAGAAGAAGCTCATGGTGAGAATGGCGGATGGCTCGATACGGAGACCACTTGGTGTTGTAGAAGATGTGGAAATCCAGTTGGGAAATGATATCACATTTTGTCTTGTGAAAATCCTCTCGTAGGATTTGTAGGACCTGTTTATGTGTGTTCTAGTGCGCAGGTACTAGGTACAGGAAGGCTAAAGAAGAAGAGGAAGCCTGGTATCGAAACTTGTGGGACATGAACTCCGTGAAGAGTCAAGCTATTGACTATAAAGAAGCGCTATCCGAGAGGCAACCCGGAGTGATTCGATTCATCTCTCTCATTTGCATTTCATATAGTTGCATTAGCATATTTTTCTTCTTTTCTCAAAAATCCAAAAAAAAACTTTAAATTCATTTTAGTTTGCATTATTAGTTTAAACTTGCATCCACGTTTAATTTTCTGTTATTTCCCTTTGCTTAAAAAAATAGTACCGACCGCGTGCGTCTCTACACGCAGTGGCAGGAAACTCTCTGCCACTGCGTGCAGAGAGGCGGGCGATCGCCCGGTCCGGCGTTCAAAAAGGAGCTCCTGCATAGCAGCAGCTCCACTTCTTCCCTACCTTCTGTCTGATCTTAGCAATCGCTCCCAACCCAATTCTTCCAACTTTCTCATTTCTTCACCAAATCTCGAGTTCTTTAGATCTTTTCGAAGCACTCATCATTTAGAACAACATTCTTGCATCCATTCATCCGATCCATTATGAAATCAAGGTAATTGGCTAACCTTTCTTGCTACGTTTTGGGTTTTTTTACATTCGAATGGTTTTGGACTTTGTATGCTTGTTTGTAGGAACATTGTGACTTGTTGAATGTAATTCTAGTATTGATTGTTGATTTGTATCTTGATTATGACTTTCAATCAAAATTGCTAGTGGTTCTTCATATCTACATTCGCCACTTTGCTCAACAGTTCTTGAACTTGCATGGTATCTTCATGTAGTATTGTGCATAGCCATTTGCTTTCGGTTTAGATTACACATTCTTCGAGCTTTGTTGTTCTTAAGGCACTATGGTTCAATTTCTTATGTAATAGGATAAGTTATGGATTTTGAGAGTTGAGCTTTTAAGTCGTATCTTGGTTGTGTTTTTGCGATAAGAGTTGAGCTAACACCTATTATGTAGGTACCATGGCACCCAAAACACGACCAACTAAGAGAACCAGAGGGGAATCATCTAGAGGCATTGCAACGGTGTGGATAGACCCACCGCCCTCAGAAGAATTTGGCACCCCAGTCATCACAGCAAAAAGCTTGACATATAAAGAGCGCAATGCCAACATGAGTTTCACCCTGCATAGGGAGTAGACTTAAAAGTGCGAAGAAGAGGTGGAACTCATGGCCCCATTGAAGTACATGTTTGAATCAAGAGGATGGCTCAAGCTAGCAAAACATCTCGAGCCATATGAGCAGGAGCTGGTAATGGAGTTCTATGCTAACTATGATGACAAGAGGTTTGAGGAGGTGACTCTCACTCCGTGGGTGCCCATCAAGGGAGGATACGTTGAGTTTTCAGCCCATTCGATGAACCGGTTCTTTGGTGTTCCTAACCTTCACAGGCAAATGGGTGTTTACCTCCACAGCAGGGAAAGTGGGAAAGCCATCTCAAAGGAACTCACTGAGGCATTTTTTCATGAGTATTACAGGTATCCCGAGGAACCTCCTACAGGGGTCGAGCACAAGTACCTTACCTTGGAAGCCCGCATCATCCATACTTGGCTCACTACTTCCATTTGTCCATTGGGGAATGCTTCCTACACCAGAAATGATTTAGCCCCACTTCTAGCTGCTCTTGTGCAAGGGAGACCAATTGATATGGGGCATTTGTTCGTTACCCAGTTCGAGCATTTTCATGCCCATCGTAGAACCAAGATAGCCTACCCATCTCTCATCACCTCACTTTGCAAACGAGCTGGCCTTTTAGTGAACGCAACAGGGCAACCCCGCTCGATGTTAAAAGCGGGGTCAATCCAGACTATGCATACCAGGTACAACATTGAGTACGAGGAAACAAAGCGTGAGGCAGAGCATGCGGATAGGGTTCAAGCAAGGCTAGCGGAACAAAGGAGGAGAGCAGCGGAAAAGGAGGAGAATCCGATCAGGATCAAGCTGATCAAGGAGAGCAAGGGCATGAGGAAGCAGCCTCGCTACCTCATGAGAATCGGGGAGCCTACAACTTCCAGCAGTTTACTAACTACTTCCAACCACATTATGCTAGGCTAGAGACTGAATATGGGAGGATTTCAGAAGTTCAGAACCAGATCATCCAGTCCCATGATATCATGAGGGTATAGTTCGATCTGAGGACTGATTATACAGGTGCTAGGGAGGAGATGCGAGGATACATGGCTGAGCACATGGGCTTTAGGCAGGAATGGCGTTGACAAAGGGAAGAGTGGACTTCACAGTACAGGTAAATGCAGGATTGGGCGTCGCAGGGATGGGGATTTCCTCACCCACATGTTGGACCATCTGTGTCCGACGCTCCACAACAGTGATGCTGCATTGAACACCTTGGGGTACATTTTTCACTTTTCTTTCTTCTTAGTCTATTCGCTGGGGGACCAGCTCTAGTCTAGGATTGGGGAGGGGGAGTTAAAATGTACAGTTTTATCATCATTCGCCTGCATTTTTTCTGTGATTGTTGTATGACTATTGTACTTTGATTTTTATTTGATGGATTGTGGCCGGTGTGCCTTTAGTTTAACTTGTGTAGTTTTTATCGCTTTCTTAGTGGTGGTCGGTGAGCCACATAGGTTGCATGTTATTACTTGTGGCCGGTGTGCCTTACTTGGCTTTTTAGTGTCTTTTTAGCCTACCTTTTTTGGCCTATTTTATATTTTTTGTGAGTCTTGAGTCGAACTTCATGGTTGAACGTCCTTTGTTCGTGACAAACTCTTTTGATGCTTAAGTTTGCTTAAGTTTTGAGTATATACTGATTAGTAGTGGTTGTTGAGTTTAAAATTTTTCAAGTTCGTTTCCCTTGTAAATAAGAAGTCTGTTTAGTTTTGTTGTCCAAAAAACCTGTGAGGAGCCTTGTTTGAGCCGATGAAAATTTATTATACCGGCAAGAATTGTTTTGTGTGACTCCTGGGATGTGCAAATTATTTTTAATGTTTTTTTGCGCTATTTCATATTTATGCGTGTTCTGATTAGATGGGAATGACAAACGACATGTTTTGTACTTTTGATACCCTTCCAAACCCGTTCTAAAGTACAAGTTTGGGGAGGGGATTTCCATTTTTTATGACTGATTGAGTGATGTGTAGTTCTGACTTCTATTTCCAACAAATTAATTTTTAAATAAGGCTCGGGGTGTATCTATGGTCTTAATTGATCACCGATGTCGTGTTGGGCGTGTTCAAATGCTACCATATACCGGCGTGGCCTTTTATCAGCCATATGACCGTGAAGGTTGATGACACGTAGCTAACTGACACGCACAAAAGTACAGACCTTCGGTAAAATGTACACCAGCAAAATTGAAGCCAAAAGATCCTAATGAGGACAAATAAGCACACGAGTTACTCAAACCCCAAGATTTGAGTCGTGTGGAATTCCTTGTCTACATGAGCAAAAGCTTTGGACGGGACCACACGCGGAATAAGTCCTTGCTGATAATGAGGGTCACACACCAGTGATTTTATCCGCAGATTTACAACAATTTCGAGTAACTCTAAAAAATAAGTGTGCAAGGTTTTGAGAAATTTGAAAGCATGTTGGTCCAGATAACGGCAAAGTAAAAGACTCGCGGGGGGGGGGTGAATAGTCTTTTCAAACTTTTGTCGATAAAACAATTTCTCATAAAGTCAGTAACTTTCGATACTTATAATCGTAATAGCGAAGTCTTTCGATAAGTACACGTTCAAAGAAGCTAGTAAAGTGTGTAAATTACTTTGCAAGTGAGTAAAGGCGTAAAGTAAATAACAAAGAGCTTTATAGTGGTATCTCAAGGTGGCGAATCTTCAACTAATCCACTTCGCCTTTCTCGCACTCTAGAATCCACTAAGATGTATAATGAATTCACCTTACAAATATCTTCTCTCGATTCCTAAATACACTAGGTTCCCAACCAAATGTTCCCCCTGAGTTCTTCCCCGCTTTCCTGCATAAGTACTTCCTCCGCTCGTAATTCTCGAGTTATTCCCCGGCTTTCCCAGCTAAGTACTTCCGCTACTCAGAACCTTTCTTGGAGTTATTCCTTAGTTTCCCAAACTAAGTACTTCCTCTACTCCACGCCTTTTCTGGTGTTGGTTAAGAAGAGTTTGTCAGATTGGTAGATTAATAACTTTCACATTTATGTAATACTACCTTCTGGAACAAGAATCACTTAACACACTTGGACAGTGTGTGGTGATATGTTCTTTTCTGACCTAAGTCTATGTTCTTCGTTCAGGAGAATGAATATCTTAGCAAGTCGCAATAGTGCTTCAATTCAACTCCTTCACAACAGATATAGCTTGTTAAGGATTAGGACATTTAGAACTTTCGTGCTACTTAGAATCAAGAGCTTGGTCGCAACTGTAAAGCTAGAGAGTAAGTAGGCAGAAGACTTGTATGCTTGAGTGTAGGATATGAAATTCAGTCGTTCAAGTGTGTGTTTTCAAGCATTCTAAGTGGTGATATTTATAGGTGAAAATCAAGCCGTTTGAATTACTATCCGTTAGGCTATTGAGATTCAAACTATAAACAATCCGTTGATAGTACTACAGAACTTTTGTCTCTTTGTTCAGAGACAAAGCTTTTGGTCAGCGAGTTCTGCAATGGCATTAAATGCACTGTACTATCTTTTGTCCTATTGTGCCAACGGAACTATGCACGCTGTCTGAGGCTGTGCATCAGAAACTTTAAGCCTTTCAGAAACTAAGGAAAACATCGTTTCTTCCAGAAACATTGTTTTCACTAAATTATCTTTTGCATATGGATTCTGAGGCACAATTCCTTAATCTTCAGTAATCTTGTGCAGTCTTCATATCTTTAGATAGTTGAGTTCTTTTTGCTGGATGTCTTCTTCTTGGTCTTCTTCAAAGATATAAAATTACATTCAGAGACCTAACATCCTATACAAGATTTACTAGACTAATCATACTAAGTATAATTTCCCTTTTACAATGTTCAAGTGAACCAAGAGTACTAGATACCTTTCTGAACTAAGGTAAGTCATTATGGTGTACTGATCAAAACAAAAGACATTTCCTAACAAATTTCCCCCTTTATGATCACCACCTGACTACCTTTAAAAACCTATTACAACTTTGGATGAGGAAACAATCCACCACTTAAACATTTCTTAAGATTTATCATTCTTTTTATTTAAGTGCAGAAAGTAAGACTTCAACCAAATCACAAGGTGTGATCTTTGCTGATAAGTTATCTTTTCATTAAAAAGGTATCTGAGAGTAGATTCATCAGATAACAGAATTACAAGGTAAGCACATATAACTTTTACAAGATAATTAAGTAGTAAGTACAATCAGCAAAAATCAAAAATACACAACTAGTAGGACAACAGGAAAGTCCAAGTTCCAAGTGAACATCCTAACTAGCTGGCCTTCATCCTTCTTCATTCCTTTAGAAACTCCAAATCACCATATTTCAGGCAATTTTCAGTGTATTCCTTCATAATGGTCCTCACCCACATTTCACAATCTCTGGAGGCAACACATATCTCTTTATAGGGTTTGTCAGTAAGTCCTGTGGTTATTCCTTTTATCTACAGAAACTTCCCCCATTCCCAGTAGTGAAACAGCTGTTCTTCAGTGAGCTTGTATTAATCATATATCTCTCTGAGATATTCCATGTCACCTTCAAATTCCTCTTTGGTCATGTAGAATGACTCAAAGGGCTCCACTTGCAGTTTGTTCCTTTTTCCAGATTCATTTTCAAATGTGTGCACATCCTCTGGTCTGATGTAAGGGCATTCTTTGGAGAGATCTTGTCTGACTTCAACTTCAAAGTCAAGCCAGGTCTTGATTATCTCAGAACGCATCACTTTTGATCTTTTGCCTTTCTTTCTCCATGCCATCAGTTGTTGGTAAACTGGTTCTGGAATCCCATTTTCATTGGCAAGTACTTGAGTTCCATTATCCAGTAGCCATTCTTGTGAACTTTGATGTAGTTCCAGACAGAGGGCTGATCATTGCTAGTCTTCACGTATTCTATTCTAGCATCCTCAGGCCTTGGAGGAAGGGTTCTTCCAAACTTGATGTCTTTGTCCCTCTTCCTTCTCTGTTTGGAATTCAGGCTCTTTTCTAAGGGGTCATAGGAGGATCCACCTTTCTGGATGTACTTGGTTTCTCTAGAAGGTTTTCTTGCCTTAAGAGGCTTTGCAGCTATAGGAGCAGAAGAGATGATTCTGTTGTGATGAGTTTCCCTGTGCTCATCATCATCATTGTCTTTCTCAAAGGTTTCAGTACCTTTGCAGCTTTCTGGAGAAATTTTTTTTCTCTGAAATGTATTTTTTGTGTTTTGTAGGTGTTTGGTGAAAACGCATTAAAACAAGGGCTAAACTAGTGCATTTAATGCATTAATGGAAGCATGGAAGTTTATGGACCTGAAAGATGGTTGAAAAAGGAGTTGATCGGTCGAAATGGAAGTGGATTCGGAGTTCGGGCTAAGATTTTAGAGCCGTTTAAGTGAAAGCGCAGAAATTCGAACTTCAATGGAGCAGCTTTGGCATTTTGGCCATAACATTTTTATATGAACTCCGATTGACCTGATCTTGGTGTCCACGCATAGATAAGACTAAGAGATACAATGTTGAAGAAGGAACCATTTCCAAATTCTGACGATTAGATATTCAAAAAGGCAAAAACCGTGCAGTATGAAATCGGCGACGCTAGAAGTCAAATCAAGGCCGCCAAGAATATTCTCAGAAGTGATCACATGCCGCTTTGCCAATGCTTTTTGTCTGCTTTCAGCCTGTAAGGTGATTTTGAGCGTTTTTCACTATATATAACCTATTTTCTTGATCTTTTAGACATAACTTCATTATTATTCTTCTCTTCTTATATCTTTTCAACCTAGAACCTTTCCAAGGCAATTACCGTGTTTTTTGTTTTTCTAGGATTTTTTAGAGAGTCTGTTGCTTGAGGACAGGCAAGGGTTCGGTTTTGGGAGTTTGATGAGTCGATTTTACATCGTCTCATTCGGTCTTTTTTACCGTCTTATTGCCATTCTCAAGTATAGTTCTTATGTGTTTTACTGGTGTTTTGTTACGTTTTTGTGTTTTTTGTGTATTGTAGGTGTTTGGTGAAAACGCATTAAAAAAAGGGCTAAACCAGTGAATTTAATGCATTAATGGAGGCATGGAAGTTTATTTACCTGAAAGGTGGTTGAAAAAGGAGTTGATCAGTCGAAACGGAAGTGGATTCGGAGTTCGGACGAAGATTTTAGAGCCGATTAAGTGAAAGCGCGCGAAATTCGAACTACAATGGAGTAGCTTTGGCATTTTGGTCATAACTCTTGCATATGAAGTCCGATTGACCTGATCTTGGTTTCCACGCGTAGATAAGACCAAGAGCTACAACTTTGAAGAAGGAACCATTTCCAAATTCCGACGTTTAGATATTACGAAATGCAAAATAACGGTGCAGGAGGAAACTGGCGACGCCAGAAGTCAGACTGGCATCCGCCAGTAACATTCTGTAAGTGACTGGCGACGCCAGTTGCCTTTTTAGTCCGTTTTTGGCCCAGAAAGTGATTTTGAGCGTTTTTCACTATATATAACCTATTTTCTTGATGTTTTAGACATAACTTTATTATTATTCTTCTCTTCTTATTGCTTTTCAACCTAGAACCTTTCCAAAGCAATTACCTACCTATTATTGGAGGTAATTGAACCGTTTATCTTGTAATCCGAAGATTGATATTGATTGGGAGATTATCTACATAGCTTCTCGCATCGATTTGTTTCAGTTCTTCAATTCAACCTAGGGCTTGTGACAATGAAGGGTAAATTGTATCAATTGCTCAATCTTTGTTTCTTGCTTTGGATTATGTTTGGAGCCTGTTTATATACAATATTGATTATGTCTTTGCATAATTTGAGTAGCTAAACACCCCGATTATGGGGTGGTGAATGATTCAATGCATGCTAGCTAGGGTTTATGTGATTCGAAGTGCATCGGGTTTAGATTACTTGTGCTTTTTAGATTAATCGCATATCTTGCTATTACGTTTGATGCGCAGTCCGTCAATATCACAGTTAGATTAAGCATTTAATCAATACACCCAAATGTTTTTCGTCTTGCTTCAATCTAACTGTTAGTTGCAAACAGTAATAGTAGGATTATCTAGATTGATTGTAGCCTAGTGGAATTGACGCCTCCACTAGTGCTATTCGTTTTTGAACTCAAGATTGTGACAACTCATGAATCTATCCCGTGAATCGATGTATCTTGCTAGCTAGCTTGTTTCACGTTACTGCTCCATAATTCTCCTTAATCATATCATTGTCGTTTAGATAAATCTGTTATCTAGTTAGATTGCATAAGTAGATAGATAATATAGAACAAATTCGCTGCTGAAGCAAAAAACTCTTTTACTTCTTTCTTTACTGTAATGACTATTCGTAAACAAGACTCAGCTTAGTTAAGTCCTTCGAGACCGACATCGGGATTAACTCCACTACACTACAGGTTTTCGTAGTGTTGAGGATTAACTCTTGGCTTAAAACAAATTTAGAACTTTGATTTGACACATCAGTGGCAAGGCAATTGTTTGAGAGGTCTTTGCCTGGGACCTTGTTGTTACTCTTTCCAGAGTAAGGGGTTGTTCTAATCACCATCCATAATATTTTATAACAAATCAAACTGAATATGGACTTCACCCAAATTAACTTGTGAAGAGAAAAAAGAATATGACAGTAATTGGGAAATTGACGGTGAATCCACTTCCTCTCGACATAATCTCTTACAAGTTACAAACCTTAGGTGGCTGAAAATGCAATAAAAAAGCCAATTAATTGATATGTAGAAGAAGAATGAATGTGGAGATAGGGTTTAACACCGAAATAGAACAATACCTTGTTAGATTCGTTACCGATTATAAGTTTTCGCCATCACCGGAAAAGGGCGAAAAGATGAAAACCAGAGCAAAGGAAATGAAGAAGCTGACACTCTACTTCACTCGCTCCCCCCCGCGCCAAATGATACTTCAAGCTCTTGAGCGAATTTGGTCGATTTGAAAATATCCATTCGTGTTAAAGCGGGGGTTGCCACATTGCACATTAAGTACGTATGTAGAAGATTATTTTGATTGTGTTGTTGGTCGATGAAGTTTCTGCGTCTCTTAGCTTACGTAGTCGTGATGTACCACTTTGTGTCGCAGACGTATATTAGATCATTTTCATTTATTCTTGTACTCGTGTTGCATTAATCTTTGTCACCAAATCATGTATGGCATACAAATTAAAAGGGTTTACAATTTTTTCATGCTTTCGAGTTAACTAATGTACGTTTTCTAGTATACTTAAAAATCAAGGAGAAATAAAGAAATATAGATAGCAAATAGGTGTACGGTGTTGGTCTAGTTAACCCAAAACCTCAAACTGATTGGTTTATACAAGTAACTATTTTTGTCTTGATATAATATCATAAGTACATTTTTTATTAAAGTCACAGGGTCTTATGAAAATCCGTGGACATGAGAGGAGCATTAGAAGCTTAAGTTCACCAGCACAAAATTTACCAAGTCTACTACAATGGTATAGGATAATCAAGTCAAATATCAAAGTGATTTTTCGACTATTTAATCATGGAATCATAGATTTTGTATGTGGTGACAAAGAATCCACGTAGAGTCTGAGAAGCATTACTCTCAAATGAATCATCAACGTTGTCATTCGTAAATGGGGTTGATTTTATGCTCTTATGTTTGAGTCTACGTGGTTCAAACACCACAAACGGAGACTTGAATATGGAAAGGTCCTGGAACACATTGGAGTAACTTTAAATCTCTTTAAGATAGACTAATTACGTATTCCCTTCCAAGAAATGACCATATAATGATATTAGAAGTTCTTAAATGCCAATCTTGATTTATCTAGCGCACCCAAACTCATGTTCGAGTAATTCTCATTAACCAAATAGACTTCTTTCGTATTTTCCTTCAACGTTGGAATTTCAGATAACTCCTTCCAAGGTAACTTGGTATAATTACTTTTTTTCGTAAACTTTCATGATATTTTATTTAAACAAATAAAAGAAGTATACCACTTAAAAGGATAGATCACTTGTTTTATCGTCAACTCTATTTATTTAATTGTCATTTATAACAAGAATTTAAGAAACTTAAGAATATAAAAATCTATCAAAACATCATTATAGCGTCGAAAGTGTACGGATCTAACATTAATTAAGTTGTCACTACACTAAAAATAAAAAGTGTGCACAAACACATCATCGTAGTGATATTTCCCATTGTTTTCTACTTTGAGTCAAAACTATAAAAAAAAAAAAAATTATCTGAATCGATATAGTCAATAGTCATGCTCATATAATTTGCATATCCGACTCAATGTAAACAAGATTTATTTCCAAAATTGGTTGGCATTTGGTAGGTGAATATTCTTCCTAAATAAAATAAAGGAAACTAATTAAATATTTTGAACAATGAAAATATAACTTTATTAAACTTATAATATAACTTTATTTAAAATTATAAATTAGGATTAGCTAGAACCGGATTGTGTCAATATTAATTGTACAACTGGCTATTCAATGAACACCCGCAAAAAACAGCAAAAGAATCAGGTTTGATTTAGAAAATCTTTGAAAAAAATTTATTTTTTTAGTAATCTATTCACTCTGTTCAACCTTACTTTCCGATTGTGACTGTGAAAATATAATATAGTATTAATTGCAATTTACCATTTTTCCATTGATGAATTTTATTTTTTGTCTATTTAAAGGGCAACAATTATATACTACTATCATCTAACACAAAGAGTTTGTGAAAGAAAAACACTTAGAACATTCATCAACAAGGTAAATTTTCACCATTTTAAGTTTACTTGACCTTTTTTAAAATAGTTTGCATACCCAATCGTGAATATTGAATGTAAAGAGTTTTACATATGTTATGTTCTTACGTACTATTTCAGTGTCGGGTCTTTCAAATTTTAGTTACTCTTGCAAATTGTGTGTTCTCAGGTAAGAAACAAATTATTCATAAAATGTCCGATGTATCAAAACGAGCAACTGGTGCCCCGTCAAGTGAACATGAAGTTGACACACAACCATCAATGCAATTTCCTATAGAGACAGAAATGAAATCTTCTGACTCCGAATCTACCTTACCTGCATCATCACCACCACAAAGGGAAGGTAAAGAACTAGCTCTTGTTCCTGTCATGCCACCATTACAGGATAGGCCAGCTGATCTACGTCAATACATCCGACTGTTCACGGGTGTAGGCTTCAAGCCTAATAATCCATCTCCACCGGATCTCAATAATCTCCCACCCGGTGTTGTTGCCATCAACCATAACAATGATGGCAGAGACATGTTGCGTGGGAGGAGGGGATCAAAACGACGCATTGGACCATCAAATCCCTCAATCGCTCGGCAAAAGAAAAGAGCGCGAAATCTAATTGATATAGGTATGCTATGTGGGGTTTTTATTACTTCGGATAATGACATATTTAATTCTAAGAGCTAATAATTGCATGAACATGTGCATGATATTATTATCTTCTATTTGTGTATGCTTTTGAAAGGGAAATAGATGTAATAAGCGATACAACATGTTTTAGTGATACTTTTTTTTAAAGGCACGTTTTGAAGTAACAACACGTACAACAAGTGATATATGGGATGCTTACTTTTTTTTAATATGTGCATGTTTATGTGTATTTATGATGTGTTAGTATCTACCGCTATTTATTATACATAATTAATTTTTGTGGGTGTTTTTTTAATATGAATATATCATGGTTAAGCAAATCAAAATTTGATAAAATTGATGAGTGAGTATAAATATTGAATATATAAATGGATAAAGAGTGAAAGAACGATATGAGAGGTAAGTAATAAAGTAGGAAGATGAGTGGGAAGATGATTGGTACATGAGACTGTACTTTTACCATTTTTGAGGTGTGTATTTTAATAATGGTGTATAAAAAAAAAAGACAGCAAATATTTAACAGCAGGGCGGACGAAGTACTATGTTATTGTTTTCCATCTTTATTATCATTTCTAGTTACCAAAAGTACATTTACACAAAGGCTAAAGAGAGCAAAATAAATAAGTCGTTTGGTTTTATTCTTGGCCTTCACATGTTTGTTATTTCATTGGTATTTCTCATAGTGATTATGCGTAATTTTTTTATATCACATGTCATTATCATTTGAATTTTCTTGAAATGTTAGCATACTCAACGACTTTCATACGACATTATCGTATATTCGATAATAAACATGTTGCATGTATCACGAGACGCTGAGTAAGGTACGTGTGTAGGTTCCATTGCAGCTACTGGAATTACACCTTAAATGCTTCATGTCAAGCCAGGAGAGGTTAGAAACTAAACAATTTTTCACGTTTTATTGTATAGTTCATATAATGTTTATCACAATGTTTTTTAACTCGACTGCCACAACTTATTCTCATTTAAGATGATGTTTTATAATGCATAATGTTTACAATTATTTTCAGGATGTATTTAAGAAGATTATGGAACTTGCTTATAGTGGTCCACATACAATTTTTATCTTATCATCCTATGGTACTATTGGGAGCGTGAAACTCGGTCACTCTGATGCACCCGGTCGCATCGTGAATTATGAGGTACATATACTCTTTTCAATCTGTAATATTTGCAATCTTATCTTCAAGTATGTTTAATTCAATTATTTTCATTTTCTTCAGGGACGGTTTGATATTGTGACACTCTCGGGCTCCTTTACTCCAACTGAAAACAACATTGACCAAACAAGAAAATTAGCTATCTGCTTACATGGCCAACAAGAAGCTATCTTTGGAGGTCTTGTGTCTGGGGCTATGACTGCAGCAACAAATGTGCAGGTTTATATCTTTTTTTTTTTTAAATACAGAATAATGTAGATGATTCATAATATATTATAAATAGTAATGTCGCATTACAATACTCAAGAAAAATGGTAATCTTGTTCCGTATATTTAACTTACACATTGCTCGGTTGAAAATGCAGTAGGTTATATTTTCATATTGGATTTCATAGCTTACATATTCAATTCAAGCTTATATTTAGGTATTCAAAATATTTTGTTCCTATGTAGGTGGTGATTGGGAGTTTTGTTGGTGATGGCCAACGTGAGCCGGGAGTGGAAGATCACGTGGAGCTTCTATCAGAAAAACTTGGGCTCTAGAATTTCAATGGAAGATATAATGTCTGCACCACATTATTTCATGGTTGGACCATGGAAAAGTTTGAATTTAAATTTTAGAACTATGTAATGCATCATTTTTCTTTTTAATAAGTTGCCGGTATCAAATTAGATACTAGCCATAAGTTTATGAAAACACTTACATTTTTTGAATGGTCAAATATTAATATTGAACTTATAATCTGCCACCTCTTATACCCTTATCTTCTATTTATGAAGTTACAATGATTTTTCAACTGTTTAAGATACTTGAAGTTTAGATAATGTTTACATCATATTTCTACATTTATTATCCCTATTTATCCCTTTAAAGTTGACACACACACACACACACACACACAATTTTACTATATAATAAGCCTTACTATTCTTTACCTGATGGTCCATTACCTACTTCCTATCCCCCAACAATGTATACATAACTTTCCTTCATGTGTTCCTTCAACAGTAGGATTTCATATAACTCCTTCCAAGATAACTTGTTATAATTAATACTATTTTTTATTCGTAAGCGTGCATAATAATCTATTCAGGGAAAAAAGAGACTGTTGGGTTGGAATATATACTTTTTTTTCCTCTTATAAGAATAGTTTACTTGTTTTATGTCAACTCTATTAATTTAATTGTCGTGTGATGACTAAACAAGATGTTAAGAAACTTAAGAAGGATAAAAAGGTCTATCAAACACCCTAATTATGCATCGAAAGAGTACGAATCTAACATTAATTAAGTTGTTACTACACTAAAAACTAAATTGGGCAGTATATATACGACCATAGTAATGCTACATTTTTAATCTATGTCAAAACTATAAAATATAAATCTCTCTTTGTTATCTTTCATGGTATTCTATTTACAGACACCAAGTTGAATATATGTACTTTCTATCTCTTATTAGGATATTCACTTGTTTTATCCTCAAATCTATCAATCTAATTGTTGTGTAATGACTTATCAAGATATTAATCAATAAACTTAAAAATACAAAAATCTATCAAACATATCAATTTATTGCATCGAAAGAATACAAATCTAACTTTAGTTGATTTGTTACTACACTAAAATCAAACTTCTTACAAACATATGATCGTAGTAATATTTAATGTCATCTTCTCATTTAAGTCAGAACTATCTTACTCCAAAGTGATACTCATATTCATAAATTTTCCCTTATCTGACTCAACGTTTACAAGATTTATTTGCACAATTGGTATTTGGCAGGTGAATGCTTTTTCTAGAGAAAATAAAGGAAACTAATTTGATATTATGTACAATGAAAGATTGAGCTCTATTGAAAATTACAATTTAGGACTAGTTAGAATTGGAGTATGTCAATATATATTAATGGTACATCTACCTATTCAATGAATGCCAGCAAAAAAGTACAAAAAGAATCAAGCTTAATTTAGAAAATCTTTGAAAATAATTTAAATTTGAGTAATCCATTTAGATGCAGTTTAAACTTACTTTGCGATTGTGCCTATATGAAAATATAATATATTTAATAATTACAATTTTACAATTTTTCGATTGTTGGGTTTTTTTTTTTCCATTTAAAGGGCAACTAATATATACTAACTCTTGTCCAACACAAAGAGTTAGTGAAGCAAATTTAGTACAAAATTCATGAACAACAAGGTAAATTCACCATTTTCAGTTACTTTGTTCTTTTTTCCATGTCAGTTTGTATACCCAATTGTGAATTCTGAATGTAAACTGTAAAGACTTTAACATATGTTATACACTTACTTTACTATTTTGATTTGGAGTTTTTCAAAATTAAATTACTCTTACAACTAGTAAATGACCCGTCGAGAAAATTTAATAGCCATGCATAATATTTACAATAACGTATATTAGTTTATAAAAATATAAAGTTTACCTACGCTTCACAAACATAAAAGTGTCTTTTATGAAAATTAATGCCATTTCTGCATGCATTCAATGGTTTTGCCCATGCACACACTTATAATTTATGTGATGTAGATTAGATATCTCTAATGGCATTGAGTTCACTTAAATAAGGTCTTGAGATCGAACCTTGTGGTTGTAAAAAATACCGTTGGGAGAGGCGCCCCCCTTAAAAAGGGCCCATAAATGTTCATTCTCAGATAGTCGATGTAATGGATACCAGTGAAAATCGAAAAAAACAATAAAGAGAAAATAAAATAATCTTATAACTTGTCAAACACTTATTTATAATCACGCTAATGTGATAATACTCCCTCATTACCAGTTCTAATTTTCACAAATGTTAAAGTAATTTTTCTAATAATTTTAAATTTTTTATAAAAGAGCTGATGTGTACGTTGACCTAGGCAAAGAAACTTCCACCTAAGCATAATCCTGTAAAAGTGGACTGTCCATGCCAACATTTATAAATTTTGGACTAAAAATCACAACACAACACAAATCGTGTGTGTTTGTGCCAGCCCTGCCAATAAATTGGACTAGTTATGCCATTCTCCTGATTCTGTACATATGTGATTTTTTTGGTTTTTTTGTCTATGTTATATGTACAAATTGGCATGAGGATGATGATGTTGAACATAATGTTTATTCAGAATCATCACATGATAAACCCGTTAAACCCATCTAGTAATTTGTTGCTAGTTCAGTGATTATTTGGTATTTTAACTCAGCTAACTTTAATTTTGATAATAATTTACAAATAAATCAAACATTATCCGACTTAAATTAAAATCCACCTCTACTACTACTTTCAATTATGAAGAGTAAGTCTTTCAGAGACGGGCTACTGAAAAAATAAAGATGACGGACATACATTTGGATTATTACAAAAAATATAGGGTGTTTAATTAATAATATTGTGATTTTCATGACAAAAAGAATATGCATTTATTAATGAAATGGGTTTTTGCTTCAAAAGATCATGTTATTCTTGACAATATCACTCCATCTATTTTAAATTAATTATAGGCGGGTTTAGAAAACATTGATAAACGTATAAACTTGAAGATAATGTCAATTGTTTATATTGAAACTAAGAAGAAATAATTAGCTGACTGAACTTGATAAACGCGTCACACTTTCCCTCGTGAAAATTATAAGTGTACATACACCATAATGTATTACTACATGGAAGAAGCGATGTAGTGCAGTTCCAAAACATTTTCATCTAATTGTTTGTTTTGTTAATTGAAAATTTGGCTCATTGAATGTTCCTTCAAAAAATATACTCCCTCCGCCCCAATTCAAATTCACAAATTCCATTTTTATTGGTCTTAGTCTCAAGTTCTCATGAATTATTTTTGAATAAGTTAAAAATATTATTACATCCAAAAAGTGATCACAAGAACACTAGAGGTGTTCATTACAACATAACAAACAATGCTTCAGAAAATCCTCAAATTTTCGTGGATCGTCCATTTAAATTTTATTTGGAAACTAGAAATTATTTAGAGTTGAGTTGATGTACTAGATTTTATAAATCATTATTTTACGGATCGGTGAATCAAGACGGGCTACGATGATTGAACTATATTTGAGATGAACTTTGTATGAAGTGAATCATTCAGAAGCCCAATATTTGAAAAGCTCACTCAATTGGTGTAAAAGCCTCCCTTTTTGGTTATTGTCCTTTGCTTCTTTCTTCTTCCTCCTCTCTGCGTTTATTTTTGCAGCCTCCAATCCGCCACCTAACTCCGCCCCTCTACTCCTCCCACCACCTCCCACCATCACCACTGTCTGCTCGTTCACCACCCATATCAAGCCGCCTCTCCCTCACCCATCCGCTTTGAATCGAGCCCGAATAAAAGCAACCGGAAACCCAGATCGAAGAAGGTCGAACGAATGAGCATGAAACTGAAAATTTAGTGCCCGTTTGGTTTGACAAGGGGTATTTCATTTTGCAAAACTGGATTATTCGGCCCATTTAAGTAATTGATTATGTTTAGGTTTTCATTCAAAAATCTTGTTTGGTTGGACTCTATGAATTGGATTATTTTCAATAAAATCCAGCTTGGTTCAATTGATTTTGGATTATTCAAGAGGATAAAGCAAAGTGTAATTATCGATATACCTCTATATTTTTCCACTTATTGTATAAAATCGAGTTTGATTTCCATTTTGATTTAGTGAAAATTACATGTGAGCATAAATTTGGGGTAGCAAATTTTTACCACCTTCATGTGTTTGATCGGAAAATTCTAGAATTTTGATCTTATGAATTTCATATACAATATTATCCGAAAATCTTTGAAATTATTGCATCATTAGTTACGTTGCCATTGTTGATAACTTTGACATCGATTTTTAGTTTATGTGACTTGACCATTAAAATTTAGTTTAGAGATATTGTTTCTAATCTGTGTAATAATTATTTTAACGAAATACATATTTCCTTATAAGATCAGATCGATATTTCATATGAGTGAAATTTATGATCCCATATTTTTCATCTCATGCGTAGAATAATTGTTTTTGTCAATTGAAATCGACATCGCATATGTTTATAATCCCACCTAAACATAAATTTTCCTACATTTTAAACATAAAAATTTAAAGCATGTAAAACGCCAAAGTTAGTGACAGAGGCAGGATTTTAGGTCAGGTAGGGCACAAATAAAAACTCAAACTTTTAACTATATAAATGTTGTTTTTATAATATATAAAGTAAAAAAAATCCACATATATCTAATTAATGATGCATATTTTGTATTCAAAACAAATATATACTTCGCCTATATTATGTCAAAATTTGCACATATTTAATATGCTAGAATATTTTTGAACCGGCAACTCTAAATTATCATCGTTATTCTCGTAAGCAACGCTAATCAATTTTTATAATTATTAGTATTGTTTTATTTAATTATTCTTTTAAAAAAGTTGGTTATACTATTAAACAAACGAAATTAATTTTGATGTAAATACATAAACTACGCAAAAAAACAAAAGTATAAAAGGAAAATATTGACTAATAAGTAAATGAGTAGAAAAGAGATATAAAGATTACAGGGATCCAAAATGAAAAGAAAGGGTGCAAAACTAGGAAACCATTAGGAAAAAAAAGGTGGAAACTAGGAAACGGAAAAAATAAAAACAGAAAGAGTGCAAAACTAGGAAAATATAAAAGAAGAAATGGAAGGTGGAAATTAGGAAGAAAAAAAAGTGTATTGATGTGAAACGATTGGTGTTCTTGGATTGGGATGGCATATTTAGTAATTAATGGGAAGTTTGTATAAAATTAGACATTTCACGAGGAAGAAGATAATCCAAAAGTAAAAACCTCCTCATAGAAGGTATTTGAAATTGGATTATTCATGTACAAATTTGAGGGCTTGAGGCGGGCTGCAGAAATTGGATTATTTCAAATAATCCATTTTTTCGGGCCGACAAAAAGGTAACCAAACTGGATTATTGAGGGTATTTGGACAAAACCCCCCAAAAATCCCCTCAAACCAAACGGATACTTAGGGGTTTTAATCGAAAGAATTAGAAACAGGAAAGGGGGATAATGATTTCGAAATTTTGGACTATCTGGAATGTGTTTTTCTCGTTCTTGGTCGATTTGAATGGAGGGATTGATGGGGATTCAATTCGTGTTAACTTGGATTTGATTTGATTGAGTTTAAACCGACTTTCAGATGTTTCTGAACTCGCAAGGACTTGATTGAAATGTTGCAAAAAGTTAAAGGACTGGACCTTTGAGAATTTGAAGTTAACAGGGACCTTATCGCAATTTAGCAAAGTTTTGTTAATTATGAATCTGCTCAGACGGTGAATCGGGTCTTATTGTCAAACCTCTTCCATGATATTGAATTAGTTGCTAGCTCAGTTGGTTGGAAGCATTGATGCGGACCTAGAGGTCACAAGTTTGATCACCACTTACCCTAGAATATTTTTAAGCCCCTTTTCGACCCATGAAAATAATGGTTTTGGCCCTGAACGTTGCAGAATAAAAAATATGCCTTTCCACCATTTAAATATCCAGTAGCCATTCTTCTGATGAATACACAACCAAACAGAGGGGTCTAGATCATCAGTCTTTACATACTCAATATGAGCATCTTCAGGCTTTAGTGGTAGCACTCTACCAAACTTGATGTCCCTTTCTCTCTTCCTCTTCTGTTTGGAGTTCAGACCTTTCAGAGAGGGGTCTTCGATGTACCTTGTTGAATCGACTTGGTGTTTCCGTAGGTGTCCTTGCTACTATTGGTATTCCAAAGAATGGGTCCGTATATGATGCTCGATTCTTGTTCTTGATAAGAGAATCTTTGTCATCATCATCATCATCTTCGGTTTATGACCATAAGATCTCCGCAGCCTTTCTTGTCCGCTTTTCCTTCTTTTCGTAGATCTCTCCTTCTTCTTCTCCTTCGTAGTCTCGCTTGTTTTCTTCTCCTTGAGCTCTGGCACCGTTGGAGGTATCCGGTCTTTGCCCTTGATCTAGTAGTTACCATCTGTAGCTCCTGACTTGGGGTTTTGGTCTGGGCTTCTTCAGGGTACATCTTTCCTTTGCCCTTTCCTGGTACCTTCCTTGTACTTCCTCCCCCCTTAGTCATTGAGAGATCAAACCAAATTTTAGAGGTCGGCATAAGAATCTGACAGAGTGTCAAAATTCTTTTGAAGTTTTATGTATGCTTCAGTGAGTTGCTGCATCTCCTTTTTGAGATCTTCATTTTGCTTCTCAATTCCAGTTTCCTTGTTTGTTAGTTTGGAAACTTCAGCAACCACAGATTGTATCTTTGGTGATGCCATTGAAGCAGTATCGTATGCCACCTGCATAGACTTGCTATCAAAATCTTTTGGCATCCCAAGATCTCTATGCTTTAGAACCGGAGGAGTTTCTTTTTGAGATAAGTTCGGCAAACTTGGTGAAATCTGATGGTACAGATTCAGTGACCTCCTTGTCTTGATTTTCCAGTTCTCGCTTTAGTTTGAGCATAGTCTTTGATCTATTCTCATTGTCAGTTGTATGCATTAGGAACTTTTGGAAAGATGGTGGAGCCAGATATTCCTCTCGAGGTGTGACATAGTAGTTTGACAATCCATGATAGGATATGTGATCAGGTCAGTAACCTCATGCTCCTCTTCATTGAATTCTTCCTCATCTTCTTCTTCTTCATCATCTTCCCATGTGCCTTCATTGCCTAGACCAGCAACCATTTCAGACATGGGTTTCTTCAATTTTCAAGAAGAAGAGGGGGCAAATGCTATCTCAGCATTCTTCTTCTTGATGTCAGCAGCTTCTTCAGCATCCATTTCTTCAATAAGTGTATGCGCATCAAGTTGTAGTTGTTTTTGCTCAGCAAGGGCTTCTTCCTCCTTGCGAGACAACTCTTCAATCTTTTTCAGATTGGCTTCCTTCTCAAAGAACTCGCTACGTAATCGCCTCCTATCGTCAAGTATTCAATTACTTGGCTTTCTTTATCCATTTAGAGACATTCGACTTTTATTGGATCTATAATGACTAATTTTAGATTCTCTTGCTTCGTATTTTATTATTCGAATGCGACATTTTGTTATTCCATTCTTGCTGTGTTTTTGTTTTTTAGAATTTTCCTTTTGTGTTGTGTGATGGAACATGAAACTAACATTTTGAGTTCCTGAAACTAACTTCAATGAATATGAAACTAACTTTTGAGTTCCTGAAACTAGCTCGATGTCAAACTAACTTTAATGAACCCGAAACTAACTTTCCGAGTTCTCAAACTAACATTTGTCGGGCGTAAACTAACTTTAATGAACCTGAAACTAATACTATTTGTGCTGAAACTAATAGAAAAGACCTTGAAACTAACATTGTAGGCCCGACAATCGCTTAATTAGGGCTTAGGGTTTAGGACGGGTCCAGGGGCTACCCTAAACCCTAATTAAGACTGTAGCTCCCGGAGGGAGTATTCAAATTCAGTGATTGGGTTCACCATTTTCCCCTAGGGTTTTAGAATTATGATTTCCTCTGAAAGTAACTTTAGTGAACCTGAAACTAACAGAAAAGATCTTGAAACTAATATAAAGGCACCTGAAACTAACATAAAAGATCTTGAAACTAAAATACGGCAACTGAAACTAACAGAAAAGATCTTAGTATATGTTTTACATTCCTGAAACTAGAATAAAAGCACCTGGAATTTACATACTACACCATTGTACATGTTTACACTCCTAAATTCTTATCACTTTTCTTTTTTGTGATTTCTAGAGCTCTCACATCTTGTTTTGCTTGTCCGTCTTCTTGATCCAGATCATCCTTTCTTGCCAGACGCTGCCCCATCCATAGAAATGTTTTAACAACTGCGTGTTTCAGACTTACCACATTCTTGGAAACTGAAATCATCACTTGGTTTTATATCCCATATTTGTGCACCATTTATCTCTTATCAAGTATCATGAGACACATAATCCCACAGCCAACACCGACTTGGACTGGGTAAGTTTGATGATCACATTCGGTGAATGTTGTTTCATCAAATTTCTCAAAAAAGTGTCATTTTCGCCTGGGTTTCTTTGATCTTTCCTTAGAACTTTTTCGATGAACTTCCGCTGTCAAAATAGAAAAAATAACTTTAATGAAACCAATGTAATTTTGCTTAACCGCTTTAATGAACCTGAAACATGAAACTAACTTTTTGAGCACCTGAAACTAATACTAGTGATGCTGAAACTAATACTAACTTTGATGAAACCAGCAGAACTTTCTGAAACTAATATAAAGGCTCCTGAAACTAATAGAATAGATCTTAATGAACCTGAAACGAATACAAATGATGCTGAAACTAATACATACCATTTTTTCAGTTCTCTTGAAGTGTACATCAGTCTTGTCGGTGTTATGTGTCATTGTGTTGTACAAAGTCCAGTGGCACAATTCAATGTCAAATTCCAGTAGCACCCAATGTCCCGCCGAGTTGATGGGGAAGAATTTTTTTTTATTCGATAAATTGTTGATAGTTTTAACCAGTTTAACTGTTGCTGAATCATGAAACATAGATGAGAGGAGTTCCTGCAGTTTTTTATAGTTGTCATGTTATTTTCTCATTTTATTTATACTTATATATATATATATATATATATATATATATATAAGTATATATATATATATATATATATATATATATATATATATATATATATATATATATATATACATATGAAAATGTTAACAAATACATCGATAGTAAACTTACATAAATGAAGGATTCAAGTATACAAATTGTTTATAAATGACTTAAGATTTGCTTTGGAGAGCGATGATTACCCCAAAGATCCATCGTCGCTTTTGAAATGAAATTATTAGTCCTAAACTAACATAATAGCTTCTGAAACTAATAGAAAGGCTCCTGAAACTAATTGAAACTAAGAGAAAAGCTCTTGAAACTAATTGAAATCAAGAGAAATGCTCCTGAAACTAAGAGAAATGCCCCTGAAACCAACATGCACAGTCCTGATACACAACGAAAATAATAGGAGTACACGTACCACACTACTGATCTCTCTTTCATCAATTATGTGGGCCACTTCCTTTATCGAGAGCTTCTCTCCGCCTCGTGTTTGTAAATCCAACAACTTTTTTTGAAAATGGAAATTGGAATTAGAATAATTTTATGATATACTTATTGAATAGCAAATTTATATATATATATATATATATATATATATATATATATATATATATATATATATATATATATATATATACATATATATATATATATATATATATATACCGACCTTTTCTCGTTGTAATCGCTATCTTCGTAATAATTTCCTTCTCAATTTCGTTAGGTATGTTGTGCTTTGACTGCTTTTCAAAGTGTAACCAGAACCTTGTACTGCCTTGTCAGAAGTCATACAAATCCGACATACTCAGAGTTGGATTGTTGATTTTGATTTTAGTGATCTCACAAGAGATCTGTGACGGTGTAAGCTCTTGCAATTCTAAAACCAACTCCTTTTGCTGCGAAACCAACAACTCCTCTTCCTGTGATGACAGAACAATTGGTTGTTCTGAAACCTTCACCCTTTTGGCAGGATTTTTGTATTGAAAATCGTCATCCCGCTTGACTGGTTGTCGTTCCTTGTTCTTTATTCTCTGCACATATGATGGTGGTGTTTGGAGTGTTGATGTTTCGACTATTTTAGTTCCGCCTGTGCTAGTTTCAGTCGCTCTTCCTCCTCTTCCTTTCCCTTTCCTTTTCTTCCTCCTCTTGTTGTCGTATCCTCTTCAATCAACATCTCTTGGTATTTACTGGCCTTGTACTCAAGAGATTTGTTTTCATTCTGCAACGTTATGTTATCCTGACTTAATTCCTCCATTTCTACTATCATTCGGGCATTTTCAGTTCTCAATTTGTCCACTTCTCTCTCAATCTCGGAGTTTCTAGCCCTTAAATCCAACATCTCATTTAGCATCTTGGCATTTTCAGTTCTCAGGTTCTCCACTTCTTTCTGAAGCTCGGAGTTTCTAGTTTCAAGGGCGGCATTTGACTTGCCTGCAGCCGCAAGACGACTCTCCTTGACTGAGACACTAGCCCTCAATTGAGCTGCTTCACTGTTTTCTTCTTCCCAGCTAAACTTTCATTTTTCTGCTAGTTTCATGTGCTTCTCAGATTCTAGCTTTTCCAATCTGTACAGTTCGACATAATCATCACCTTTAGTTTCAGGAGCATCGTCATAATCATCTTGAAGACATCCTATTATTCCTTGATCCTTTAGATCATTGATCACATCAGTAGCAGTCCTCGTTGGCGACACTTCATAATTCAAACTGAAACTCAGAGGTGTAAAAGAACCTCTTGTGTGTTTCTTCTTCTTTTTTTTCTTGAACATCTTTTTTCTTCTCTTCTTCCTCTTTCTTTTCATTTTTAGCCTCTTCCTCTTTCTTTTCTTCCTCTTTCTTTTCATTTTGTGCCTCTTCCTCTTTCTTTTCTTCCTCTCCTTTCTCCACAGCCTCTCCTCGTGACGGGGAGTTCATTTCTTTCATCTAAAACCAACAAAAATTCTATGAAACCAGCACCAATATAAATAAGCCTGAAACTAGCACACATGCTCATGAAACCAACATAAACAAGTCATGGAACTAGCACACTTGCTCATGAAACCAACTGTACTAGCTTTTGACACTATGTTTTTGCTCTGAAACTAGCTTTTTTGAAAATAACTGTACGTGCTCATGAAGACAACATATTTGAGTTACGAAACTAACATGAACCGGTTGTTTTACCTCTTGTTCTTACTTCTCTTCTTGATCTTTTTTTTCCTCCTGTTTGCTTTCTTCCTCTTGCTCTTTTTTTTGTCTGTTCGCTTTGCCCCTTGTCCATTTCTTTCTTTTCTTCCTCTCCTTTCCCCACAGACTCTCCTCGACGGGAGTTCACCAAAGACAAATGAAACTAATGACTCAAACCAACAAAAATGCTATGAAACCAGTACAAATGACTCTTGAAACTAATACACATGCTAACACACATGCTCTGAAACCAATACAAATGACTCTTGAAACTAACACATGCTTTTTGAAACCAATTTAAACAAGCCTGAAACTAGCACACATGCTCATGAAACCAACATAAACAAGTCATGAAACTAGCACGCTTGCTCATGAAACCAACAAAAACAAGTCATGAAACTAATTTTAGTGAACCTGAAACTAGTCCTGGGAAACTTGATCCGAATCCGACATTCGAATTTGATCCGAATTGACAATGGTCAACCATCCAATAGTGATCCAAATTTGATCCAAATCATCCGATCCAAGTGATCCAAATAAATATGACCCGAAAGCATCCGATCCGAAATGACCTGAATTAAATTTCATCCGAACTCATCCGATCCGAACTAATTATATATTCAGCAATTTTTTTTAATACCATTCTTATATGCATTATGTAAATTCAGTATGTGGGTGGCAATTTTAATGGAATTATGGGATTTAGGAGATTTGATTGATCACATTTATATATAGTTACAAAGGTTGAATATCATTGGCATAATTATGTAATCAATATTAGATTTCAATTGTAAATGTAGCAGAACCAAATGCGCATTAACTTGGCATCAACATAAATTTACTTTGATTATAATTGTTTTGTAATTTTTTAATCCAAAAAAATAAAAGAATTTCTCACATTGATTTGAGGCCAAAGTACTAAACTCAAAAATAAAAATAAATGTAGAGAGTTAACAAAACTTTAAATTCTACATTGCCATTTAAAATGAATTTCTTTTTACATTAATTTTGAATTAGAAAATGTCTAAGTAATTGATAGCGCTCCAAGTATCATTTATGCACATGTGGATCATGTGTGCTTCAAAGTAAACTATCAACTTTAGAATAACCGAAAGTGCACAAATGGTATGGTTGTATGGATATATATGAGGCTAATCAAAATAATCGTATATTTTAGTTTGTCCAGAATGTTTGATGCTAAATTATTTAAAATGAGCCTCTTTTTAAACGCTTGATGCTACGTCAATTATTTATAATGTGATTTAATGAGTCGCTTTTAATTTTTAAAATTTAATTATTTCATTTTATCTTGTTTTAATAGATTTATATTTTATTTTAATGAATAAAACAATTTATTTAATTAATAATGGTATTCAAGATTAATGTTTAATAGATTTTCTTATCTTGGCGAATTCAAATATATGTAAAAAATAGTTTTTGGATTTTTGTAGATAAAGTTATATGAGATTAATATTTTATTTTAGTGAATGAAATGATTTATTTATATAATAATAATTATTAATAATAATAATAATAAATAATAATAATAATAATAATATAGATTGGTGTATATGGATTCTTCTTGTCAAGGTGAATTCAAATATATGTTCAAAATATTTTTTGGAGTTTTGTAAATAAATTTATATGAGATTTAATCAAAACTATATAAGTATGCAGCGAACGTACCAAAATAAACAATGAAAGATATACTGGTTGAAAATGCAACTAATTCCACAAAATTCCACGTATGAATGAATTAATTTTGTAAATACTCTATTGTTAAATTAAAATTTTATTATTTCATTTTATCTGATTTAATAACTTTATATTTAATTTTAATGAATAAAATAATTTATTTAATTAATAATAGTATTCAAGATTGGTGTCTATGGATTCGTCTTCTCATGACGAATTCAAATATATGTTCAAAATATTTTCCGAATTTTTGTAGATAAAGTTACTAGAGCGTGAGAACACGCTACGCATATTATTGTGGCACTTAATTTCAAATAATAGAAAAAGTATATGAAGGGAAGTACTATTGTTGTTTCTGATAATGAAATGTTTTTTTTTTAGTTGAATTAGGGTTTGAATTAGTGTGAATTGATCTGTTTCAATTTAATTGAAGAAGATGGAGAAGAAATATTGGTTATCACTGTTTTATGTAATGATAAATTTATTTTGTGGGGTTGAATTATGTAAAATCTCGAAATTTTTATTGGACGGTCTATTTGAATTTATTTTGGAGATGAGAATTATTTTGACTTGAGTTGCACGAGATTTTACTAGTCATTATTTTTATGAATCGATAAATTGAGACGGGCTATGGTAATTCTATTGGATTGGATTTGTACCGGAATAAAATTCCAAAAAGGTGTATATGGGAGAGTTATTGAATAATTGGCCCGATCTAGATGACTATTAGGTTGAACTGCCGTAAGATTAGAGCCAGCAAGTTTGTGAGAACTGAGAAGGAAAACATAAGTATTGGAGTTTACATGAAGTCGATCAGGAGTACTACTAGTTGTACTGACAAATCATGGTGATGGAGGCATTGGGTTGAATGGATGGGTTAGTGACGTTGGTGGACTCATATTACATGATTAATTAAGGTTTGGGATCAATTTACATTGAGTTAATTACGTAGCTTTGTTTATTGAGTTGCAATCCAATGGATTTTAGTGCGTAATTATTTATTGGATAGGAGTTGTACAAGTTGCTATATTGCGGATTGATTTTTTGAGGTGCTGGGATTGATATGTTTGGCACCGGTCTTGCCATGGTGGCGTGTAGTAGTTTTCTGATTCGAGATGTAGGGGACTCTTAACACCTTTACTTCTATTTTTATCGTTTATATGTATAAGTATGTTTTAAGAATTGATAAACAATTTATGGTTATTATATGAAGGAATGAGACTTGATATAATAGTATATTAAAAAAGGATCAAATATATGTACCCATAAAATGTATTTGTTGTGTGTGCGATTTGTGAAAGCTATTTTGTGAAAGCATGGATTATGTGTACGTTTAAGCTCATGAAGTGTGTGACCCTTTCGAGATATTGTCGTACTTTGGAGTACTCCCAGTGTTATGTGTGTGACAATTGTGTTAGGGGATATGTTATGTGAAAGTTACTATGTGCCACCACGGTTTCTGTGGCCATAGTGTATATTTGATTGAGCTAAAAGTGTACTGTTTTGACAAGTGATCCATGCAAAAGATTTTGACTATGATGTGATATTATTGCATGTATATGTATGTATCTTTATAACTCTGCTTGATCCGGTAAAAGTGTCAGTGAGGCTCACCCTTACCACCCGTTTCAGATATTTTGTAAGTGATTGGACGAAGATACTTCGTAGTTGAGACAGTAGACGGATGATGGATTTGTGAAGATTATTTAGTAGTTGCTGTGTACTATTAGATTTGTATTGTATAGGATTGATTGTAGTAGTGGAGTGTTGTTGAGATTGAGATTTGTAATTGTTGTAATTACTTTATGGGATTTTAGACGCTCTGTTGTACCACTATGGGATATTTTTATGTATTTGAGGATTAATGGAAGGCTTCGTCTTGGCGTGAACCCATCTCACGATAGACGGCCGGTCACACAAAAGGATTTGGTTTTGGGGCATGACAAATTAGGACTTTGAATTTAATTGAATAAGAGAGATTGTGTTTTTTAATGATTGATTCTGTTAGGACTGATTTAGAGCTTGGAATTTAATTAGAGAAGACAAATTTAGTTTTTTATATAATTGATTTTGTTGGAGTTGTGATAGGGCTTAGAATTAGAATGAATAATGCATATTGGGTTTTTGTAACTAAAATCTAATTTACATATATATTATAAATCGGTCCAATTTAATTTAAATTAAGTACTCAATTGCACAACTCCAATAGTTGTCCACTTATATATATACTGTAATATGAAATTTAATAAAAACTATATCTATAGTCAACATACCAAAAATAACATTGAAAATATATATTGGCTAAAATACAACTAATTCCACAACGGGTAAATTACATATAGACCCCCTCTTAGATTTCTTAATTACGGATGGGTACCTGTTACTGGAACAATAACGTATAAGTTCTGTTAGTGTAAACTTAATTACATATAGGTCCACGAACTTGACTTTTGGCGATTTAAAAGCTTGAAAACCCATTTGTACCCCTGCTTATTTTTCAGTTGTTTTAAGCTGCCAAACAACCTTAGTTTCTCTATCACACGTGACATACACGTGTGGATCTACATGTAATTAGAACAAAACTTATATATACTTCGATGTAATTGAAATTTGACCTTTTTTTAAAAAAAACTAGCCGTTGGTAATTTAAATGGAGGCTATTTATACACCAAAAACTTGCATTTTTATCTTCTTATTTCAGATTTTTTCACTACAATATCTTATAGTTCAACAATGGCTTCTCGCTCGAATGCTTCAAGTGATTATCCGGCAAGTGGTGTTATTCGTCCAGTTTGTAAGAAGTCGAATTGCAGTAAACGTACTAGTTTATCTGTTAATACGGATCAACCACATGAAGGAAGATTTTATTGGCATTGTCCGAAGTATGGATTGTCAGAATGGTCTAATGTTGAAGAAAATGTACAAACACAACGAGGAGATGTCATCCACACACAATTGCTTTGTGAATTTGTTCCATTTCAGCCACCACTACATCAACAGTCAAGGGTGCAAAATGTGCAACAACAACCAACAGTTCAAATAAGACATAAGAGAGTGGAGAAGAGAGTGGAGGCTAATGTAGACAAATACTTTTGGATAGGCAACTTATTTGCCTTAACCTGTTGTTATTTGCTATGTACTTGATAGTGCAGATAGTTAAAGCATTAAACTAGATCAAACAGTGTAACCAAGATAGGAATCAAATTGTATTGAGCTTAGTTTTCAATTGCAAGTTATCAATACAAATATTGTAGTCAAAACATACCAAAAGTAGTTTAATCCCAACAAAAGTAGACTAAAGTATTAATCCGGCAAGTGGTCTTCCAGGTGGCCTAAGAACTATTGGAGGTGAGCATTCTTCCTCAGTTAGATCATTTGGCCAAAACCTATAGTTTGCAATCGTCATCATCATGTCATATGCCCTCATGTATGTAGCTTTTGTGTAGTTATCACTTATGAAGTTTTCCCATCTTGTTGTCAGATTGATAGCCACCCAAGCATGCCTACATGGGATGCCTCCAATGTCCCATCTTCTACAATCACAAGACATAGTCTGAAGATTAACCACATAGGTATATGAGTAGTCCTCAATCTGATACACATTTCCAGTCTCAGAAATCAATCTACATCTTCTTGATTGATCATGTGTTTCATTTAGCTTTGCCAACACCCTTGGCATCACAACTGAGGTGCAAGATGCACCCTTCTGTCTCCTCACTACCAACCTTTGCATCACTTGTTTTCTTATCCCCTACAAAACATATAAATTATCTAGTTAACAATGATCACATATAGCATAAATAGTACAAAGCATAATGATCTAATAATAAACTTACCTCCATGATATTCAAAACAGAGAATCCTCTTATAGGCTCAACCCATGAGTTGAAGCTCTCACTAACATTGTTAGTGCAGTGGTCTATCTTTGGAGTCAGTCAAAGGCATGCCTTGCCCAAAATCCTAAAGGAATGTTCATCAAATAATTGTGTGCTTGAACACTTGCATTTTTCATCTTGAGCATTGCTTTGTTAAAGCCATATGCAGTGTAGGCTGTTGCAGCTTGCCAGTAGTACTTCCTTAGGTCTACACTGCCCCATCTTTGCTTGAAGTTGTCATATATGTGCTTTGTACATTTTCTATTGACAACATTTGGGGCTAACTCTTCAATCACTGGAACTAGACCCTGCATTTGTGATTTATAAATCATTAAGAGTCAAGTTCACAAACTAATCAATAAACAACAAGTTAACAAATAAATATGACATGTTTACCTTTTGTCTATCTGCCATGAAATGCCAGTGTTTGTCAGCATCAAATGGACCAACAAATTGCTCAAGGCATTGCAGAAAGAAGCCCCAAGACTCATTACACTCTAACTCAACTATAGCCCAAGCAACTGGGAATATCCCACAATCTGCATCTGTAGAAACTGCACTCAACAGATGCCCACCATATCTTCCCCTTAAATGACACCCATCAAAGAAGAGGAATGGGCTATACCCATTTAGAAATCCCCTTTTTAGGCCCTCCAAACCACAGAAGAACCTTTAAAAGTGAGGTGGCTTTTCAATTGCAGGTTTAACAGCTAACTCAACTATTGAACTAGGATTTGTCCTAAGTACCATCTCTCTGTACTTAGGTGACAACCTAAATGCTTCTTCAGGGTTGACTCCTAATATCTCCAAGGCTTTCAGCATAGCCCAATAAACCCTCATGTATGGCACTTTGATTCCCGCTTGTTGACCCAAGGTTCAAGTTTCGGTCATATTCCGTGAGTTTCCTTCATCGCTCAAGTAACTTAGTTTCTAACGCTTGAGTCTCGCCTTTGATCAACTTTTCTAACACATTTGTGTCCTCCTTGATAACTCCTTATCATGAAGGAGACTTCATCATCCAAAACACCTAAATTGTAGAAAAGTTAGTTAGTAAACTATTGACAATGCTAGCAATTAACTTTGGAGTTACTGAGTTTGGAAATATACTTGCATGAAGCCTCCATGAACAACCTTTACCTCCACAATGTACAGTGTATCTAGCACTATCATTTTTAACCCTAACCAAATGAAACCCTACCTTCAACACATACTCTTTAACCCTCTGCCTTAGCTCTTTCACACTTGCAAATACATCTCCTTCTTTAAACTCCCTATCCCACAGCTGATTGTTCTCATTAAATTCATCACCAATCCACTCCTCATCACTCAAGTTATTAATATCCTCACTCTCATACTCAAAGTTAGGGTCCAGTCATCAAACTCGCAACATCATTTGTATTTGCGCCCTGCCTCAACATTTGCAATCTCAACATTTTCGCTTGCTTTAGCTTGGTTTTGCTCCCCACTCCCATTTGCTCCATTCTCCTCATTGTTAGACTCCCAGTCAGCCTTCTTACACCTCTTAAAGCCTATTGCTTCATCCTCACTGTCATACATATACTCATTATCAGGTGCCTCATACTTCCAACCAAATGCATCCCTAGCATCCCTTTCACCATCACTCTCCACAAATGCCTCTTCCTCAATTGGTTCTCGTATTCTTATTTTTTGAGGGGTCGTTCATGATGGAAGCTTGGATCATCACTATCAAGAGTATGACTCATGCTACTCACTCTCAACCATCTTCCCTTCCGCCTCTCAAAGAAGAAGAATCTTCTCCTTCATCTTATCCCTCTCCTCTCTTATGTCATCCTCATCATCAACCCACTCCTCAACAAGTACTTCTTCAGCCACCTTACTACTTTCATCAACAACTACTTCTTCTTCCACCTTACTACTTTCATCAACAACTACTTCTTCTGCCACCTTACTAATTTCATCATGAGCTACCTTACTAGCTACCCCAGTTTGATTAGTTGGTAGGTTCTCTTCGAAGATCCTCTCCAACAAATCTTCAAACTCAGCATCACCCACAGCAGGTTGATCAACAAAAGATTTCTGAGGGGTTGGTTCATGATGTTGAGGTATGTAAGGACTAGGAGCTGGAGAAGGGTTGGGTTTATTTGAAGCTCTTGAGTTTTAGGAGATTCTGGGGTTGGTTGTGTTTCTTGAGTAGGAGGAGGAGGTATATCTCCATCATCTTCTATTAAATCAACAAAAGCTGGGGGGTGTGGGGGGTAATTGGGAGGACTGGTGGGTGATCTTGGTTTACAACTCCTCTGCCTAAATAACCTCCTTCTAGCATTAGTACTGTCTTGCTGAAATTCCCTAGGAGGTATGTACTCAACATCCACATCATCATCAACTCTTCTTCTTTTAGTAGCAGACATATCCACAGCTAAAGGCTCAACATCACTACTCTCTAAGTGTAGTTCTACTTCCATATGTTTCATATTAGACTCAAACATCCTCTTAACACTAGCATCATCTACTAACTCAATACGATAAAAACTTCCATCAATATCAGCAACCATACTAAAAAACAGAGATCCAGTGGTTTGCACACCATCTAACACAGTCCTATACACATCATTCATCAGTTTCGAATGACAATACCTTGAAGGGTTGATATTGGTAAGCATGTACTCATCCTTGCAGTAACGAATCTGTATGTTAAACAAAGTTCCCATTGTCACTAAAACAACAAAAAGTACGAGAACATTGATCAAACAGTAGTTCAAAAAATAAACCCTATCTGCAATTTCTGTTAAACACTACTGCCTATTTCAGTGAAATCGGAGCCAAAGACGCCACCTTTCGTACTAATACAAACAGGGATGAATTTCAGAAAATCAGAAAAAAACTTAAAAACCATACCTTTTCAGTGCCGATTCGAAGCCAACAGGTGCAATAACCAATGATTACTCGCAAATACGTGAAGAAAGCCAGCAAAGAAGGTCAATTTTGGTTCGATAATTACAGAATTTTGTCAATGGCGGAAGCAATTGTATGAAGGAGTGTGGTTTTGGCGGGCGGGAGTGGGAGTGAATGGTAGTGAATGGTGAAAAAAAAACGTTTGATTAACCTAGAAAAGGTTAGAAAATGAATAAGGCTGTGTTTGGTTTGGAAATAAGTCATTGTGACTTAAAAGTTGGTCAACCAAAAAACAACTTTTTGGACCTATATGTAATTGTTCCACTAATGGGGATTCAGATGAGCGAGGAGCCACTAAGAGGGTAGCCCTATGTAATTTTCCCTTCCACAAAATTCGACGTAGGACTGAATGAATCTGATGAGGTTTTGCCCATTATGCTTTACATAATATATGGATGGATGGATGGATCGATCGATAAGGATGACAATTCTAACCTAGAAGACTGTGTATTTATTTAGGGTGAATTACATTTGCTCCCCTAATAAATTTTGTAATAACAATGGGGTCCCTGACATATTAACAATAACACATTAGGAAAGGTTTCATATATAAATCAATAACAATATAGTCTAAAGGTCAAATTGTAGCCAAACACATCCTTAATTTAAACTTATAATTTACACTTTTATTATAAACATTCATTTTATTATGAAATTGATATAATCAATAATTATTGCTCCAAATATAAATAAAAGTGATATAATCATATAAAATAAAGGGACACGTGTTAGCACCAAATTTAAGTAGATTGTGTAAGATGAACATATGAGATTTAAGTTAAATTAAAAAGTTTATTCAAACTTGAGCCAAGTTTTTTGTTATATTTTATTTCCTCCATTTATCTAATGCTTCGTTAGGTGAGTTTGTCATTTAATTAGTACCGGTCAAATTATGATACTTCAAACCTAAACATGTAGTACTAATAATATCATTGAGGTATCTAGTAGAGGTACCAAATGAAATTCACTTTTTTTTACATATATAAACCAAGTGTAACAAAAGATTAAAATAATATTTTATTATCTATACGGCAACATAACTCAAAAAAATTCTAAAAATATAAATAAAAGTATTCACATCAACGAACTAAAATGAAACTTTAATCAGAAAAAGGCATGTATGCACCAAATTAAAATTGAATGAGTAATATAGATATGTGAAATGTAAATTAAATTTAAAACTTGATCAAAAGTTGGCAAATAAAATACTAAAATTATTCGTATGATATTAGGAAATAAAATACTAGCTAGAATGTTTCGTATGGTGTTTGCAAATAAGATACTTGAGTTATAATGATGCACAAAATTGAGAATATATATTTCTATGATATTAGAAAATAAAATTTTAGAATGATAAATAACACGCTACATGTATTATTGTGTCAGAAGCATGTGTAGTGTATTATTTAACGGTCAAACTTTGGTTCGTGTATAGAACACCAATGATGATAAAATCCAACAAATTTTATTGAAATAGTGCGAAAAGTGATTTATCATTGAATAAGAAGGAAAGTGAAGCATGTGAGAGTTTAAGATAAGTCCATGTTTGGAATTTAAACTTCAAAATTAAAAAATTGACCAATTTGTAATTGTTGAATTAATGTCAGAGATTACAATGAGTGGGGGTGAGGAGGAGCTAGTGTAATTTTTCCATTTATTTATATGAAATTCTAGTGAGGTTGAGTATCCAATCGCCCATTCCTAAGCTTATTTGGGCCTCTAACCCGGTGCTAATCCAATCCAATAAAGCAAAACATGGCCCGTCTCGACTTGTCGACCCGTAAAATAATGATTAATAAAATCTCGTTCCCCAATTCCGGTCCAAATAATTATTCAGCTCAATAAAATAAATGGACGGTCCAATAAAATTTTCGGAATTTATTATACAATATATTTTTCTGAGTAGCTAAAATGAAAAAAAAAAAAAAAAAAAAAAGAGGAAGGCTAACTTGATAAAACTCTTACAAAAAAGTCCAATATATTTTTGGTGCCCAAAAATCTAATAAACTCTTACAAAAAAGTCCAATCTATTTTTGGTGCCCTAAAATCTAATAAATTCTTACAAAAAAATTCAATCTATTTTTTGTGCCTTAAAATCCAATAAACTCTTACAAAAAAGTCCAATCTATTTTTTGGTGCTCTAAATTCTAATCAAGTGGACTTCAAATTCTCGCTATATTGGGTTTGATAACATAGTTGACATCCATTAGTGTTAATTAATTACGAACTACTTATATTTAACTATTTTTTTACATATACTCATTTAATTAATGTGCTAATCAATTACAAACTAATTATATTTGAATAATATTGTGACTACCAATGAAACTAACTGACCACCTGAAACCAATTAAACTAATATTGAATCTAATATTTATACCGTTGAAACTAACACTCATGTCGATTATGACGTTGGTTTCAACTGAAACTAATGAACTAACACTGTTCATGCTGAAACTAACTTTTGAAACTAACACAATGGTGATGAAACTAACACCAATGATGCCGAAACTAACACAATGGTGCTGAAACTAACATCGATGATAGCTGAAACTAACACAAGTTATGCTGAAAAATGTCGAAACGAGTGGTGTTGGTGAAACTAACCGAAACCAATTAAACTAACATTGAAACTAATACTTGCCGCTGAAACTAACACACATGTCGATTATGATGTTGGTTTCAACTGAAACTAGCACCCTTAATGTTGAAACTAACACATTTGGTACTGAAACTAATGAAACTAACACATTTGGTACTGAAACTAATGAAACTAACACATTTGGTGCTGAAACTAACACCGGTGATGTTGAAACTAATGAAACTAACATTATTATTGATTCTAAAACAAATGTTGAAACTAACATTGTAAATAATATTTACCGGTGAAACTAACACTCATGTCGATTATCATGTTGGCTTCAACTGAAACTAGTGAAACCAACATTGTTAATGCTGAAACTAACACACTTTGTGTTGAAACTTATAACACTGACGATGCTAAAACAAATGCCAAAACTAATGGTGTTGGTGAAACTGACTGAAACCAATTAAACTAATATTGAAACCAATGAAACTAAGATTATTGATGCTGAAACTAACTTAAAAACTAATACTAATTAATGATGTTGAAACTAATATTGTGAGTGAATTATGTCGGAGGGTGTATTCAAATTCAGTTGATTGGGTTCACCATTTCCCCTAGGGGTTTAGAATTATGAGTTCCTGAAACTAATACTATTTTGTTCTGAAACTAGCATTGTTGGCCCTGAAACTAACTTTAATGAACATGAAACTAATACTAATGATGCTGAAACTAATACAAATGATATTGAAACTAATACTATTTTGTTATGAAACTAACATTGTTGGCCCTGAAACTACATTTAATGAACTTGAAACTAACTTTTTGAGTTCCTGAAACTAATATTAATGAACCTGAAACTAACTTTCCAGTTCTCAAACTAATACTAATGACGTCAAACTAACCGATGATGCCAAACTAATGTCAGAATTAATGGTGTTGGTGAAACTAACTAAACCAATTAAACTTACATTGAAATTAACACTTATCATGTTGATTTCAATTGAAACTAACATTGTTGATTTCCCTAGGATTTTAGAATTTTAAAGTGTTGGTAAAACTAACTAATGCCGAAACTAATGTTGATTCCCTAGGATTTTATAATTTTAAAGTGTTAATTTTGTCATAATATTTTTTTAGTGTCAACTTCTTTAATTTTATTATTTTTTTCAGTGAAAAACATTGATTTATAAATTTTATAGTGTTAGTTTCACAATTTAATAGTGTTAGTTTACTATAATTAGTTTTTAGAGTTAATTTAATTATTTTATAGTTGGTTTCAGCATTTTTTTTCAGTAGTTAGTTTCTGCCGAAAATGACTGAAACCAGCTTACGAATTTTAAATTGGTTTGATGTACATTAGTGTATATGGACTTCAAAATAGTTTATTAAATATAGTTTAGCTTCCCTTTTAGAGTCCACAATTAAAATAGACTTCAAAATTGTTAATTAAATAGAGTTTAGCTTGTTTTTTGGAGTCCATAATTAAAATAGAATGGTCTTAATTGTAAATGTTATTTGAAGGTGTATTTTTTTATCATAATTCTTTAGTAGTGGTTTATATGAGTAAGTCTCCTAGAAGAGATTCTATAGATAAAGACATAAAGTCATACTTTCTAATATTACATATTAGTCCCAATTAAAAACTAATTACCAAAAACATCCAAGCCCAAGGGCTAGACACTAGTTCGGATCCGGGTCTATATATACCTTATAACCTGTGAAATCCCGTATTTTAACGTATGCTTTCTATTATTATGTAGAGTGGAATTAATTTGTTTTACCAAGTATTTATTTAGTGTGATTAATTAGCTAGTCCAAAAGTAACTATTCTAGTGTGAGACTGTGAGTAGAGTTGTTCTTGTTTTGGACTTCGTGATCTTCTCATCTCTATCACCTTCTTTTTGCTAAATATTTATACAAAACTCAGCTCTCCTAAATCAATCTGATCCTTATACGTATTATTCCTAAACGTTTCTTCCCTGATCTCTAAGAGAAATTCTCCGTCCTCTTCGTGTCTGTTTCTTCGTTCTTTATCGAATCACTTACAGCTAGTTCGTCGTTCGGTGAGTTTTAAATCTTCGTTTTATTATAGTAGCTTAGGTCTTAGAAGGGGATTCTTGTTGCGTTGTTCTATGATTTGATCTTATTGTACTTCGAAAACCCATATTTGTCTTGAATTCCAATCCGATTTCCAGAATTGTTTATGTTGCTGTGTTGTTTGGTCCAGTTAAGCATGCTCTGTTCTTGTCTGTTAAGCTTCTGTGCAAGTCTGTCCTAGATACTAGGTTCTCTGTTTCGAAATTTACTGCCGCATGTTAGATATTTTGTGTAGCGCCAATTGTTATTATCAGTAGAAGTCTCCGAGTGGTCTACAGGTTGTGCTTAGAGACTGTAATGGCAGAGGTCCAGGGTTCAATTTCTAACAAGCGCATGTTATTTTACTTGCTCTGCTTTCTGGGTTTAAGTGAAGAGTGTGCATTGTCTTAATCCATAAAACGTATTACTTGATACCAAATTCTGCTGTAACCGAGTGGTCATTAAGGTTTGCTTAAAACTGTTTGTTCAAGCCCCAGTATGTGCTCTTTATTTTGTTTCAAATTTCTTTTGCCTTTCTACCAATAAAATTGCAAAAGTCGATTCGTGATACTTATGTATTAGCTTTGTAATTATGTGCTTAATTGTTTATGGTGTTTCATGACTCGTTTTGTCATTATATGTTACGTGGTTTCAGTCTTGTGAGAGTCGTGAGTTAAAGGGGTTGTTGTCTTAGTTTTAGTTTTATTTCTTACTACTTGCATTCTTCTTATTCAAGTTAACTCCGATTTTGAGATTTGACGGAAACTTTTGACGGTGAGTGTTCTTAAAACGCCATGAAAACCAAGGAAGTACTTGCTTGTATGTATGTATGTATGTATGTATATATATATATATATATATATATATATATATATATATATATATATATATATATATATATATTGCATCAAAGTTCCGAACTCATTCTTTTCAAACATTGCATTAAAATTGATTTGGCATTGCTCCCGCTCAAATAAAAATATGTATATATTGTATGTGATATTGCTTCGATTGATTGATTGTTTTGGCCAAGCTTTTGGTTAGGGTATACTCATTAAATTTTCGGGCAGTGGTGATTGTCGATATGTTTGTGGGTTGCTCTGGCTTACTTCTCTTTGACGCGAGGCAGGAGACGCTGAGGTCTTAGAGGTAGTAGTGTACCACCCGCACTCATGGCGGTATTAATTGATTGAGTGGAGAGATAAGGGCTCGGATTGGGGTTATAAGGAGCGGCACCAACGAACGATTGATTGCATTGTTATTGCTTCATTATAGGATATGATTATTATGTTTGGATTCTGTTATGAATTTCCTATTGATATGTTAATTGTCACTGTCACACACGAACACCACTGAGATTTTAGTCTCACACTCTTTTGTTTTGCTTCCTTGTAGATTCCGAGAAAGTTGGAGTACCGAGTCGGGTAGATGTTCAACAACTAGAGAGAGTGGAGACTTACTTGGGATTTTATAAAATTTTAGCCGCTGCTTTTGAAACTAGTGTCTTTCGCAAGTCAACTGTTAGAAATTTAGCTTTTGAGAGCTTTTAGATCGTTTCTTCGTTATTGTTTTAACGCCCTTGTTCTTTTAAAAAATAGTGTAAATTTCGGGGCGTTACATAACCCGCATAGAAACACAAAACTCGATCATTAGTCGACAAAACTGCTCCCTCTCTCTCTCTCTCTCTCTCTCACACACACACAAAAACAGAAATTCGAGCTCGATTAAACCATGGAATCAATCCAAAACGATGATAGTCGATCAATCCTGGAACGTTGCTGCTACATCTTCATAAATCTGCAAAAAAATGAATGAAAAAAGGTTAGAGATATTTTGAACGAATTTTTTTTGTTTTTTTTCTGAATTTTCAACCGATTTGATCGAGATAACAAACTAGATAGTTGATATTATGATCGATTACAACCTGCTACATAATGGATTCATGTTTCTCTTGATAAATTAGCTTCAAATCCACATAGATCTGAAAAATCAAGCTCTAAAATTGTAGATCTAGAATTATTCATCTATATTTTTGTGTTTTGATTGTAGTTCATTGTTGATGTTGTTGTTTATGCATTCACGAAGGTGTAATCATGCTTGCATAAGGATCGGACGATGTTTTTATGCAAAATCTGACCTCAACTATGAACTCAGATCTGAAAAAACAAGGTACAAAAATGTTTCTATGTTCTTTCGTATATGTGCTACGTTCTCAACAATATTACCTATTTTCTCATTCAAGACCAGACAGTCGTTTTGTGCTCTGTTTTTTGACAATATTATTTTGTATTCTGTTTTTTACTGTATTCCTTATGTTCTACGTATATGTACTATCTTCTCAACAATATCCACTATGCTGCTATGAAATGCAAAGGGAAGATGAGTAGTGAGCCGGACATGGACGTGGAGGTGGCTCAATGGTCATGCTTCGAGTTGGACCGAATTGCGGAGTTATCCGCAATTCATCAGAAGGTACGTGTTACTTGAGCCATGGTCTTACTGGTTGTCATAAAATGTGACATCTTATATAATGTTACATCTTCCTTTGACTCGGAACCTTCATTGACTTTACAATATCGATATCGTAGCTCACCGCTATTCAAGCGCGTGGGCGGGTCGGAGGGCCACAATTGAGGAGGACCTGGCCAAGGCTGAGGCTGCTCGGGAGATAGAGGCGTCCAGGGTGGTCAGCTTGTCCGAAAGGTTGAAGAAAGCCATTGCTGCTAAGGAGTCCGGTTAAGGCGGGAAGTCAAGAGTGCCATCCTGCCTCGGAGAAGGATATCAAAGTGCACAAGGATGGGTGGACGAGTACGCGGGTCTCGAACCTTCAAAGATATGATGCTCAATGAGTTGTTGAAGGTCCGGACACAGTTGTCCAAGACTTCGGGATCGGACGCTTGCAAGTTCATGCTTGAGTCCAAGTATGACGAGGTTTCAGGATGGCTTCGACATACCCATGGGCGCCCAAAGACAAGCGGATGGATCCCGAGGATCATGATCGAAGTCAAGGCATTTTTGCTTTCAAAGAGGTGGATGGCTAGGACTTTGTTCGGAGGGTGTCTCGACGATGACTTGCTCAAGTGCGAATTTGTGGAGCTAGTCTGACGAGACAGAGGACAAAATTACAACCATGGTGGTCCGCACCTTCCGGACTTCGTGCCCGGTATTGATGTCCAAAGGTCTTCGCCTCCTCGAGGAACATGTGGAGCACAACCGGACTGGCCGACTGACCGGCCGGCCCATGGCTTCCGCAGAGTCGAACTTGATGAAGGAATGCCCGCCTTCCTCGAGGAATCAAGGTCAAGGGAAAAAGGTCGCCAAGAAGCCAAAGAGAAGAGGTCGAACTTGCAAGCATCCTCGGAGGAAGAGATCGGAGGTCCATCCGAGCACAAATGTCGTTCGCCCGGACAAAGAAGAGTGAAGACGGTATGCCGAAACTGTAATTCCGGCCTTCGGTAGAAACAATGTTTCATTTTGTTGCTTTGTATGGATAATGTTCATCACATCGATTCGGATAATTATTTTTGACTTGGTAATTTATCGACCGGTTCGGCTCATCAATGGCTCGAATCGGCTTCATCATATGCTTGTGTTGTTTCTTATTCAGATGCATGTATTTCATTGCATTTAGGTTATAAAATAAACCAAGAGCTTAAGTGTCGCTGGTTTGGACGTCGCCGTTGGATCCGAGTCAACGAGTCCAAATGCTTCCAAATAAGGCAACTCTAACGAATTGATTGACCACCCGGCCTCGGACGGATAAAGCGTCCGGGTCTTAGTTTTGAATGTCAATCGCATCATGAGACGGGCTTATCAAAATCAGAATAAGTAGGACTAGTTCGATGTTAAAATCCTATGCAATTCATAGACTTGATGTAGCGCCCAACCTTGTTAACTTGTGAAAAGTTGTAAAAAGGAGATAATCATGGTAGAAAAGTTGAGTGACTGCACGGACCATAGTCATCACGGAAGTTATCATCGAGGCTCGGATCGATGATCCGATCGGCCACGCTCAAATAATTTATTCAATAAGGCGGAATAGTGGCCCAAGTGTTAGCCCAATAGTGAAAGGTCTCGGTCGCCCAATAGTGGCCTATGGCAGCCCAAGTCCGCCCAAGCCCACAAACCATGTAATGGGCCACGTGTCTAGTTATGATCGTCCTTCACTTCTATATATACCGGATCAGACGGCTTTTGCCGATCATTCCATTCCTTTTATAGTAAATGATTGATCCTGTCGACATCTCAACGAGTAGGTAGATTCCACCGCTCTTGTGTGATCCATCTCGAGGGTTCTTCAACGTCCAAGATCCCTTCGGATCGGACCATGTCAGATGATGAGATCGGTCACTGAAGTAATCTTCCTCGGATCGTCGTTAGTCTTCTTTGTCCGGGTCAGTAGTGTATCAACAACTTGAGCCGGGAAGCATTTAGCTCACTGGTTCCGGATTACCAAACACTTGTTACTCGAAAAGTCAATTTCTCACCGCCTTCCACTATTTACCATTTTCGGAAGTACTTCTCCTCGGATTGCCGTGCTAGTCTTCTTTCTCCGGGGCTGTAGTGTGTATCAACAACTTAAGCCCCGGGAAGCGACTAGCCATCGTTCCGTGAATTACACATCTTCTACTGGAGAGTCAAATCCTCGGGTTCGCTTCCTTCCACCATTTACCATTTTCAGGAAGGATGGCCACAAACCGTAAAGTGGTCAGGTGGAAGATGCGGATTGTCCGAGAAGGCCTTTTGACTACATCTCCGCATCGTAGATACCCGTTCGATTCAAACTTATCCTTTGTTCGGTGGGTCTTGGCCATTCCATTCGAAATGAGCTATTTTTACGCTCGTCCCTACCATCGAATCCTATCACATCGCGTCTTGATCGTCTTAAGTTGGTCCGGTCGCATTATTCACTTGTTTCCAGTAACTGGGGTTCCTGTAAGGGTTCGCTCAAGTTACTGGGAAGAAGTGACTGATGTCGTAGTATCATCATAAGCCTGGTTCAGAGAGTGGACTCTGTTCTCCGGCTACTCTACTTCAGAGCGCACAGGTTCGTTGTAAAGGATTCATGGTTCGGTTGTCAGGGCTGTTCGTAAAAAGGGGCACTCTAACATGTTTGCTCTGGAAGGGTGTTGTACCTGTTCCACTCGGAGGCTTAGGCTCGGAATGAAGACGATTGGTCCGTTTCGGACGCTGGATACCCCTCAAAGAACCGCGTACTTATATTGTGAAAAATGATATAGATTTTCCTTTTGCTTTATGTGACTCGGACGGCGTGTCTGAACTTTGTAATTTTACTCTGAGAAATACAATCACTTTTCTGAGTGTTGCGATTTCTTTCTTCGGCTAATTATGTCACTTAGCCCGAACTGGCTGTATAAGTTTATTCTCTCAAAAAGTTGGTTTGTCAGGCATCTGTTTCGTAATTGGCTCGGATCTCGTTGAAGGGTCCGAGGCAGCGTGTTTGTTTGAATATAACGCAGTTGTTTTGCAAAAAAGTTGTATTGATTTGACGAAAATTCAAGTACAACTGGTGGGCTTCGAGGCCAGGAAAAGAAAACGACAAAAACTTAGCAACTGACGTAGTATGCTTCAGGGAAGTACCTCTAGGCGTAGAACTTCTATAGGTTATTAGCATTCCATGTTCCCGGGACCCTGCAGATCCGCTCTTTTTCCTATTCAAAGATCAGTCCCCCTGTGGTTTTCACGTAACTTTTGTGTTATTAGCATTCCATGTTCTTCAAGGCTCTTCCTTGATCATCTTTTAACTCGAAGCTTCCATTGACTCTAGCCCCAATGACCTTGTAGGGTCCTTCCCACCTGGGCTTGAGTTTACCAACATTGCTTAAGATGTCAGCTCTTCGGAGGACTAAGTCCCCGACTTGTATATCCTTGGGAAGAACATGTTTGTTGTAAGCCCGGGAAGATATAGCTTGATAGCGGATGATGTTAGCTAGTGCCTTGCTCCTTTTGTCTTCGAGGAGCTCAAGGTCATAGATCTTTGCGATTTCATTTCCAGCAGGTTGATATTGTTGGATCATTTGGGTTTCCACAGCAATTTCAGAGGGGATGACCGCTTCTGAGCCATAGACTAGTGCGAAGGGTGTCTCTTGAGTTGAAGTGCGAGCTGTTGTCCGGTGTGCCCACAGGACTCCATCGAGTTTATCTACCTAGCTATCTTGAGAAGTTCTCAGCCTCTTCTCCAAAATCTTCACAATGGTTTTGTTGGTAGCTTCAACTTGGCCATTGGCTTGAGGGTAGCCAATGGAAGTGAAGCGCTGTTCTATCTTGAAGAATTGTAGCCACTCTTTCAACTTGGCTCCAGAGAATTGTGCTCCATTATCGGAGACTATGACTCTAGGAAGTCCAAAGCGGCAGATGATGTTTTTCCAAATGAAGGTTCTTACTTGGCTCTCTGTGATGGTGGCCACTGCTTCAGCCTCAACCCATTTGGTGAAGTACTCTACCATGACTAATAAGGAACTTCTTTTGGTGAGTACCACGGGAAAAGGACCAACTATGTCTATCCCCCATTGATCAAACGGACAAGCTATGATTGACGGAATCATAGGGTTGGTTGGGCGATGCGGTATGTTGGCATAGTATTGGTAGTCTTCGCAAGCACGGGAGAAGCTAGCAACAGCCTTATCAATGGTAGGCCAATAATATCCTTGCCTTATGACCTTCTGAGCCAAGGTCCTGCCCCCCGAGTGACTCCCGCAACTTTCGGCGTGGATCTCTTCCAAAATAGTTTTTGCCTCATGGGGTCAAAGACATCTCATGTGAGTGCTGAAAGATCTCTTATAGAGATCCTCTCCCAGATAAAGTAGCCGCTGGCTCGGCAGGATTCTTCTTGCTTCTTTAGGGTCTGATGGTCAAGAGCCATCTTTGAGATAGCAAAATATGTCGGTCATCCAGCTCCTTTCGGCACCTAAGAGGAAGACTTGACCAGTGGGGTCTACCAGGGAAGAATCTGTAAGAGTCATCAGAATGATGCGCCTTGTATCCAAAATACCTAAGGCAGAGGCGTACATGGAAAGAGCGTCGTCCTTCTCGTTCCATTCCCTGTTGAATTGTTCCAGCGTGAATACTTCAAAGTGCTCAACTTCTTTCTTGAGGAGCTCCAAGTACTTGATCATGTTGGGTCCTTTAGCGTAAAGACCCGGAAAATTGGGACTTGACAAGTCGAGAATCAGATAGGCTTTGATTCGTTTTACTTGGAGAGACCTTGCCATTCTTAAGCCGATAAGAAGTGCCTCAGACTCGCCTCGTTGTTTGTCACCTTAAAGTCGAGGGTGATGGCGATTCCACTAGCGCCATCGTGGCTCTCAAGGAGAATTCCTATTCCTCCCGCCGTCAAGTAGAGGATCCGTCCACTGCAAGGTCCAACATCCTTCGCTGTTTTGTCTCCATCGAGAGCAGTGAACTTTCCGCCTTCCTGCTTCTTGATGGAAGATGCAAGTGTAGGGATGTTGGCTACTTCATCTAGGAGGAACATGTGTCTCACCCTCAGGGAGTCATCCATGGGTTCCTGATACTTAGCCCAGAGTTGGACATCATCTTCGAACATCTCTCCGGGCTCTTTTTCTTTGGTTTTTTCTTCTTCCGAGATGGTTTCCTCCTGAGTGAGCATCACATGGCTCATGTCCCCTTGCAGACTATTGGTCTCTTCTTCAGCTTCCTCGGGGTAATCTACCAGGAAGTCGGCAAGGACTTGAGCTTTCTTGGCTGAAGGAGCTTGATACCCGATATCGTATTCACTTAATTCGACGCCACTTGGATAGCCATCCTGATTGATCTGGCTTACCAAGGACATGCTTGAATGGTTCGTTGGTGAGGACTACAATTCGATGAGATTTGAAATAAGCCATTAGTCGCCGGGCAGTGTAGACTAGGGCGAAGGCTAATTTCCCAATCTTAACATACCTAGCTTCGGCACCTACAAGGGCCTTGCTTAGGTAGTAGATCGGCATGTGATCGTTCCCCTAAATCCGCACTCACGAACTCATAGCCTCGGCAATGGCCGCTAGGTAGAGAGGTTCACCTTCTCTTGGTTTGGACAAGAGCGAGGTGAAAGGAGATAGCTCTTCAAATTTTCCAAGGCCTCTTCGCATTCCTTTGTCCATTCAAACTGCCTCCTTTCCTCAAGATTTTGAAGACGGTAGGTTCTCTCATGGACTCGGAGATGAAGCAGCTTAGAGCCATTATCCTCCCGAGGAGCTTCTGTACTTCATTAACTGTCGTTGGCCGTGGTAGATCGGCATGTGATCGTTCCCCTGAATCCGCACCAATACGGAACTCATAGCCTCGGTAGTGGCCGGTAGGTAGAGGTAGAGAGGTTCACCTTCTACTGGTTTGGACAAGAGCTAAGGTGAAAGAAGATAGCTCTTCAAATTTTCCAAGGCCTCTTCGCATTCCATTGTCCATTCGAACCTGTCTCCTTTCCTCAAGATTTTGAAAAGGGTAGGTTCTTCTCGGCGGACCTGGAGATGAAGCGGCTTAGAGCCATTATCCTCCCGAGGAGCTTCTATACTTCATTAACTGTCGTTGGCTGTGGTAGGTCCAGGATTGGCTTTATTTTTTCTGGGTTGGCGTTGATGCCTCTCTCCGTGACCATGTATCCAAGGAACTTTCCTCCCTTCACGCCAAACGTGCACTTCTCAGGGTTTAACTTCATTCCATACTTTCTAAGGATGGAAAAGCACTTGTTTAGATGCTCTATGTGTTGCTCCTCAGTCCTACTCTTTACTAGCATGTCTTCCACATAGACTTCCCTAGTTTTGCCTAGCTCTTCTTTGAACATCTTGTTCACCAATCGTTGGTAAGTAGCGCCTGTGTTCTTGAGACCGAATGGCATGACTTTGAAACAGTAGACTCCTGCTGCTGTGAAGAAGGCCGTCTTTTTTACGTCCTCTTGAGCCATTCTGATTTGATAGAAGCCTTGATAAGCATCCATGAAGCTTAGGAGCGCACATCCCGCAGTGGAGTCTACTAGCTGGTCAATACGGGGCAATGGATAAGGATCCTTTGGACAAAACTTGTTAAGCCTGGTGAGTCGTTGCACATTCTCCATTTCGGAGCCTTCTCTCTGAAGACCACGTTACAAACCCAATCAAAGTATCTAACTTCTTCGATGTGTCCTGCCTTCATTAACCTTTTCACTTCTTCCGCTATGATAGCATCTTCAACAGGTCCAAAGTCCTTTCTCTTTTGTCGGATATGTTTTACCGTAGGATCCATGTTCAGACGGTGAACTGCGATCCTTGGGTCTATCCCTTTGAGGCCGTCAGTGCTCCAGGCGAAGACATCGCGATTGTCCCGAAGACATGTGATGAGCTTCATTTCTACCTCAGCGCTCATCTCTGTTCCGATCCGGGTCATCTTCTCTGGGTCTCCCTCAACCAATTGACCTTCTTTTAAGACTTCATGGGTCTCCATCCTTGCAGTCTTGGGGAACTTCTCCTTGAGTGTCCCAGCCCCAATCTCTTCCCTCACTGGAGTAAGAGGCACAGGGGGAGGGCTCCTGGGTATTTTGGTGACCGAAAGAACGGGTGTTGAGGCTCCTCTGGTTGACATGATGTAACACTCCCATGCTTCCCTAACATTGCCCACTTCTTCTCCTACACCATTTGGGGTAGGGAAGTTTACCATGTTGTGTAGGGGAGATGCGATTGCTCTGAATTGGTAGAGTCCTGGGTGCCCCAAGATCACGTTATAGTCGAACGTGCTGTCGACCACCACAAAGAGGATCGTTTCAGTCACTCTCACCGAGAAGGTTCCCATAGAGACTTGTAGGGGTATACTTCCAATGGGGCGAACTATAGAGCCCTCGAATCCCACTAAGGAGGTGTATACTCGCCCGTATTGAATATTGCCCAAGTGCATCTGTTCCACAGTTCTCTTGGAGATGACGTTGGAGGAACTCCCTGTGTCAACAAGTACTTTGCTGACTTTATAAGTGGCGATGACTAGAGAGACGACTAAAGGAACATCAGGGTCCTTAAGATCTCCTCCACCAGACGTTGGTGGGGGAATTTCACTATCATCGAAAGTGATGGCATTTGTTCCTTTCAGAGCATACGGAGCATAGGCTCTATCATTGTTTCTCAGATGTTGTGCGGTCCTCTCCCTTGCACTTCGGCTATCTCCTCCAGCTGGGCCTCCTGCTATGGCATTGATAACTTGATGTAGGGAAGGTTCTCCATTTTCACATCTTCGTGGTACCCACGGTACCTTTGGGCATGGTGGGGTGGAATGTGCAGGAGGTGGCGGTAGGATCGTGTCGGAGGTTCCAACCACGCCCTCCCTTCTTCGCTCATTTCTCGGTGCTGGAGGGCTCTTCTTCATACCGGTTCTTTCAACTTTCCTCTCCTTATCAACCCTTCTATTTCATTTTCAACTGGATGCACTCTTCGGTTGAGTGGCCTCTGTGCTTGTGAAACCTACACTACTCCTTCGAAGCTGTGTTCCTCTTACTACTCCTTGTAGGTTTCGACCATTGTATGTCTAAATTTTTCTCGACAATAGAGGCCAATATGTCGGATCTTGGTCTATTGAGGCGAGTATACTCAGAATATCTTCTTGGAGGGTTTCTATCCCTACGAAACTCCCTCTTGTCTCTAAATTCCTTCTTCTGTTCAAGCTTTCCAGGCCGGGGAGGGGGTTCCTGTTTCATTGGTTCTTTCCCTTTCTAGCCCCGGCTCTTATTGGAACATTTCATCGGTACTCCTCCCCATACAAGACTCCTTCGCAGATATCTTCCAAGTATTTTTCGGTTGTGATTTCTTCATTGGAAAGCTTTCTTCTAAGGTCTTCGTTGGAAGTGTTAGCATACAGGTGTCGGACCCGCTCTTTGATACTGTGAGGTTCGACCTGGCGTACTTCAGCATTGAAATGGTCGAGGACGGTTCTAAGATCCTCGTGCTCTTTCTGGATTACTCATGCGAAGTGTTCCACTGATCTCTTTCTCTTCTTCGCTTTCTCAAACCTTTTCAAGAAGAGAGAAGCGATATCCGCATAAGACTTGATGGAGCCGTTGGGCAAAGAGGTCCACCAATCCATTGCTTCTCCAAAGAGAGTACTGGAGAAGTTAAGAGCCTTCATGTTGTCATTCAGGCCGTTGGTCTCCATCTTGCTTTCATACCTAGTAAGGTGTCCCACGGGGCAAGTATCTCCATAATAGTGCTCAAGATTTGGGATAGTGGAGTCTGGCGCTTCCTTTACCTTCTTATCTCATCAGATAAAGGGTTGGGAGCTCTAAGAGTCACCTTCTGCTGGACATAGATCTGCTCGGCGGTTAGCCTCTCGCCCATCCTTGGGTTGATTGCCACATCTGGAGGAAGATCATCAACGGGAACTATCGAGATGCTCTCTGCCACGTGGTCTCTCGGTCCATGCTGAAGAGCCCCACGTCGGCTAGTTCCAGCTTCATCTGCTCGGGGTCTCACCGGGCTTCTTTCCCGGTGTTCGTGAGAAGCAGCGACTCTCCTATTGAGAAGGTTCCTTAGATCCTCTGGTTGGGCTGGTTCCCCTAACCTTTGTTGGATTGGACGATGGTCATTCCTTGATTGTGCGGGTTCAGCTTATCTTGGTATTGCCAAAGGAGGAGTAGGTTGAGGAGGCTGGAGGTTGTTTGATCCAAAGCAACCTTGAATAGTGGTGTGTAAGAGGCCAAACTGGTTCTCGCTCATCCCAAACTCATTTGGGTGAATAATCTGCCCGTTTGGAAGAGTTAAGTTTCTCCCTGGAGGAGGACCATGTGTTCCTGATGGAGGAAATTGTCCTTCGACCCCGGGTACTTGACTCCTTATTGGTGGATCAACGGCTCTTTCCTCCTCTGAAGAGAGACTAGCGATGTGGCCATCACTTGGATAGTCCATTGTGTTTCTTGAAGTGGCTCTCGCCACTCTTCCCCTCCGAGTGGGAGGTCTGCCTCTTTGCCTTGGGGCGGTCGTGTCAATTGCAGTAGCGTTGGTTCTTACTGACCTTCTTGTTCTTGCCATTACTGAATAGAATGGAACTTTTCGTAAAAATTCCCACAGACGGTGCCAAAATGTCGAGGGCAAAGTCCCCCAAACACTTAAATAAATTTCCCTTGTTCTTCTTCACCCTGGGTACCTAGAGCACCTAGCTCGTAAGGACCAAAGAATAGAAGCCTGTAAGAACCGTCCCACTGATAAGAGGCGATACATGAGGACCTGCACAAGTAGCTTGGAGGGGGAGGGGGGGGGGGGGTTAGAACCTTATACCCGGTTTGTGCGGTGTCAAACCGGAAGGAGACTTTACTTGCGAGAGAGTGAGGATCTACTCGATATGAGAATCGAGAATAAGAAGCGATCATGTCTTACCATTATTATGGGAATGTGTGCCATATATATAGATTTCTCCCAAAATGGGAGGGTTCCACCAGATCGTGCCAAGTGTAAGGCCTGGATTGAGCCACCAAGGCTTCAACAGGCCCACGGCCCATTAATGACACTTGCCCCATTCCACTTTGGGCTTTCAGGGGTAGTTTAGTCATTAATGTGAGAGTATTAGAGGCTTTGATGCAGTCTGCTGCGGGTTAGGGTCCGAAGAGGCAGGTCCGGACGTTTGGTCTGGACCGTACTGGGTTGCCCATAAGGTGCTCTTCTCAGTTTGTCAAGTACCTTTCATTCGGACCTTATGCCTCGGACCTCCTTACTCTCTAGTGCCAGTTCACTTGGTTGCTTGTGAGGTTGTTGTGTTGAGTCCGGACGGGTGTCCGGGTCGGAGCCCATGGTTATGGACCATTGGCAGGGTCGGATCTACTATCCTTTGGGCCCTCTTGTCCCTTTCTACCTGGGTGAGTCGGACCACGGAGCTTAGGGTCGATCGTAAGGTTCGGACTCAGACAACTTGGGGCCTTAGGATTCGTTCAAAGGCGTCTATGATTGGACATATTTCCGTATCAACAACCATAACCAACACCACGCAGCGTTGAGCACAAGAAGTACTTGGCTTTGAAAGTCGATGAATAGCTCAAAAGGTTACTGAGTAGAGGAAGTACTTGGTTGAGAAAACCAGGCAACTCATGGTGAACACTTGGTTGGGAACCTAGTGTTAAAGGGATCAAGAGATATGATTTTGTAAGGGGAACTCATCATCTTATCTTAGTGAATTCATGTCCTGAGAAAGGGCGAGTGGATTAGTTGAGGGATTACGCCATCTTGATTACTATAAAGCTTTGTGTTATTTACTTATCGCACTTTATTTATCGCTTACTTATTGCTATTTGAGTACTTACACATTATAGCTTCGAGCACGTGCACTTATCACAAAAGTATTCCGCTCTCAATATAAGTATCGGATATCGAAAAACTGTTTTATCGTCAAAAGTTTGAAAAAGACTATTCACCCCTCTAGCCTTTTACTTTGTCGTTATTTGGACCAACATGCCTCTTACCTCATTGACACTATCCGTCGAAGAATGATGATGACATATGGTGAAGCTGTGAGTTACAAATCTTTGTTCAAGGTGCTGGTGCCAATATACTACGTTCACATCCCCGGCCCAATGTAAGATTATATTTTCCAGTACCTGTCGTGTCCTGGATTTAACTGCAGATTCCATTACAATTTTTTGAATGAGCAAATATAATGGTTCATGGTTTAAATTCAATTCCTGATGGTTTGGATGAACTATGAGATCCTATTTATCTTGAGAGCAATGCACAAAATTCTCTGATGTGATCTGGTACAAAGACTACAAGTTGCTAACCTGTTGTAAGACTAAAACACTGAACATAATCAGACCTTGTGGAAAGAAGACGGAGTTAGAAAATAATGAGTAAAACCTGGAATTGAGCTCTAGCTAAATCATAACTTTATCGACCTTGTGACTAGCTAAAATCAAGCACTGTTCCTGTATCAGTTTAATACAATCTGATATGTTTTACAATCATGATTCCAATTAATTTTATACTGTTGGAGAGGCAGCTTGCTACTGGGAGTTCAAGCGTTGCTCAGCATGAAAATCTCATCTCAGAATCAAAGCTGATATATATATCATACTGTTCAGATATACTTTCTGATATGTCAAATAATGCTAAAAATGTTTGGAATCAACATGCTAAAAAACGATTTGAGCCTTACAATTGGCACGATCTAGTGAAGCTTCCTGTTTGGGAGAAGCCTATATGTATGGCACACCTTTTCATGTAAACGGTAATTCATCATTACGAACTAATCTCGATCACTATACAGAGTAGATCTTCCGTCTATCTCAAGTAAAGTCTTTACCCGGTTTTACACTTAGCAAACCAGGTCTACGGTTCTAACCCCCTCAAAGTTACTTGTGCAGGTTCTTACCCACTAGTTTTTTAGAGTGCTTTGGACCTTAGCTTTGGACGCTTTACAGTGATTTGGACTTAGGCGATTTAGGAATAACTTATTAAGTGTTTAGGAGACTTCACCCTCAACAGTTCCACCACTCCAACCAAGCAACCACGGACACTAATTTTGGAGTCCAATTATCTCAACAACACCATCCCTTACATAATAGGATTAATTTCATGCATGATGAAGCTTCTAGCATGGAGGTGGAAGTAAAACAAGTTATATTTCCAATTAAATATATACTATATTCTCATGTGCACCCATGTTATATTTCCAACATTTTAAGCTTGTGTTTGCAAATGCTTAAAAAAATGCTTTTGTGATTTTAAAGTAGTAAAAACAGTTTTGTAGTGTTTTATATCACAACTTCTGCTGCAACTTTTCTGGAATAAAGCAGGAAATTAGTTTTCAATTGTATTGCACTTAATTCATCTCGTGATTCTCATGCCTTTTAGTTTTCAATTGTATTGCACTTTATAAATACAAAAACATACTAACTAGTTAGAAATTAATTAGTCCTTTGAAAGTATAACTCCACAAGAGAACGTCATCCTCCAAGCAGGCTAGATAAGGTACTCTCAATCTTTACTTGATCATTTACCGTTCTTGAAGTGATTAATTCTCATCCATTTAATTTCTTAATTAGCTAGATATGGAAGTAGTAGTCAAAAGCAGCTGCGATGAAGAAGTCGAAAAGTTGCTGGAAACGCTTGAAAGAAAGACATGGATGACACAGAGATCTGTCAATATAATGGTTTCTGGTGTAGATCACAACACTTTCTCTCTGTTATACGGTTTCAAAAGCACTTTGTCACGCATGACACTGACATCATTTTGTGTTGCAATCCAAAATGTGGTACTACATGGTTGAAAGCCCTGACGTTCAGCATTGTGAAGCGCAATGTGTATCCAATCAAAGAAAGTCCTCTGCTAACCACCAACCCCCACATCCTTGTACCGTTCCTTGACTTCAACATATACAAAACAACGGAAACCCCTGACATTGAAAACCTTCCGAGTCCAAGACTTTTCTCCACTCACCTCGCGTATCATTTGCTGCCATCTTCTGTTCGTACTGAATCTTCAAAGTGCAGAATAATCTACATTTGTAGAAACTATAAGAATGTGCAAGGCTTGGTTTTATTACTTGATGTATTGCACAGTGACCAAGGTCCCTATATATACTAGTTACAAGAATATATTTACAGTAAGATTATATTTAACAAAATCATCCAGAATATTCTTCATTGTTATGACTCCTTGATTGACTCCTTAATTCGCCCCCGCAAAATAGACGTTCCGTCGGCAACGGCAATTTTGGAGCGTAGAAGTTCGAACCGTGTTCGTGGTAGGGACTTGGTTAAAATATCGGCAAGTTGATCAATGGTGCTAACATGTGACACAGACATGAGGCCTTTCTCTGTAAGGTCTCGAACAAAGTGTATATCGATGGTGATGTGTTTCATGCGAGAGTGCATGACTGGGTGGAGTGCGAGACGTGCAGCACTAATGTTGTCACAAAGAAGACGCGGTGTTGTGCGGGTGAGAATCCCAAGGTCTCGAAAGAGATGCTTGATCCAACATACTTCGGCAGCCGCAGAGGCAAGTGAACGATACTCAGCTTTAGTGGAAGAGCGGGCAACCCCCGTTTTCTTGCGTGATCGCCATGAGATGGGATTGGGTCCCAAAACTACAACATAGGCAGAAGTAGATTTGCCATCAACCAAGTTACCTCCAAAGTCAGAGTCAGAGTACACCGTGATTGATAAATCCAATTACTGCGAAGAAGTAAGCCATGATGGACAGTGCCTTTCAAGTATCGGAAAAGACGTTTCACTGATTTCCAATCATTTTCTGAAGGTGATGCCATGGACTGGGCAAGTTGGCTCACTGTAAACGCGATATCGGGGCGGGTGAGACTTAAGTATTGTAATCCACCAATGGCACGGCGAAATTCAGTAGCATCGGTAGGCGGAGATACTCCAAGTGCAACTTTTGTGGGCATGGGAGTACTAACAGGCTTTGCACCATCCATTTGGTAACGTTGAAGAAGATCTAGAGTGTATTTATGTTGAGATAGAAATAGTCCTGGCAAGAGGCAACTTCAATGCCAAGGAAATAAGAAAGTTTCCCCAAATCTTTCACTACAAAGATCTGTTGGAGATGATTGATGACATCCAAAACAAGAGATGGACAAGATCCAGTAATAATAAGGTCATCAACATAGACTAGCACAAACAAGTGGGTAGAATCCCGATGCAATGTAAACAAAGATGTATCGGCAGAGGATTGTTTAAAACCAAAGTTGCAAAGTGCAGCGCTAAGAGCCTGGTACCACACTCTAGGGGCTTGACGAAGGCCGTAAAGAGAGTGGCGGAGACGACAAATATGATTAGGAAATTGAGGATCATGAAACCCAGGTGGTTGGGTCATAAACACTGGTTCGGATAATGATCCATGTAAAAATGCATTACTTATGTCAAGTTGGCGTAGGGTCTAACCATACATAAGAGCAATAGATAACACTGATCAGATCGTAACAGGCTTAACGACCGGGCTGAATGTTTCATTATAATCTATTCCAGGGCGTTGATGAAAACCCTTTGCAACAAGTCGAGCTTTGTAACGATCAATAGTTCCGTCCGATTTCCTCTTGATAGTAAACACCCATTTGCAACCGATTATATTTTTCTGAGAAGATGATGGAGGTACAAGATCCCATGTACCATGTCGAAGTAAGGCTGTAAACTCATCGGACATATTTGGCCAACGGGATCAGAAAGTGCTTGAGACACACAAGATGGTGCAACATCTACTGGTGTTGCACTATTAATCTTAGGCCGAAAAACACCATTGCAGCCACGGGTTATCATTGAGTGTGGTCGGAGGAGAGAAGGGTCAGGAGGTGGTGTGGACTCAGAAAATGTGACCGGGATCGGGGTCATTGGTTCACGCGAAGACCGATCCTTATGAGCAATGGGTGATGCTGGTGTATGTGGAGTAGAATAGGGTAAAGGTGATGGAGTGTGTAGGCTAGTCTCATGTTGTGGTTGTCTATGTGTAGGTGGTGAACTTGGTGCCGTAATTGGTGCGGGAACAATTTGTATTGGTTGATGTAAGGATGAAGATTGCATAACTGGAGCGGGATCATGTATGATTAATGGAGCAGGAGTTATGGAGATGGGTGACTTGAGAGGAGTGTGGGCAGAAGGCTTTTTAAGTGGAAACTCGGATTCTGAAAAGACAACATGCTGCGAAATGAAGATTTTTCGCGAGTCGAGATCATAACACTTATAGGCACTTTGCGAGGTTGAGTATCCAACAAAAACACATGGTCGGGAAGGTGGAGAAAGCTTCCCTTTGGAGTATGGTCGCAACCATGGAAAGCACAAACACCCAAATGACCGAAGTTTCAAGTAATTAGGCTTCTGGTTAAAAAGTGCTTCAAATGAACTTCTTGCTTGTAAGAGCGGAGTTGGAAGTCGATTAATGAGATAAGTAGCCGTATGAACTGCAAATGACCAAAACTGTTGAGATAAACCAGCATGGTGTAACAATGTATGAGTAGTTTCAATAAGATGACGGTGCCTACGCTCAGCAACCCCATTCTGCTGAGGCGTATGCGGGGCAGTAGTAAGCCAACTAACTCCTTCGCTGTTTAAGAAAGAGCGTAGAGCAAGAAATTCGCCACCATTATCACTATACAGATTCTTAAGTTTCTGTTGGAATTGATTTTCCACAAGCCTCTTAAATTGTGAGAACAAAGAAGCCACTTCAGATTTAGCACTCATAGGAAAAAGAAAAAAGGGTCGTTATTTGCCATTTTTTTCGGAAAAATGGTAGAATTTTCATGATTTTTATTGCTATTCACTCGAATTTCTTCCGTTTCATCGATTTTGTTCGGATCCGCCCTTTCTTCGGAAAAAGAAGAAGGATCTTCTTCATCGGATGTTTCTATTTCTACGATTGTTTAATCCTGTAATTTATGCAAGTAGATAGTCTATTTAATCCAGTCTATAGAGTGCTCTAATCTATGTTTTTACTATACTAAGAATTTCTTTTATACTGAATATAAGAGTAAATTGATATGGTTTTAGTATATCTACCTTATATTATTTTATTATTCTATTGCTTGTTATTACTTGTTAGAAATTGTTAGAAAGTTAATAAGCACTCGTTAATAATCCTCGTTTCTCTATCTAATAATAAAAATTTAGTCTCATATTTGTCATTCCTTCCCACATATATTTCGTAAAATGATCCACCAATAACAAATAGAAGCGAAAACCATCCACAGATGCATCAACTGGACCCCAAACGTCCGCATAAATATAGTGTAATGGATGTTGAGAAACAAAGGAAGTCTCAGAAAATGGTAAACGGTGTGACTTACAAGATAAGCAAGAGCCACAATGGCTGCCCAACACTCGGGACTTATTCAAAAGCGGTAAATTAAAGCCTGAAATAATCGAATTACTCGTCAATGGTGAGGGGTGACCAAGACGAGCATGCCAGTCATCACTTGAAGTTCGCACCCCTACATTATTCAATGCAACTGAATGTGCTGCAACCTGCGATAAGTGACCAGTCAAACCAAAATGATACACCCCATTACTGCAGGGCCCGCGAGTCAGAGGCGCCCCCGTGAGACGATCCATAACAATGAAATAAGATGGATAAAATTCAATGGAGACATTATTCGACTTGGTAAATTGATGGACAGACACAAGATTTTTCTCAGCAGAGGGCACACATAATATATTTGATAAAATGAAATCACCAGAAGGAGATCGAATAAAAGAAGTACCAGTGTTAGTGATTGGTAGGCCAGAACCATCTGCCAATTGCACCTCCTCTGTACCATCGTATTCTGAGTGTATAGTCATATTACCCAGATCAGCTGTAAGATGATGAGAAGCCCCTGAGTCCATTAACCAAGGGGTACCAGGATGCGCACCAGGAGAACGCGCATAATTTGCGACAGGTCCAAGACGACGACACTGGAGGGCACTGTGACCTGGATAATTGCATATTTGGCAGATAATAATAGACTGGCGAAACTGAGAGCCACCAGTGGAATAATTAACACCAGTATTGGCACCATAGGAGTTTCCCTTGCCACCACCACGATTATTTCCTCTGCCACCACGACCGCCTCGACCTCTCCAATTATTCCCACCACGGGAACCACCACCTGGATTATGGGGTCGGGGATTAGACTGCGCAACATTAGCAGTGGCAACTAGAGTCGCCTGTTGGCGCTCTTGACTCTTGTTGTACAGTTCCTGCGAAATTACCTTATCATGTAAGTCAGCAAAAGAGATTGGTGTGTCACGGACCCGAATAGAGGAGGCCAACTCACGATAGCTGGCCCCTAAACCATTGATGATGTACAGAGTTAAATCATCATCAGAGATGGGTTGATCGATGAGTGCAAGCTCATCTGCCTTTGCCTTCATGGATTGGAGAAAATCCGTGGCTGACTGGGAGCTAATTGAAGCACGGGCAAGATCATCCTTCAATTGCATCACTCTTGCACGGGATGGGCTCGCAAAAAGTCGAGCCAAATTGTTCCATATTTCAGCCGAAGTGGAGCACGAAGAAATTGGAGGAGCAACATCGGGCTCAAGAGAGCCAGTTAAAGCACCAACAAGAAACTGATCTTGGGTAAACCATTGATCGAATTCAGGTGTGTCTGGGTTAGGGGGTGGATGGGAGGGGTTGACAAAGTGAGCAAGCCGAAAGCCGTTCAAGACACCCATTACATGAGTACGCCAAAATGGGTAATTGGATCGATTGAGAGGGATTTTGAGGTGAGTATTTGCTGCAATTGGCACAACAGCAGGTGGGGAAATGGGGTTAAGGCTAGTTTGAGAGGTGGTATTGTTATTAGGAGTGAGGTTGGTTGTGTTGATAGTTTCAGAGTTTGGATCTGCTGCCATGGTGAGAAGGCGGTGGATGGATGAATAGAGAGAAAAGGGGAGAATAGGTTTAGTTGCTCGTGAGAGACTAGACCTGGATTGATACCATATAATAATGTGCAAGGCTTGGTTTTATTACTTGATGTATTGCACAGTGATCAAGGTCCCTATATATACTAGTTACAAGAATATATTTACAGTAAGATTATATTTAACAAAATCATCCAGAATATTCTTCATTGTTATGACTCCTTGATTGACTCCTTAATAGAAACCCATTGGACCAGTTCACCTCACACCGTCATTTCTTGATTGAAAACAATGCAAAGAGAGAAGAAGAATTACCTTCACTGGAGGAAGCATTTGATATGTACTGTGAGGGAATTCATCCATACGGTCCATTTTGGGATCACGTATCGGGATATTGGGAGGTCCATGTTGATAACCCACGTAAAGTTTTGTTCCTAAAGTATGAGGATCTAAAAGAGGATATCAGTTGTCATGTGAAAAAGATTGCGGAATTTATTGGTATGCCTTTCTCAGAGGAGGAGGAAAAACAAGGGCTTGTAGATGAGATAGCCAAGCTATGTAGCTTTGAGAATCTAAAGAGACTTGAAGTTAACAATTCAGATAATTATGTCCGTTGGGTGAAGAGCAGCACATTTTTCAGGAAAGGAAAAGTTGGAGATTGGAGCAGTTACTTGACTCCTTCCATGGCCAAACGCTTCCAAAACATTCTCGAATCTAAGTTGGAGGGATCTGGTTTGAAGTTCAAATTTTAGAAAAGTTGGTTCGCTTCCGTTTTTCTATTCCATGCAGATCAATCGGTTATCTATTTGTATTTCTATTGTCAATTATCTTTTCCTGCATTTCAACATGAATAATGTATGTGTTTCATACACCCAAAAAAAAAAAAAAATGTATGTGTTTCAATTTATCTATTTATATTCTGTCCTCATGTAATCTTTTCCTGCATTTCAATCTCATCCTTCCATCAAACTTTGAGATTAAGGCTATTATAACTTCGTTTACTGGCTCATTCGATTCGATTCGATTCATTAGTTATATTTTATAGTATAATTGATTCGATGATTCGATTCTATTGATTCGATTACATTAGACGAAGAGAAGAGAGCCTAAGTGTGACCCCCAAACTTTGGGATCTTTGTGACATTCATCCGAATAATGTAGTAGTATGTCTTTTTAATTGTAAGGCTTGATGCATCGCAGTATATAGGACGATCTATTATGGGGTTCAACCCCCTAAATGCAGACCTGCTAAACGGAACTCCATCTGTTACAAACAAGGAGAATTGCACTTTTGATCCTCTAACTCGACGTCCTCTTCGTTTACGGTACTATGAAATGCCAAATTAGCAAATATGTACTAAAACCGTATAAATCGGGCAAAATTAGGTCTATGGGGATTTTTTTGGTCCTTGGTGAACTGAAAGATTAAGGCGAATTGAACTAACAAACTGAAGAATTAGTCGAATTGAACTAACGAACTGAAGAATTAGCCGAATTGAAATAACTTACGAATGAACTAAACAACGAACGGAAAATTACAAACAAGAATCAACGATTTATGTCTTATATTTAGGTCGGATAATCGATTGTGATAGCATATATCCCCAAATTGGATAAACCCTAAATTGAAGAATAAAGATTAAAATTATATACATATACTTCCTTTGAATAAATTTAAAAAAAAAGACTCATATTATCCATGGAAGTTTGACAAATAAAATAACAATATTAACAAATTCAATATTTTCTATTTTACAATTTTTTTTAATTTTTTTTTACAAACTTCCATGGCAGGAAGCTCTTCCTCTCGAGCTTCCTGCCATGACCGGAGATTCCCGTGGAAGCTCCGGATATGGAGCTTCCCAACGATCTGAAGCTTCCCGTCGGTGCTTCCATGGCAGGAAGCTCATATGGAGCTTCATGGCTTCCATGGAAGCTCCTTCCATGGAGCTTCAATGGAGGAAAATATAAAAAATAAAAAAAATAAAAAAAATAAAATGATAATAATAATTCATAATATGTAAAGATTGAGAGTAATTAAATTGGGCAATGTAAATTTTTAATTTTTTATTATGTTTATAAATTTATTTTATATTTATTTTTTAAAAAATAATATGTTAAAATTATAATTTTACAAATATTTTATCCTTTTGAAATTTTGGAAATTTGTTTGAAGTTGTAAGGACCTAATTAAGTTTTTTATAAAGTCAATGCCCTGGATTTTGAGAATTGAATGTCACTAAGTACTTTATTGCAATTTTCAGAAATTAATTTGGACCTAATTGATAACTTTGAAAAGTTTTAGGGACTTAATTGAATGTATTAGGTAGTTGGCATATAAATACGAACGACATATACGGTTTTAGAGCCAACTTTGTAAATTTGACATTTCGTAGGACCGAAATCGAAGAGGACGTCAAGTTAGATGACTAAAAGTGCAATTCTCCCGTTTCAAACCAGAAAATTAACTCATGACTCATGAGCAATATCATGATCACGTGAATCATGAAAGGGAGAATGAAAAGGCTCACTTAGGCGTGTCAAACGTTAGTGCGTTAATTTTAAACAATTGTTGTCACTGTTAAGTACCTAATCGGTTGTTTAATTTTGTGGTTTTGTCCAAGGCTTGTCCTTTCACTCTCCGATTCTTCAGTTTAGAGACTATCCTTGAATGGTTTAAATAATTGTCTGTTCAGTAATAGTGTTTGGATTAAGCAATTAAGATTAATTTAAAGAGCTAAACTTTCCAAAGCTATGTTTCATTGGAAATGAGCTTCCAAAGCTCTGCATTTAAGCGGCAGGGTTTGGTATTACTTGAATAATACTCCTTGTAGCGGTGGAGTGCATGGAGCCCATTCTACTGGTGAAATAACCATGGGATCAATTTTCCCTATAAAAGATAAAGAAAGAGGGCTCTCTTTCTTCTACATCTGAAGACTTCAGGTTGCATGCCTCCTTTCTCTAATTCTTTTTGAGATTTGAGTTCTTCTTCATCGCCTTGACGCTTAATCAAATTCAAAATATTATTATTGAAAGTAGTATAATAATTTACAAAATTTCACTAAGTTTTCAATTTAATTTAAATCTAATCCGTTGATCTTACTGATTCAATTTGAATCTGGTATGTACATGTGTCATTGTTTAAACTTTAAGTAGAAGGTGCAGGGTTCGAATCTCATTGGCGTAAGTTTCTCCCTTTTATTTATTATTAAATATTTTCTCTTTTTACAATCACAGATTCATTAGTTTATATAAAAACTATTAGCTTTAGTAGTGTTACGTAAATGCTAGTTTTTCAAATATAGTATAATAATTCACAAAGTTTTATTAAGTTTATAATTCAATTTAAATCTCATCCGTTGATCTTACTTATTCAATTTGAATCTGGTACGTACATGTGTCATTGTTTAAGTAAAAGGTGCAGGGTTCGAATCTCATTGGCATAAATTTATCCCTTTTATTTATTATTTTTAAATGTTTTCAAAAATCACAGATACATTGATTTATATAAAAACCTTTAACACATGTTGTTCTTCCAAAGTAGGATTAGGGTTTGATTGAAATTTGGATATTTTGTATATAATGTAACGATACGGCCACTAATGGGCCGAGCCCTCTACCTTTGGGTCGGCGCGCTTACTCATGAACAACTCACCCGGATATGATGGCCCCATTGTACCAACATAAAACTTTCCAGTTGGTCACCCGATTGCTTCATAGAAACCACGCTTAACTCTGGAGTTTTTATTGGTGAATTTCCAAAAAGAAAGGTGCACACCGTTTGTTGGTATGGGTATCATTCTCTATTCTTTTAAACTCTTTGGACTTGATTTAACTTGATTTGAAATTTTTGGCGCCTCACAATAATTGTAATATTATATTTCAAAGTAAAAGGACTGTTCATGACATTCCTGAAGATAAGGTTTATCATGAGAGTAATAATTGGGACATAGTAAATGAGGTTAATCAAATTGCGGACCATTCAATCAACCAACATTTTTCACATTCATGTGCTTGTGATATCTTCTTGTTCATTCCATCACTTCAACCATATTCATCTAAATTATCACCAAATCAAATTAAAAAATATCAAAACATCTCAATCAAGATTGTTAGAACTGTAGGACCGGGATTGGTACTCTGGACAAATTTCAGACGATGTTGACTATGGTGTTGAGTCGTGAGTCTTCAACGATGATTGATGGCAGATATGACGAATCTGACGGAAAATAAAAGCGCAACCACGATTACTTGCTAGCGGTATATAAAGATAACGGCGTCCTTAGGCTAGATTTCCTCTATCAAGAAAAGTAGAATTACAAAACTAGGTTTAATCAATCACAACGAATGATTAAGCGCAAAGACTAGACACAAACGGATAACCAAAAACCTATTCTAGTTCGAAGACACTAAAGTAAATCTCAATCCTTAGAGACTACGCACAAGTGAATTCGACAACAATGCCTAGTAAAGAAAGAAAACCTAACTCTCAATAATGTGAATTGATTCTCCAAAAGTCCAGCCTTCTTGCAAGCGTTCTTCTTGTCTTTATAGGTGCAACCATCGATCAGCAAAAGAAGAACGTAGATCCTCTTTTCTTCTTTGCGTTCTGTGTCAGAAGGAAATCTTCCTTAGTTGATCTCTTCAAGATCTTTATTTCCTTCTTGCTTAGATTGCATTCCTTGCCTCCAAAGCAACTCAAACTCCTTCCTTATTTCCAATCCTGATTGCCCACAACTTCCCTTATGTTGATTCCTGCGCCCAGATCTTCCAAACTGCATTTGGATTCTTTCCAACTCTTCCAGATTGCGTTGGGTTTCTTCCTTTAGGCCCAAGCTAACCAATCTTGATCCATTTAGCAATGTTGAAGCCCAACTTGATATTTCCTACAAAATATTCATTGAAAACCAACTACAAATGTCAAACCGATTAAATTATGAAGAAAGGCCGAATTAATCTAATAAGTGTTGAATAACACACTTTCAATCTCCCCCTTAATTCTTGCCTTTCTTCACAAAACAAACCTGAAAGTAGTTGTTAGACAAAACAGAATATGCAATAAGTGCCAAGACAAAAACTCCCCCTTAATCAGTATATAGCCAAAATACATCCTACAACTTAACTCACATAGTATCAAAAGTAAGCACAAGAAATCCTAGTCTATTCTCCCCCTTTTGTGAGCAAAGGAAAGAGACTAAGTTGCTTCGAAACTCCAAATTCTTGACAATTTGGGCTTGGAGAGATGCAGTCTGCTCATCTAGAGCTTTTATCTGAGCCAAAATGATCCTGTTATGAGCAGTAAGATTACCTGCAGATAAGGAAGCAATGCTAGGAATTGACGTTGACTCAACATTGTAGTCAACATTGATAGAATTCACAGCAGCAACAGAGGAAACAGGATCAGAAGAACCAGTAGGATGAAACATGTCATCAGTAGTTGCCTCTGGATCAACCCAAGGCAAGTCACAGAGCCTATGAGTAGTTTCAAGAAGCTGCCTATTCACTCCAACCTTCTTAAAATCAGACTTGAGAATTTCCATCTCATATGGTTCAAAACCTTGTAGCTTCAACACTCCAAAGATAGTAGAAGGTAAAATCAAGTGACCACAATCACCCTTATTTCTGAATTTCTCAAGATGTGTTACCATTCTTTCCCCAAGATTGACATTCAAGTTCATCTTGATTCTATACATTAGAATCCCAGCTTCTTCATTCAAGGTATTGCAGTTGGAAGAAAGCGACGATTATATAGTGATTGAACAACGCGAAATCAAGGAGGAAGCGGGTTTTAGCATAGCAACTTTCGACCACTTTTTCACTTTGTTCAAAGTCGGTTCTCTAGCAATTTCATCCATAGACACAATCAGCGGTCTTTCCACCAAGTTAGGGTCCCTATGTCGTTAACTTCGTTCACATGCCTTGCTTCTATTGAAAAAACTTTCCCACGAACATACACGTTATGAAATTTAGGAGATGCAGCTTCACCAAAATTCTTTGACATATTACTAGAAAAATCCCTCTGGCAATTTGCACATACGGTTCGGATAGTATGATAAAGCAAATTCCTTTTTCGCAAAAAGGTAATGATTCTTTTCTTCAAACACACTCTCTTCAATTAGCGTTCCTCATCGAAAGGCCTTGGACACACATCATCAAACCTCAACATTTTCCTGAGAGAGATCCAGAGTTGTAGAGACAGAATCAGATTCCTCCCCCCTCGAAAACCTCTGTATCATCAGAATCACTTTCAACATTTTCTTGGGGAGAGGAGTTAACTTGAGAGTTTTCCAAGTGCGACCTAGAAGCAGAAGATTGGTCGATATCCATCTCACAGTCAGCTTGACTCATTTCTTCAGTAGGAGCGGAATTGTCACCAATTTCTTCAGCGTGATACGGTGACCCAAGAGGCGAAGATGGCATTGGAGCGGCAGTCCTTCGAACAATCTAAGTCGACCCACCAACAGTCTATTGGAATTCATCATTCAAGTGAAAAGACCCTAAAGTAATTCTCCTCTTAGATGGGGCTTTGGTGAAGGTGGCGGCAACCGATTGGAAGGAGGCGGCCGAACTAGTATCGGAAGATACAGCTGTGGGGGATGTTGGTTGATTCGATTAAGAGGAATTAGAAGAATTGGGAATAACGAAGTTCGCTGGTTCGATTCTCAAGGGTTCAGGGTAAACCTTTTCGGGAGCCATTGATGTAGACGTTCGAGCAGGCTAGTGTGGAGAAGAAGAAGAGCAATGGGCGGGAGATTAGAGAGAGAGGGAAAGAGGTAGGGTAAAAAGAAAGAAGGAAGATAAGAAGATGAAAGTAATTTTTTTTTTTTTGGTGTAGAGTAGTTGGGTAATTACCTGACTTCCAAACCTGAGTATGATGGGTGTTTTATTGGGCTTAGCTTTAAAAGATCCTTCAAATATATATCAATTCAACAGAAACTCTACACAAATGTTAATTGAGGATTAAAGTAGCAAGTCATGCATCCCCTCCTTCAGCCACCGTTAATCTAGCACTCCGCCTACGAGATCTTGCACTTGCCTCCTCTAAATCCCTCACTTACCACAACTCGAATGGTAACACTCCAATTACAATTCCCAATTACCTAATTGATTCTCTACTCGACGAAGATGGAGAAGTCTTTTGGGGATGAGATCCACGTCTTCAAGCGGAAGCGATCTCGATGAAGAACCGATCCATGGGCGAGGATGATGAGGTCGAAAAAATTGTCTTGGCAAAGAGAAACATACGGAGTTGTTGGTATCCAGGTAAATTCATGTGCCCGGTAACTCTTCCATGCCTTCATCTACTCGCTAGATTGATCAAGTATATTAGCACTTTAGTACACTACTGCCATTAGATGATTGATATAGTGTGGTGACAATTTTGTGAGTTATCTTGAATTGGTGTTTTATTGGTTCATGTTCTCAAGTCTGGCGGAGCTGTTGATTGACGAAGACGGGAGAAGGAGCTGGAGTGCTTTGATCATCAATGGTGGGTGTGTGTACACACTCAGGGGCGGACCCACGTTTGGGGCTAACAAGGCTATAGCCCGGGGTCCGGCTCGAAAATGAAAAAAAATAATTATTTTTTTGAAATATTTTACTCCAGAAGTACTAATGATATGCATATTTCAATGGAATATTGTCAAATTATGTTTTGTGATTGAGTGGTAGTGTAATTTTATTTTCAATGAGAATGTGGGGTCAATTCCTACCAATTCTGTACGGGCCGCAGTGAACAGTGTTTGCAGACAGTGAGATATATATGAGAAGTATGTCACGTGCAGGGGCTGTAGCATAATATTAGCTAAAGTTTAGGCCTATGTGCCAATAGATAAAAATAACCTCAAAATAGGCCTGTTAGCAACAGGTATGCATGTAAATGAAAGGCAGTGCATGTGATTGAATGAGGCCATAAAATGTGGTTGGGCCTGAATGGATGGACAAAAAATTGGACCACAGCGCAAAAAAGCCAATAGATATATGTTGTCAACCTGTCGGATCCCAAATGTGTTCAGGTTGGATTATAACCCTTTCAAAGCATATTCATAAGGATAACTCATATTTTTACATTTTAAATAGTTATAAGCATAAAAAAGATACTCAATGATGTAATATTGGATGAAAATTACTCAATGAAGTACTACTCAATAGTCTGAATCAAGCAAAACTGTATTGGGTACTTGTAGTTATATTACAAGAATTAGTAAAACTATAAAGTATTAAGGTTCCGTTTGGTTCACCCAAATCCAGCCTGAAACCAGTGGAACGGTTAATAGCATGGCTATGGGCAAACTCAGCCTGAGGTAGTTTCTAATCCCACGCCTTGGGATGATCCCCAACTAAGCTGCGCAAAAGATTTCCCAACGAGCAATTTACGACTTCGGTCTAACCATCTGTCTGCGGATGATAAGCACTGCTAAAATTGAGCTGAGTATTAACCATACGCCCTAAACTCCGCCAAAAGTGACTCACAAAACGGGTGTCACGATCAGAAACTATAGATGTAGGAAGCCCATGAAGATGATACACATCACAAAAGAAATGCTACATCATAATGGTAACATTGCTGCAGCATCACGTACTGAGTTTTTTTGCAGAGTCCAGCCATGGCTACTGATGTCGGATAAATCATCTAAACTCGTCGATTTTTCATACTGGGTTTGGAATTTCAGTGGATCCGGTGGAGTCTAAGGTTCTCGTCAGATTTCGGTGTGTTTGAGGTGGTTGCCGAATTTTGGTGGTGGTCGCCGGATTCCGGTGTGCTCAGGTGGTTGCCGGATTCTGGAGGTGACTGAGGTGGTCGCCGAACTCCGGTGGTGGCTAAGGTGGTTGCCGGATTCCGGTCAATGGAGGAGATAGAAAATAATTTTAATAATATATTGAAATAATTATTTTAATATAATCAAATAACATTTAATAATCAAAGATGTTTATTTTATTATAATGCGACATCACACAACGTTACTATGCGATAGTGCGACGCCCCTTATCATAAAAAATAATCCAATGGATGAGATTGAATCAAAAGTTGATCTAACGGTTTAAAGGGGTGTACTATTGTTAATGCGGTCTGAAGTACTAATATTAGCCATGCCCTACTTAAGGACATGAAGGCGAATGCTCAGGTTGAAGCTAACTCATAAAATTGTTGCCACTATTTTAATCAACTAATGGTAGCTTAACCAAATGAACTGAAGTCTTTATGGATGCGTAATAATTTTTACAAGTAGAAGCAAGCATGAAATAGATGCAGATAACTAATATTAGTTGGATTGTTTCAGTCCAGCTTGTTGCTTCCACAAAATACCGAAACAAATTTAGAGACTTGACGTTCATAGTTTTGTTTAGTTATAATCATGCAGACTTGAGAACATGAACCAAAAAAACATCGATTCAAGATAACTCACAAAATTGTCACCACACTATATCAATCATCTAATGGCAGTAGTGTACTAAAGTGCTAATATACTTGATCAATCTAGCGAGTAGAGGAAGGCATGGAAGAGTTACCGGGCACATGAATTTGCCTGGATACCAACAACCTGTCATGTTTCTCTTTGCCAGCACAATTTTTTCGACCTCATCATCCTCTGCTCCATAGACTGGTTCTTCATTGAGATCAGACCTCAGCTTGGAAGACGTGGATCTCATCCCCAAAAGACTTCTCCATCTTCGAAGCTGTAGCAGAGAATCTGAATTAAGGTAATTGGGAATTGTAATTGGGAGTGGTACCATTCGAGTTGTGGTAAGTGAGGGATTTAGAGGAGGCAGTGGCAAAAGATCTCGTAGGCGGAGTGCTACATTAACGGTGGCTGAAGGCGGGGATGCATGTGGCGGAGCTGTTGATTGACGAAGACGGGAGAAGGAGCTGGAGTGCTTTGATCATCAATGGTGGGTGTGTGTACACACTCAGGGGCAGACCCACGTTTGGGGCTAACAAGGCTATAGCCCGGGGTCCGCCCCGAAAAATGAAAAAAAAATAATTATTTTTTTTGAAATATTTTACTCCGGAAGTAGTAATGATATGCGTATTTCAATGGAATATTGTCAAATTATGTTTTGTGATTGAGTGGTAGTGTAATTTTGATTCTCAATGAGAATGTGGGGTCAATTCCTACCAATTCTGTACGGGCCGCAGTGAACAGTGTTTGCAGACAGTGAGATATGAGAAGTATGTCACGTGCAGGGGCTATAGCATAATATTAGCTAAAGTTTAGGCCTATGTGCCAATAGATAAAAATAACCCCAAAATAGGCCTGTTAGCAACAGGTATGCATGTAAATGAAAGGCAGTGCATGTGATTGAATGAGGCCATAAAATGTGGTTGGGCCTGAATGGATGGACAAAAAATTGGACCACAGCGCAAAAAAAGCCAATAGATATATGTTGTCAACCTGTCGGATCCCAAATGTGTTCAGGTTGGATTATAACCCTTTCAAAGCATATTCATAAAAAATAACTCATATTTTTTACATTTTAAATAGTTATAAGCATAAAAAAGATACTCAATGATGTAATATTGGATGAAAATTACTCAATGAAGTACTACTCAATAGTGCAAGATCAAGCAAAACTGTATTGGGTACTTGTAGTTATATTACAAGAATTAGTAAAACTATAAAGTATTAAGGTTCCGTTTGGTTCACCCAAATCCAGCCTTACAGAGGATCTATGTCCAAAAAATCGAGTTTGTTTAGCATTTTTCGTTTGAGATTTGGGGGGTCAAATTCGGGCTTGCACGTGATTGGTCGAAATTATCTACGTGGCAACGAAATCCGGATTAATGAAATCCGAATGGCTGTTGGCTTTGGCTCCAAGTCGAATTCCACCTCACATTTCCACTCAATTCATCATGAGCATTCTTTTCTTTTGGCATTATTGTTGTCTTACATGAATAGTAGGCGGAATGAATAATAGTCAAAATATAATAATTAACTAGTGACTATGTTACATTTCTAATATTATAAATAAAGGGACATTCTTATATGCTCATTTCATTCTTGGTAATCTAGTATAAACAAACTGAATGATTATATTATAACGACGTAATTAAAGTACTAATTGTAATTAATTAACATCCAACATTTGATCTACGTAGAGTAATAATTAAAATAAAATTAAAGTACATACGTACTCAACTGACTCAAATAACAGTGCGTTTCTTGAACAACCTAACATGATTAACTAGCAAATTACAACATAATTAAACCTACATTACTACTACTACTCAAGGGGAACCGGAGCAGGAGACAATGCGACTAGTACCTATGTTACATTTCTAAAATTATAAGCTCCTTTGTTTATTTCAATTCCTACTTTTACCCACCTACATCTAGTTTTTTCGTACAATTGCATTCTACACATTTCATCATTTGGTTCGATAATTAAAAAAAAAATGTAATTTCAATCCCACTAATTAACTCGTGTGTTTTTAACTAGAATATCAATTCATATTACAATTAAATATCCATGTTCGTACTTTTTCATGTGAACTAAAAATAACAATATCAATCAAAATGAATCGCACCAACTATTTTCATAAAAAACTTGTTTCGGAATATACCTTATGAACAGTGAACCTTACGAATATTCGATAAAATAATTTTAACAAAACACATTTTCAACATTAAAATAAATTTGAAATCGTTCCAAAACTAAACAAATCAAAACAAAATGGGAGATGAATTTGGGTTTCAACCATCATACAAAGCCAAAACACCACAACAAAAAACCAACCAAATTGAATCTAAAGGCCAAAAAAACCATGATTTAAGTCCAAAGTACAAATCCGGATTTGTATTTCTGGACCACTTTTGAAGACCAAAGCCATTGTAACCAAACAGAGCCTAAGGGCATACGGATATTGTTAAACAAGGTGAAGTCCTCGGAAATTTTGATAATTTTCTTCTAATATGATCTTTGCAACGCAGGATTGAGGAAACATGAATTTTCCTCAGCTTTTCACCATTCAACATGAAAAATTTTGCCAAATTATATTGTGGTCCTTCACAACCAAAATATCTAAGTTTTACTTCCTCCAAGTGATATACAATACAAGCTGGCACATGTTCCTCCTCTTCGTCATCAAAACGTTCCAATCCAGCCTAACTCAGGACAAAACAAAGGCCAATGAAGGACGGATAAACATTCTGATTATAACAAAATCGTTAAAAGTTTCTTAAAGCATGGTTGATATCGTATCGTGAAAATGATATAAAATATAAAACATAAATATTTATTAGTATTGATGAAAGCATTATCGTATAATTAAAATTTAAGATCGTCAAATGCTTTGTATCTCGTTTATACAATTCTCCAAAGACTACTGTGAAATCTTGTGTTAGACCATCAATGGTTCTGAAACAAATCTTATGTAAATCAAAGCATACATGTTTATATGGTTATGTCTAACATGAAACTTGCTCAAATATATATTATAATCATTAGTTAAAAGTAATATATTAGAACACTAGATTAATCTGTTTTTTCCTTAACTAAGGAAAGACCGTCTTTCCCAGACTTGCTCATTTTCACAATTATTCTTCAGAAGAGAAAAAAAAGGTAAAAAAGAAAGAAAATAAATATGAAGGGAAAAACAGATCTTACCACGCTTACTGACAAGAATTTCAGTGTTGGTGCTGCATCAAGTAATTGAAATAGATCTCCAACTCTATTATTATCACACGTCATTACAGTTAGTTCTCTCAGATGATCAAAACGGTAAAGAGCAGTTTCAACCTGGGTACAAAATATAAGATAAAGATCAATTAGAATAACTAGGTGTGTGTATATAAAGTATAGTATATATGGTTAAAGAAAACAAGAATATAACATATGCATTCCGTGCTTGTAATGAACACTGACAAGAAATTAAGAATAAAAAAGTAGCGATCGACTTTAAAAATTGAAATGATGGATTGAGGTGTATGTAATGTAACTAACCGGAGCAGTAACATATGCTAAGGAGTTCTGAATATTCAAAATTTCGAGACCAGTGAACTCTTTGAATAGATTCCGTATTTGTAATCCAATTCTTATACCCAACTGAGGATCCATATCCACATATTCATATTCTTCGACTATTGCATCTCCAACAGTAATACGTGCACAAGTAACTGAACTTCCATTCAAAATCCTAATGTTATAATCACCAATTTCAAACATAGTAAGCATAGGAGCATCTACCACAATGGAATAGTCAGGTAGCTGTGTATTATACATAATGGATTTCAATCTAGTTAGACAAGGAGCATATATTTCAACTGACTTCACATTCACCCACTTGGTATTCATTAGTTCCAACTCCTTTAGGACAACAAACTTGAATGTCACAATGCTGCTGCTACTATCTCCGCCATTCAGTTCAATTACCAAATTTGTAAGATCCAAGATAGTCAGCCTAGGAACAAAGTTGTGCGTCGCAACATTCAAGGTCATCTCGTTTTTGGATATTAAACATTTCTATTGCCAACTTCAGTATTTGCAGGGAAGTGCCATTGATAAGGCTCCTGGGGAAGACAATGCGGGCTTCAGTTGGTATACTCCTCACAAAGAATATAAAACTCTCAAGATCATGTGTCAAAGCAGTAGAAATCCACAATTGCAGACGACTTGAGTACTTTTTTCCACGACATTGGAGACGAAAATTTCTGAGCTTCAGCCCTGTAGAGATAAGTATCCTATCCATTATGTTACAAAAAGTTCGAGGGCTAATCTCTTTATTGTAATCATTCACGTTAACAGTGTAGGACAAGGCCCATTTGTCTTTCCATTCCCTGCACAAGGTACTTGTCCGAATAGCATCACGGGTGCACAAATAGGACAATATATGAGCTACTAAACTGTCAGGAAGACTAGTTAACGATCTTCATCATCTTCCACGTTGCCTACATGACCTTTCTTACTACGTTTCACTTTTTTCGAAGGCATATCCACCTCACCTTCAACATTGGCAACCTGAGATTTCGTGCTTTTCAATTTTTCCAATTGCATATCCACCTCATCTTCCACATTGCCAACATGACGTTTCTTACTACGTTTCACTTTTTTCGATTGCATATCCACTTCATGTTCAACATTGGCAACCTGAGATTTCTTGCTTTTCAATTTTCTACTGGCACATCCACCTCATTTTCCAAATCGCCAACATGACATTTTTTACTACGTTTATCTTTTTGGATGCCATATGCACCTGACATTCGTCATTGGCAGCATGAGGTTTCTTACATGTCAACTTTTAGACATCATATCTACCTGAAATCATGCAAGATTGTAGTATAATCACTCTACATGAATCCTACTATTAGATTCGATTTAGTATAAGCCTAAGAATATGGTGCAAAATTGATAATGAAAAGAAAAACACTTAAAAAGTTAAAACCTCTAGTAAAATCAGTGAGGAAAAGAAATCAATGTACGGTTAAAGAAGTAGGCTACACATATCTGCAGTCGATAAAGATAATATGGAATATGAAATTTTAATTAGCTATTTGACTCTAAAGCAGGTCTTTTTGAACATCAGTTTTGTTGGAGTCCTTGTAAGAAAGAGTAAAAAGTTGCGTACACAAACTCTATGAGTATGTTATCCATATCAATCATCCATCACCATTCTCCAAAGAAATAACAGGGAACGGGGTACAATCTTAATTAAGTATACTAATTGCTTGAAAATTATTTTAACCAAAAAAGATATGTATGACTAGCTATATATAAGTATGAGAGAGTTGTAACTTGTAAATAATATACGTACTAAGGTATTCTACGAAGAGTCTAGACCTGCAGGTATAAATATGATGAAGAATTTTCGAGAAAGAAGAGGATCCATAAAAATCTGAATTCTTCAGTTATTTAATTGAATTCTCCAATAATCAACATACTTTGTTATAATGGTTCTGAAAATAACGGAATAAATTGAGAACATAATCAAAGAAGATATTAGAAATTGACCTAATTGTCCAGGCCAAGTTGAAGATTAAGGAGAGTAGCGATGCTGTCTGCTGAGAATCGACTGAATCTGAGCTGAGTCTGTGTGTATGTTATGTATACCTGTATGTCTGCGTGAATTAAACGGCCAAAATCTAACAGTAAGCATATAATGAGATGCATATCGAATTGTTTTTGACCGAATTCTAATTACAACATTGGGGATTGGGCTCAAGAAAGTTATATAACGGCTATAATGCGATAGCGGTAACAACTAGTGCTGACGTAATAAAACAAGAGAAAGCGGCTAGGTTATGACATGGGTGAACAATGCTGCACTGATTATTGTGTCTCCTTGGTCCTTTTTACCGTCTTTTGTTAGTCCTTGATCCTTGTTTTATATATAGTAGTTTAGGGCGTTTTTATGTTTGTTTGCTTGTTTGTGTTTTGTAGGCTTTTGTCTTCTAGGTGTGCTTTGGATGCAATGATGACTTAGCTAGATGTGAATCGATTGAAGGAATCACAAGTTGAAGTGTTCTCGAAGACCCTCGTTGAATAAAGGAAGCAAGGAACATATCTCCAAATCTGCATAGCCCTTGGCAATGGTACATCTACCTTGTGCCCCATTCTGCGAGAGCAATTATCACGAAGGAAGATTGAGATTGATCCATGCGTGGCGAAACTCGATATTTAGATATATATCTTGATTAGGTTACTACTTGACATTTGTACTTCCGTTGAGATTATATGGGAAAATTGTGTTTTCCTTATAATGTTAGATTTAGGATTTCTTTCTAATAACCCGTATACCTAGTTTTTCATAAAGCTCCTAGATTCATACTTTGACATTGAGACATCTTTGGAGCTTCGTTAGCAATTGATTATTGATTCTTACATTTTGATTCTTCGTATTTTTCTCTATTGCTTTATTCGTTCAATTCGTTATTTATCTCTATCGATTGAATTGTCTTCTATTGTATGCGAGTATGTTATCTATGTTTATCACCATTAATATGAGCATGCAATCCATGATAATGAGTAGCTAAACAACTCTAAAATGCGGTAGTATGTGAAGATTATGCATATTAGTTCTAGGGTTTATCGTTTCACTCATGTGAGTTAGAAAAGTCTTAAATCTTATTAAAACCTTCAATTCGATGAACTAGTTTTAAATCTTCTAAGGTTATCAATGGTTGAGGATCATGAATTGACGACTCATGATTTCACTAGTTTTAAACATTCAAAGATAACCGTTTGAATCGAATTGATTGCTTTCCTGTACAACACCTCCGTGACAAGCATGAGTGATTATCCCTAGTTCGAATTAGAATAATTGGATCTATATCTGTATTAAACTTCTCTCTCATTGTTCATTCATTAATCTTTGCTTTAGTTAATCTAGTTAGGAGTACACAAACCGATCTTCAAAACCATTGTTACTTGCAAGTATCTGTTTACTCTCACTGCTACATAGCTTGATTAATTCCCTAGAGACCGAACACGTGTTAAGCTTTAATCTACAATTACAACTTACATTCTAGTTGTTTATCTAGAGTATAATTTGAGCTCATCACTTTCTCAACAACTTTTCAAGGTGTTCCATTAGGTACCAAATTCAAACCTCTCCTTCCACACCTTTTTATCCATATATTTACATTTATATTGTCGAAATTTAACTTTTTGGCCAATTATTCTTTTCCTTTCTCAACAACTTTTCAAGGTGTTCTATTAGGTACCTAATTCAAACCTCTTCTTCCACACCTTTTTATCCATATATTTACATTTACATTGTCGAAATTTAACGCACCATCATTATGAATACCTTATTAATAATTACAAGCGGTCTATTGTGCATTAATTTCTCATTCATCTTCAATCGAATTGAGTAATTAGAGACACTAAACACACTTTAATTAAAAGTTCAACAAATCTCAACTTTGAGCTAGTCCTCTGGAGAAAAACCCATATCATTTCCATCTAAACTACACTGTAAATTTGAGAAAGAGTATTAGAATCCTTGTCAAGCAGAGGTTTTTTGAATTATAATTGTTGATACGGACATGTGTCCAATCCGTTAAGGGCGACATAGAGCGTGTCCTAAATCGCATCAAGGCTGAGATAGCCTATTCATTGCTAGTCCGACCTTCGAATGGTCCGACTTAAAGGAAACCATCTCGGTCGACTAGTATCTACAAAATCGACCGCCATTTCACCTAGGTCCGACCAAGCTAGATGGATGACTTCGAACGACAAAAGGTCACATGGTCCTTCCAAGTACCTGGCTATCGTCCTAAGATGCTAAGCGGATGGACGAGAGAATCTCGGGCGCCACCATCAAAAGACCAAGCGTATATAACATAACGTGAGATACTTAGTGGAACTCTAGGTCGGGCACCTTAGGTTGCCCAGGCGAATCAACCAAGCATCTGAGATCTGTCAGGAACTTACGGACCCAAAATGCACAAGTACTCTCATAGGAAAGGTCAAACTACCCTCACGGCCCGTTGATTAGTATTGGATTACTACTCACTAATGGGCCATGGGCTGAGTAGCATTGAGTCAAATCTGAAGCATACACTTGGCATCATCTTGTGAGCCACCTCACAAGCATCGATAACTATAAAAAGTAGCACAAGGTCCAAGACCTTAAGGTAAGTCACAAGTCACAATTCCCAGTGATAAGCAATATCAAAGTGAGGATCCTAAGTGATAAACACTTTTGATTTCATAACCTTCCTCATAACTATTACATTGAGAGCTTCGACTCTCTCTCTTGAGTAAAGTCTCTTAGGATTGACATATGCAATCCGGGTAACCCCCCCTTAGTCCTTTGGTACTCTAGCTCGGACGGTCTTGCTTGGACTTAGTAGGAGCGGATCCTAGATTAGGTTACTTGTAATAGTTTAGTTAGTATTAGGTTTTACCCTCGACATTTTGGCACCGTCTGTGGAATCTTTACAAAAAGTTTCGTGTTTAAGTTAAGGTGATGGCAAGAACAAGGCGGACAGCAGCGGACTAGTCTTTTGGTGAGAACACCACCACTGCAGGGGCGTCGCCCAGCCCACCGTGGACGAAGAGCCTGTGGTGAAGGAATCTTTGGAAGGAGATATTGACGGCGATGGGCGCCTGACCCGTCCTCGAGATGAAGGAAGAGGCGCTCCGCGCGAAGTCGAAGTGTTCTGAGAATGTTGTGCTATGGACCATAGAGAAGAGTCGTACGAGCTTCTCGTGACTCGAGGCCCCTCTGGTCAACGATTCACTATGCGATGGTCGCATTATCGCACTAGTGACCTCGAACTAAGTGAGACCAGTTTGATAGATTGCTCACGATCATCGAGGATGCAGGATCTAACAATGCCCATCCTCGGCGAGCCACTCCTTGATGGCTACTCTGCTCAGCGAGCACTGCATTATCGAAGCAGGCAGCGTCCGATCCAGCGAGGTTAGGGAATCGGCCACCTCAAGAGGATTTGCGAAACCTTCTAACCGGCGGGCATCGCCTCTCAAGTTGAGGTGAAGGAAGCCCAACGGAAGGAGAGTATTAAGAAGGGATAATAGGCATCCGAGTTCGCGACAAGCACCTCCGGCAGCGAGATCAAATGCGAAGCTGTTCGATGGTCGGATAGATGAACTCCCTTGAGATGTAGGCTGTTAAATGCGAGGGCGGTAGAGATCATATTCTTGATGAGATCTCGCTTTGGAGGCGGATTACGAATCTCGGGCGCTTTGGTAAAGACCAGCGGCAGATAACTACTAGTGCACCAAATCCGCATGCGATGACATCATGAGAGAAGGAAAGAAAGCGAAACTTCGGATCGGGTGATTAGAACTTGGAATACTATTATGGGGATACTTGTCCGTTGGTCACTTGACGGTATATGACAAGATGGATTCAAGGGAATGGCGATAACACAGCTCTTATGTTCTCATCTACTATCTTGAACGGCTATGGATTGGTACCATACTGCCCGAACAAGTCGATAAGTCATATCGGACTTCTCCTCCAAGTTTACGGGACGGTTTGGAAAGTCGAAAAGAAGAAAGCGTCGTCGAGCACTGGCGGAAGTTATCTGACGGGCAAGAGGATCTAAGGACCTTCCTAGATCGCTTTCCGCGGAAGTTCTTGAGTTGAGCCACACGGTATTAAGCAGGTCCGTCACATGTCGCTAATACTTACAACTCCGAGCTCGAAGGAAGCTTTCGGCGGAGGTAAGTAGAAACACTTGGGCGACATCTGTGAGGAGGTGATGTATGGAAGGAATATCGAAGGAGCGTTCGGTCGGGCGGTTTAAAGAAAGGAAAGGCCTGAAACGAGAACAACGCCGAAGTTTGACGAAAGAAGGATCACGAGACAAGGTATTCTGAGAGAGAGTCCGCGAGGAGATTCGCGGACTACTCGCCTCGACAAACGAAGATCCGACATCTTGGCGACCATTGTTGAGAAAATTTGGATATCAATGGCGAAGCCATCTCATAATCGGAGAAACAAAAATGCGAAAGGATATTGCAAGTTTCACAAGAGCGAGTCACGAGGCCGATGGTATCGATTGAAAACAAAGGTTGAACACACGGTGAGAGAGCAAGCTAAAGGAGCACATCTATGCGGATGAGTCCTCGAGCACGATAGAGCGGAGGCGAAGAAGGGAGGATAATGCTACTGGAACCACCACCCGTCGCTATCATTGCCACCTCCATGGCTAACTATACGCCTCGTCACGGACCGACACCCGTCTGGTCTGTGATGGCGTTGAAATGGAAGCGCTCCATACGGTAGTGATCAACACCATCGGAGCGGACCAGCAGGCGATAGTAGGAGCGAGGAAGCAGACATTTCAGAATCTCGGAAAAATGGCGGATCGTATCTTTGCTCCGGCAATTAGAGGCAAACGCCATATCCTTTGATGATAGCGAGATCCCTCCTCCTACGGCAGGAGGAGAAGACATTGACGATCTGGATGTTCCGCTGGTGGTTTCTTTAACCATCGCAACTTATCGGGTAAACAAGATCCTGGTAGACACGGGGAGTTCCTCGAACATCATCTCCAAATCGACAATAGATCAGATGAATCTGGGAAGAATTCGATATGAGAGAGTCAACACCTCCATATTAGGGTTCGGAGGAGGTACCGTCCGTCCTTTAGGAAGTGTCATACTTCACGTTTCACTTGGGACGCACCCTGCAAGAGTGACACAACAAGTCCGTTTTGTAGTGGTGGACCGGAGTTTTGACTACAATGCCATCTTTGGGCGTCCGGGACTCAATCAATTCCGAGCTATTTCCTCCACTCTCCATAACAGAATGAAGTTTCCGACTCCCTTCGGAATTGGAGAAGAGGTAGGAAACATCCGTGAAGCTTGGGAATGTTATATTATGTCCACAAGAAGAGCGTCCACCCGTCTTGTGATCACTTTGACCTCGACCCTTGATTGTTCTTCCAAAAGGAGAATCCTCAGTTGGGTAGGAGCGAAGGAGAAGTTTCCTAGACCTGTGCGAATCGAGACTCATGAAACTCTCAAGGAAATTGAGATTGTTGTTGGAAGCCCGGACAAGAAGACAAGAATCGGAACAAAGATGAACGCGGAGGCGGAAATAAAGCTCATTGCTTGTCTCCGAGACAACAGTGATGTGTTTGCCTGGAGCACCGATGACCTGAAGGGAATAGATCCGAGGATTACTGTTCACCGTCTGAACATGGATCCCTCGATTAAGTACATCCGACAAAAGAGGAAAGATTTTGGTCGTCGAGGATGCCATCATATCGGTGAAGTTGATCGACTCACGGCGCATATCGAAGAAATGCATTACTTTGATCGGGTTTGCAGCGTGGTTTTGGTAGAAATCACCGGGCAAATGGCGGATGTACAGCGACTTCACTAGGTTGAACAAGTTACATCAAAGGACCCGTACCCTTTACCACGAATAGATCGGTTGGTTGACTCCACGTCCGGATGTGCGTTCTTGAGTTTATGGGCGCATACCAAGGTTTTTACCAAATTCGGATGGCGAGAGGACATCAAGAAAGCAGCTTTCTTGATTGCGGGGGTATCTTGCTTCAAGGTGATGCGCGGATTGAAAAATCACGGGAGCCACTTACCTTGGTGAACGGATGTTCAAGGAAGAAATTGGGAAAACCATGGCGGTGTCGTGGATGACATGATCGTCGAGCAAAGCGAAGAGCAACATGTGCATCATTTGAACAAGTGCTTAGCTATCCTTAGGAAATGCGAATGGCTGAATCGAGAAAAGTGCGTTCGGAGTGAAAGGAGGAAAATTCCTCGGATACATGGTCACGAGAGAGGATAAGCGCAAACCCGAGAAGATCAAGGCAATCCTAGATGCGCATCCGAAGAACCTTAATGAGGTACAACAACTCATAGGGCGTCTCATGTCCTTAAGTCGTTTTATTTCACGCTTTCTGTGAGAAGAATCTTCCGTTCTTCAAAATCCTCCGGAAAGGAGAGCTTTGAGTGGACAGCGGAATGTTACGAGGCTTCGGCGAAAATGTACCTCCATTCCCTCCTGCTCTCCAAACCCGTCGAAGGAGAACCACTCTACCTCTACCTAGCAATCACGGAAGAAGCAATGAGTTCCGGTTAATGCAGTTCAAGCTAATGATCACTTGCCAATCTACTATCTTAGTAAAGCCCTTGTTGGGGCGGAGACAAGATACGTGAAGATTGAGAAATTTGCATATACTTTGGTTTACACCGCAAGGCGGTTAAAATCATACTTCAAGTCTCACAAAATAGTGGTACTAACTACGGAACCTTTGAAGCAGGTCTGAAAGCCCGATCAATCGGGCGACTCTCTAAGTGGCGATCGGTTTGAGTGAATCGACATTTTCTATCGAGCTCCGTCGGCTAGGAGGCTCAAGTCCTCATGAGACTTCTTAGAGGAATATCTGGCGAATCGGAGAAAGTCCCTAACAAGCAGGCATTTGAATGCCTAATCACCATGATTATCCGGAAGCGGTTCGCGAAGTTGAACCAGAAAACCTCGAGGATGCTCAATTCATCAATCGATCCACTTTTGCATCATATGAGGAACTTCGGTCGACCAAATGTTCCTTCTTGGCGATGTCTGGCGGATCCGGTACTAACAACTCCTGACCGGGAATCAAAGAAAAAGAGGAACAAAGGTTGGAATCTCAGGAGCTTATAGAAGATCTCCAAACTGAAAAACATCCTTATGATATCTGGACATTGGAAGTGGATGGTTCCTCCACTGGAAGAGTGGGAGGGATTGGAATCTATCTTAAGAGCCCTGATGGCGCGGAACTCGACTATGCGATATCCTTGGAATTCAAAGTCACCAATAATGAAATGAGTATGAAGCATTGTTAAGCAGACTACGTCGGCCAAATCCACGCAAGTCCGAAGCTCAAAGCTTACGGACTCACGACTAATTGAAGCTCAATTTTCGGAACTTTTGCCACAAAGGTCCTTGATGATCAAGTATCTTGAACTACTCAGCGAAGCCCGACTACTTTGAGAATTTACCACAGAAAAGTTTGTGAGCACGGAATGAAAGAGCGGACGCTCTGCAAAATCGCATCCATAGCTGACTCTGGACCTGAGAGTAATCCTACTCACTATTCTTGACTCATCCATCATGAGTCTCAATTAATTTGTCATGATAAGCGACGGAAGAAAGCGGATGGTGACATCTTTAACTATCTCAGGGCGGATCTCTACCGGTGATATGAAGGAATCAAGGAGCATGCGGTCTTTGGTGACAGATACTTTATACTTGGAAGATTTGTACAAAGATCTTTGTGGGACTCACTTGAGGTGTTTGAGCCCATGAAGCAAAGACTTCTTTGGAAGAGATACACGGAAGGCTGCGAAAGTCATTACGGGGAAGAACTCTTGCGGAAAATCATCGACAAGGCTATTCTTGGCCTAGCATTGATAAAGATTCCGCCGACCGCTCGGAGATGCCTTGATTATCGATATTATGCGAACATTCCACATCGTCCGACATCCTATGATTCCGTCAATCATAGCATGTCCGTTTGATCAATGGGGCATCGATATTGTCGGACCGTTCGAGGGTACTCAAGAAGAAATTCTGATTGTGGCGTGGAATATTTCACCAAATGGGTAGAAGCGGTATGGCAACCATTACGGAAAGTCAGTCACGGACCTTCATTTTGAAAAACATCATTTGCCGCTTTGGCCTACCCAGAGTTCTTGTCTTGGACAATGGTGCTCAATTTTCAGGCAATAGGCTCAAGGAATGGCTGGCGTCCTTCAAGATTGAACAACGTTTCACATCATTGGGTATCCATAAGCTAATGGACAAGCGAGTCCACAAACAAGGCGATAGTCAAGATCACAGAAGCGGTTGAGAACTTCTCAAGAAAATGGCGGACGACCTAGATGGCGTACTATGGGCTCATCGCACTCTTCTTGCGGACGCATGACTAGAAACCCCATTCGCTTTGGTTTATGGCTCAAGCGGTCATACCGGAAATTCTGATCGAGACTATGAGTCAAGAGTTCGATGATTAGTCGATCTGAAGCTCGGATATTCGATCTGGACATGCTGGAACAGAAAAGAACTGAAGCACTGGCTAATATCCATAGGTATCAAGCAAGTTGTAATTGAATTTCAGGCAAATCAATACAACTTTTATCTTTCAATTCGCAAATTCGAAGTTTCGCGTTCACGTTGACAAGAAAAGTCGCATGATGAATTTTATTCATACTAGAGAACAAAGTATACAAAACAACATCTTTGCGGTCTACAAATCTCGGATCTTTATCCGGACCTACAAGATATGATACATATTGATAGAAATTCTTTGGAATCGTCATCATCCGTCGAGACTATTCCTCAAATCGGAAAAGCTTTCCATATCAATCGGAAAGTATAGTTTGATGGAGACCGAGAACTTGATCTACGCACATGGAAAAATGGTTAGACATGGCGAATCTTTCATGATATCACCGTACCATGGTAATGTAGATCTAGTATGGGGAAAACAAAGTACCAACAAACAATGGTATATCTGAGTCGAAGCGGCGACTAAGATCTCTGCTAACCGTCTTTAGAGACTCGACTCTCTTGAAATCAGGAGACCATTACCAATTCCGGAGAAATTGAGCCACTAAAGTAGGATTGGAACAAAGGAGAAGAATTCCGGCTTTAATGGTTTACTTGAGCATCGAGATCACCTTCCCTAGAAAGAGGCGATGAACACGGAGGCGGACAAGTCAAATGACATAGATAGATAAAGAAGAATTTGGGATCGGTTTATACGGTTTTTGGTACTTGGGTCGTGTCTTTTATAGAACACTCCAACCATACGTCCATGCAGCAATGATTAGCGTCGTGATGGGCTTGAGTCACCCATTTGGGTTGAACAATGTTGGGTCGGAGCTTATCGATCAAACCTAAACAAGCCCATCAACCCGTCCAGTTTGTATTCGTTGGTCATCTTGCAAGGATATATGCGTCGATATAATCCGATGAAATGCGAATAAGAAAAAGGTGGCGATTTCATCGATGAAAGTAGTCGAATTTTATAAACAAAATTATCCGAGCATATACACACGAAAATAATCTGTCAAGGTCGAGGACCATATACATACTTCTCGGGGCATACCGCCTTGTTCCTTCAGCGGATTCGGAAGTTGAGCCTTGGGACTCGAGCCACCGCTTTGAGCTGTGAGCTTCTTGCGCATTGGATCCTCCTACGGATCATTTTGACATCTGCTCCCTTTCTTCCTCGGCTAACCTCCAGCTATCCCGGACATAGAGTCGCCTTCAAAATCAAGAATGATTGGGTCATCATGATCCCTTTACACGTAAATCGGCGGATGCATGTTCCATAAACCTGATTTACAATCTTTGATATTCTTCCCCAGTTCCGACATCTGAAGAAATATGCCTCTTTTGAAAATTGAGTGTGCTAAACAAGGAGAGATTGGTGAAAAGTACAGCGATGAAAGGAGCAATTACCATAGGCTTATTTATAGTAGCGATGGATCTTTACGATCACACCACTTGTCGATCATCAGCGGCTAGGAAGATGAAAAGGCGATCATAATGACTATTTCCTGTTTCACCTTCCTCCTTCTAGAAGAATTCGCATCCCAAAGAGCGAGCGGTCAGGATCGGAAAGATGATGGTTTGATTTCTACATCAAGCGCCATCAGCGACGATCCGTGTTCTTAAAAGATGTGTATTTATGAACAACGAATAAGAAGGAAGCAAAGAGAGCAAGTATTGATTCAAAAGTATGGGAAGCATAGCTTCACGGATAATTACTACGGTGAGAAGGAATAAAAGCATTATGCGTGGCGACATTCGCGCCATCAAAGAGAACAAATTCAATAGGCAAATTCAACAATACGAATTTTCACGGGGCATACCGGACTTCTCCTGAGGGCGGCTTGGCTCGGACACCTTCATCGGTTTGAGAAGATTGGGAAGGCGTGTTGGCGGCGACTTGGCGGCAAAGGATTGATGATCTCGAACAAGTTGAAATCCACATCGAGACCAGCGACCGAAGGCATGTAGTACCGATCCTTGAAATCGGTAGTTCTCAAAAGGTACAAGCATACCTTTGGGCGTCAGGACACACCTCGGGAGAAAAGATGCGCGTTCTTGATCTCGATCTCACCCTCCTCGGTGACTAGCTCCGCAACTTCGCCTGCTGACGACCGTTAAATCCGAGACATTGTCTGAGGACCTCCGCCATTAGCATCCGAGAAGGAATCAATCCTTCCGCCTTCGATTGAAGTTACGGAAGTAATCCCTTGGATTGCGATTGGCCGATAGCGGATGAGAACCCATCTAAGCGAGGCGTCGGACTTATCCGCCATGAAGAACTTAAAGAGTTCGACTTCATGAAGTCACGGCCAGCCTCAAGACGAGCATATTGGAGGTCCTCGAGCAGGATATCCTTTGAGTCCAGGAAGGCCTTCATCGACCTACTGACAAAATTCTCCTGCCAGTCAAAGTCCGACTTGATCTCTTCCCAGCTTGTCTTCAGCTTGTGGAACATTACTTCTTTTTCTTTCAGTTGCATCTCCAATCGCTTCACCTTCTCCACCTCATCCATGAGTGGCTGTGGCCTTGTGAGATCCTCCTCAATAGTAGCCAGATTCTTGCCTCTTGGCGCTAAAGCCTTGAGGTTGCTCCCTCTTTCGCCAGGGTTATGGCATCCATCAACACCTCCTTTGAGGCGCGGAGGCAGTGAGGGGGCTTGGAGGCAGTGGCGCTCCGAGTAGCAGGGCCTTTGCCCTTGTCGGGCACCACCAAGGCCTGTGGATCTTCTCCGGCCTTGTTCCGCCTTTCCTCCTCTGCAGCAAACACTGCCGCATTTTTCGGATCCGCCATAGGAAGACCCGCGGATGTGTTGATGATTTTGGTCCTCTGACCAGCGGCGACTTCCAGGGCTTGTTCCCTCTGTTGTTTCTTCTTTTCTCGGAGCATCGACATGATGTAATCAAATCAATGAGTTGCGCATCAAAATAGAAGTGTCAGACACGGACGTATAAAGAACGAATTACCAGAATTGCGGAAAGGGAAGATCAGCACGGAACATTTCAAAGAAAGAAAAACACGAATCCTAAGTTGAAAATCCTTACTGAAGTCCGTTTTTCCTCCAACTTCCACGGGGTCGGTCAGTCCGCACAAGTAAGGCAGCGGCTGACAGATCAGCTCATGGAACGGGTACATAGGTGGGTCATTCTTCTTATGGATCTCCGCCACCCACGTTCTTGGAAGGGGGCGATCGGGATGCTCTCCCTTGGGAACTTTGTTGGCAGCCCCCAATGCTCTCGCTGCCTCTCGGACATCCCAGGTTTCAGAGCCATCCTCACAAAAATGTACTTATCCCACCACTTCGACCCCAAGGAAGAAATGGAGTCGGAAATGAAGTTGTAGGGTTTTCTAGCTACGAAAGTATAAAACAGGGGATTTCCCGGACTAAAGGTAACATGGAAAAGCTGCCTAAAGTTCTCGAAATTCACCGTTGCCCTTCTTTTTACAAAAATGGCGAAACAAATAAGGTTACCCAAAGACTTAGGGATAACGACTCGGTGATCGATGTGGTTGAGGATATGCTTTATCTCTGGCCAATAGGACCTTCCATCCTGAAAGCTACTTCATGCCTTTTATGTACATGTGGGCGGATTGTAAAATGCATGTCGGCTGGGAACCATGATTTCAACAGACTCGAGGATCTCCACTTCCACCTCCACTCGGGAATGTCCTCGGCAACAACCTTGACAGACCAGTGGGGAAAGCCCGTCGCATTTAACTCTCCAAATTCATCCCCTATCACAGCGGCCTTGAGGCAGAGGCAATTTGATTCTCGCGGCCTTTGCACCACGACCCTCTACTAACGGAAGATTGGATTGGCGGGCCTTCTGAGGATGTAACAATCCGGCGACCGGTCGTCTCCATGGCGGCGGCTGGAAACCTTCCTCTCCTTCCTCCTCATCCTCATCCTCTTCTTCTTCACCATCTTCCTCCTCCTCTTCACCACCTTCAGGTCTCCCAGATGTGCTAGGGTTGGACGGACCTGTTTCCGCCACCACACGGTCCTCTTCCCCGGCCTCGAACATTTCAAAATCATCTGCCTCCCGAGCACTGTCGTCTTCCCGTTCAGTTTGAGGCTAATTCGGATCCACGGACTCCACAACACCTATGGTCGAGATTGGACTAGCGACCTCGTCTGGCAACATCTCCACCTCTTGATCTGCCATTTGAGGTTACGATGTATCACGGACTCTACATCGCGTCGGAATCCACAGAAGACCACGAGATCCACGACCGGATAGTCTCCTACGGATGTGGTTAACTCATGGACTCGATCTCAAATTTGCTCCGTCGTGGTAACCTTGAGCCTCGTGAGCGTTTTGACTATCGCTCCGGACATCCTAGGCGAAGGAAGCGGATCGAAGCAGCGATTGTGATTGTCAGAGTTCATTTATATATCTTATTATGTCAAAGGTCAGAAAATTCTACCTATCGGACTTTCTATGTGAATTAGTCTCGTAATGTTATGGGCACTAAACCACAGCACCTGAGGCGTGCCGATGGCACCATCATACATCCCATGCATCATGGCGGCGAGGATTAGCTTACAAGAGACTGTGCCAATCGACACCAATATATCACCAAATAAGCATGCATTGTTAAGTTTGGTTACATTGGGAATGGCATACTAAATGAATCGACAAGATACCAGTAAAGGAGATTGATGCGCTTCTGACCTGAAGGGCAGTATTCAACTAAGTACCTTCTTGAAACCTATCAATAGAAACATTGAAATTACGGAATCAACAAGTGGATACTCAACTAAAGCAACAACATACTCGGCGTCGGGCATATCGCAAACAAAAAGCGAGAAAAGTTGAGGTGTACTTACTTGGCAAAGTTGAATTCTTAAGCTTAGGCAGACGAAGCCTTTCTAGCTCTCAGGGTACAAACCTCATTTGGAAATCCCAAGATTTTGCGAGTTTGATTGCTCGGATCGATCTTTGATTGCTCGAAATTGCTTGAGAGTCTCACGAGTTTCGATGTGGCTAAAGTGTGAAAGCGGTGATGGTGACTATTTATAAGGCAATTTGGGAAAGCGAAGTCACATCACTCAGTTCAAACACCATGTTGATCTTTTTAATCAGCAGTTTGCGATTCACAAGTGGTAGCTATGATACATCACATTTAAAGCTTCGGGGCGTCACATCAATTAGGTTTAAAATCCCAACCGTTGATATCTTTCCAATCCAGCATCGCTTTGCAGGATCTTTCCCCATGGGCAGACAGGCAACTCATTAGGCCTCTTTGATTTACGGATCGCGGCCGGAGGACCATTTCACATATTAGGTCCAGCGGATAACTTCCTATACACTCTTCCACGAGAGGACTTCGTCATATCCTAACCGTACTCGGATCTATATATCTAGGATACAAATACCTTTTCCATCTGATCGAGCTATTACATAACTTTCGAATTTGTAGAAGAAAAGAGGGGAGAGATATATTGAATTCCTAAAGCAGACGGATCTAACAAAAGGATTTTTACTTTTTGATTAACGATTAGGACCGCTCCACAACACATTTGTTCTCTTCATAGTTACCAACTATCTTCTACTAAGATAATTGGAAACTAGGGGACATCGTTAATCTGGACATGTGTCCAATCCGTTAAGGCGCCAAGCGTGTCTAAAGCGCATCAAAAGTGAGATAGCCTATTCATTGCTAGTCCGACCTTGAATGGTCCGACATAAAGGAAACCATCTCGAATCGACTAGTATCTACAAATCGACCGCCATTTCGGCTAGGTCCGACCAAGCTAGATGGATGACTTCGAACGACAAAAGGTCACATGGTCCTTCCAAGTACCTGGCTATCGGTCCTAAGATGCTAAATGGGCGGACGAGAGAATCTCGGGCGCCACCATCCTGATAAGACCAAGCGTATATATGAGAACCGGTGAGATACTTGAGTGGAACTCTAGGTGGGCACCTTGAGTTGCCCAGGCGAATCAACTAAGCATACGAGATCTCGAGGAACTTACGGACCGACATGGAGCAGTACTCTCATAGGGAAAGGTCCAAACTACCCTCACAGGCCCATTAATTAGTATTGGATTACTACTCACTAATGGGCCATGGGCCAAATGTAGCATTGGAGTCCAAATCTGAAGCATACACTTGGCATCATCTTGTGAGCCACCTCACAAGCATATGATAACTATAAAAGTAGCACAAGGTCCAAGACCTTAAGGTAAGTCACAAGTCACAATTCCCAAGTGATAAGCAATATCAAAGTGAGGATCCCTAAGTGATAAACACTCTTGATTTCATAACCTTCCTCATAACTATTACATTGAGAGCTTCGACTCTCTCTGAGTAAAGTCTCTTACGGATTGACATATGCAATCCGGTAACATTCTAACCCCCACTTAGTCCTTTCAGGTACTCTAGCTCGGACCAGTCTTGCTTCGGACTTCAAGTAGGAGGCGGATCCTAGATTAGGTTACTTGTAATAGTTTAGTTAGTGTTCGAGGGTTTACCCCTCAACAATAATCATACATACTTAAGGGGGCTTGGCAAACTCAGTACTACGTCGTACTGTACTAACGTTAGTACACTATTAAAAACATGACAAATGGCAAGCTTCACAATTAAAAAATTATTTATAAAATTTATAGTAATTCAAATACTTATAATTTTATTCATTTAAAATATATATATAATTACTTTTAATAAATTAAAAATTAATAAATAACCACCATAGCACCACCACCATCTCCGGCCACCACCACCAACTCGTGAAATCACCACCAACTCAGGCCACCATCACCATCTCGTGAAGCCACCATCACCATCTCATACCACTACTACCATCTCCTACCACCACCACCATCTCGTGGAACCATCACCACCATCCCGTCCACCACTACAATCTCCGTACCACCACCATCATCTCGGTCACCACTACCATCTCCGCCCACAACAGTAGTTATAGTTAATGAAGTTTTCCAATTCATTTCCACTAATCTCGAAGGACATCTAATGTGCGGTGTGCTCAACCTCTCACTATACCGACCTCCACCACCAGCTCAGGCCACCCGCCACTACCCAATTCTGGATCTGAATCGTGACGATGATGCGGCAATATGAATGAATCTTTGCGGCGTCGACTATTTATTTTACATTTTCCCATCTCAAATACTCTTGCAATATGAAAGAATCTTTGCTGCGTCGACAATTTATTCTTACATTTTTCCGTCTCAAAATGCTCTTGCGATATGAATGAATCTTCTGCGTCAATTTATTCTTACATTTTCCCATCTCAAAATGCTCTTTGCGATATGGTGATCTTGCATCGTTTTGTGTTATGTGTAATCTTTGCATCGGTATGAATGAATCTTGATATACAATTTATTATTATGAATGTACATTACATAAATTTACAATCAATATAATCATATTAATTCATTTATCTATAAAACATGAACTATATTTGTATGCATCTAAAAGTTACATAAACACTTTTTCGTGACCAAAAATGACCCGATGATAAATTGGATTAATTACCGATCAACTATAATAGTAACTTATTTGATTAAAATTATATAATAAAATTTTACTTATCAAAAGTTCATTATATTATTTTATTAAATTATTACTACAAGTTTAAGATTAATTTGTGGTCAAAATCGAAGTATTGATCAAAATAGTAAAGTGTATTTCTTTATGAAGCGTTACAATGATTTATATTTGTGGACAAATAATCATTTCTTGTATAATTGATTTACTTGAAGATGTATTCCTTAAGCCCAAACAAGATTTTTATGTTTTTTGTCTGGGTTAGAACAACTAAAAATTTGACCACTAATTAATCTTAAATTAAATTGGTGAATTCAATTATAGTTTAAATTTAGTAGATACTTTTACATTACCAACAAAATCAATTTAGCGGAACAAACAATCATATATTCAGTTAAATTATCTGATTGCGTTTCACACAAAAGCCGTAGCACATGGTGACATCGTGAAATTGTACGAATAATATGTGAAATTAAAAAATGTATTGGTGGCAACTACACTCTTATTTCATTTAGCTTAAAACTAACCTACATGCATGAATTTGTTTACGCATGCTTAATAATTTGACTAACGTCTAAGCTTCTATTCATTCATATGTAGTGTTGATGATAATAGTCAAATTAGGAATTCAGTGGGCTACCTAGTTCGAGCATTATAGTATAATAATTATAGTAGATCTCGTATAGATTCTAGAGTCTCTACCATTTTTCCCCAGATAGTTGACGGATTGTCAACATATCATTTTAATGAATCTTATTTTTAAGATGTGGTTGGCGATTTTGGTTTTTCTGTGAGAGAACATATCCTAGTTGAATTACCTCTTAGTCCCCTTGCCCTTGTCGACTCGTTTTCTCGTTCCCTCCAACCTATTGGAGTTACCGATTGAGATTACGCCTCTCAACTTAGGCTATATTCTCTTGAGCGAAATTCTTGAACTAAACAGCTGAATGTAACCGTGGCACAAGTATAGCATAAAATAATACTAAGCGAGCTGAATTGAACTTAGCTGGATGGGCCAGGTTGAATGAGTTTTAAGTTGAAGAAAGCGAGCCTTACTTTATTTGAATGTTCTAATTACTTCATTGGATTGCCGAATGATAAAAATTTCACCGGTAGGACATAGATCTAGCTTATATAAAATGAATTAAGCTAATGAGCCTAATAACATACTAGAGTAGTTCAAGTTACTTTCTGCGTAGATGGTCATGAGAAACATTAAACATGTCGACTAATTTGTAGAATTGATTGGTCTTCACACCTTTATCTGGAACATTGTAACCATTAGAGTTATGCATATGGTAGTACTATTTTTAAGTGAGCCTTAGAAGGCTCGGCCCGATAAACTATTTAGAGCTCGAGCTCGACTTCATACTCGTTCACCGGTTGACATAGATGTAACTTATATAAAGTGAATTCGCTAACCGACTTAATAACATACTAGAGTAGTTCAAGTTACTCTGTGTAGATGGTTGCAAGAAACATTAAACATGTCGACTAATTTGTAGAATTCGGTCATTCTTCACACCTTTATCTGGACATCATAACCATTAGAGATTATCGCATATGGTAATCTTGTTTTTAGTCGAGCCTTAAGGGCTCAAACTCGATATATTCGAGCGAGCTTGACTTCATACTTGCTAATGATCTTGAATTGCTACGTCGATGGCAAGAAAGAAGAAGGTAAAGTCTAGGCAGCAGTTTGTGGGTCTTGACGACTAACATTTAGTCTTTCTTGACAATTACATCTCAGATTGGGTCTACCTTGAATTCTTGATTTATTTGTGGTTGGATTGACTCCTGTAAATGCATTCAAATTTCACGTAACTTAGTATTACCATCCTTATCTCTTTTTGAATGTCCTCGTCGAATATGAAAACCATGCTCACCCGTATTTAGTATAGAATTAAAGCTTGACATCGAATCCTTAAATTTCTCGGGCACGATCATCGTGGGTTCCTTTTCCTTCGACTTATCTTTGAAAGTAGCATCGTGATTCACGTCAAAAATTACCACATGACATTTTTGGTGAATTGGCAATCATGGCATATTATTGTTATATAAAAGCTGAAAGATAAACAAAAATTACCGATTAACGAAAATATAATTCACAAAGCGTGGGTTATTGTTTATGCGACATGTAACAATGTTGTAACATGAATCAATTTAAATTAGGCGTTAGTCAAATTATTAAGCATGTAAACAAATTCATGCATGTAGGTTAGTTTTAAGCTAAATGAAATAAGAGTGTAGTTGCCACGATACATTTTAATTTCACATATTATTCATACAATTTCACGATGTCACTCATGTTCTCGTGCTTTTTGTGGAAGCATAATTGTATAATTTAACGGTGAATATATGATTGTTTGTTCGCTCAAATTGATTTTGTTGGTGAAATTTGTAAAAAGTATCTACTAAATTTAAACTATAATTGAATTCACCAATTTAGTTTAAGATTAATTAGTGGTCAAATTTTTAGTTGTTAAACCTAGACAAAAAAACATAAAAATCTTGTTTGGGCTTAAGGAATACATCTTCAAGTAAATCAATTATCAAGAAATGATTATTTGTCCACAAATATAAATCATTATCTTGCCTCGTAAAAATACAATTTTACTATTTTGCCATCAACGGTCTTGATTTTGACCACAAATTAATCTTAAACTTGTAGTAAATAATTTAATAAAATCATATAATGAAATTTTAATAAGTAAAATTTTATTATATAATTCTATCAAATAAGTTACTATTATAGTTGATTAGTAATTAATCGATTTATCATCGGATCGTTTTGGTCACGAAAAAGTGTTTATTTAACTTTTAGATGCATACAAATATAGTTCATGTTTTCTAGATAAATGAATTAATATGATTATATTGATTGTAAATTTATGTAATGTACATTCATAACAATAAATTGTGGCTATTGCGACATTCATTCATATCGATGCGACATTACTTTGCGAACCTAAAACATCAACATGTCATATCGATAGCATTTTGAGGCGGGAAAAATGTAAGAATAAATTGTTGCCTTGACATTCATTCATATCGCGATAGCATTTTGAGGCGGAAAAATGTAAGAATAAATTGTTGGCCTTGACAACATTCATTCATATCGCATGATAGCATTTGAGGCAGGAAAAATGTAAGAATAAATAGTTATTGCTGACATTCATTCATATTATTTGACATCTTTATTGATTGGATCTGTAATTGGGTAGTGGCGGTGGGTGGCGAGGAGGTGGTGGTGGAGGTCGGTATAGTGAGAGGTTGAGCACCTTTGGCACATTAGATGTCCTTGAGATTAGTGGAAATGAATTGGAAAAACTTCATTAACTATAACTACTTGGTTGTGGCGGAGATGGTAGTGGTGACGGAGATGATGGTGGTGGTGGCGGAGATTGTAGTGGTGGGCGGGATGGTGGTGGTGGTGGAGATGGTAGTAGTGGTGGCGGAGATGGTGATGGTGGCCCCGGAGATGGTGATGGTGGTGGAGTTGGTGGTGATTCGGGGAGTTGGTTGTGGTGGCGGAGATGGTGGTGGTGCTATGGTGGTTATTTATTTTTAATTTATTAAAAGTAATTATATATATATTTTAAATGAATAAAATTATAAGTATTTGAATTACTATAAATTTTATAAATAATTTTTAATTGTGAAGCTTGCCATTTGTCATGTTTTTTAATAGTGTACTAACGTTAATGCGATGAGCTGTCTGAGAATCTTGAGATGGCAAATTCCCCTTGAGGTTGTTAGTCAGAGATGATTGCAGATTGTCGAGTGCTGCCAGAAATGAGGTTGGGGCTGTCTGGACTCAGTGGAAGGAAGGTATTACTGGATCATGTCTTTGATGGCAGTGTGAAAAGGTGGGACTTCTGAGGAATTGGGACAGCTCATTTCTGATCCGCCTTGGTGACGTATGCCGATGGTCATGAAGTAGGCTTGTGTGGATGGAAGGTCGACTATTAAGCAGGGAAGACCAGCATGTCCACGAGCCGGGATCTGGTCAAAGTCTGAGTTATCCCTAAGTCTTTGCTGATTTCAAACCTTTTCGAATCTAATGTCTGGCATCATCGCCTACCGACCAAGTTTCTCTTGATAAAAAGAATTATGGCGGGCCAATTTTGAGGTTGGCGGGTTGGTGGGCCGATGAATTATACCCGGTAGTGCGTGATTTTCTCATGATTTTCTTGCTATGTTGCATTATAATAAACATAACTTATATCATGCGGACTTCTTGCTCGGATGTTTCGTCGAGGGCTATCACGGTGGAAGAAAGTGGCGGGCTACTATTGAGGAGGATGCGCACAAGGCCATAGCACTTTTCGGATGAGCGGAGAAGGTGAGCGATTGGAGATCTAGCCAAAGAACAGGAAGGATGCTACGTGAGGATCAAGCGATCTCCAGTGTGACTGACTCTGAAGGATACCGTGATAGAATTTGTGCAGGAGGATGGTGTGAGTCAGAGCTACTCAGAGCTTCTTGAAATGGATCGTGAGCAGGAGGTAAATCGAGTAGCTGAAGGATCGTCAATTTGCGAATTGAAAGATAAAATGTATTGATTTGCGGAAATTCAATTACAACTTGTAGGCTCCATAACGATGACAAAGGATTAATCACAAGCGAAATTGTGAAGTTAGTATAATAGATAGTTGGAATCTAAAATAACCAAAGCGACTGGCGGAGACTCGTGTAACCATCCTATCGTAAAACTTTTGAAGGTTTCTAGCATTCCATGCAACAGAGTGGGTGTCTGCGCTCATCTTCGATTCGGAACTCCCATTCCTCTTGCTCAGACAATCTTGTAAGGTCCTTCCCATTTAGGCAGTTTTCCAACATTGCTCAAAATGTCGGCCCGTGAAGCACTAGGTCCCGACACGCAAGTTATTTGCTCGAACATTCTGTTGCTCGGGCGTGATTTGCAATACCTATGGATATTAGCTAGTGCTTGATTCTTTTACATTCGGCATGTCGGATCGAATATCGAGCTTCGTGATTGGCGGAATCATCGAACTCTTGGACTCTCATAGTCTCGTTGCAATTTCATTTGGTATGGCTTAGAGCCATAAACCAAAGCAAATGGGGTTTCTCTAATCATGATGCTGCTTGATGGTCACGATGAGCCCATAATCGCTATCTAGGTCGTCACTTGACTTTCTTGAAAGTTCTCGACGCTTTTCCGGGATCTTGACTATCGTCTTGTTTGTGGACTCGGCTTGCCCATTAGCTTGCGGATACCCAGAGATGTGAAGCGTTGTTCAATCTTGAAGGGCCTTGACCATTCCTTGAGCCTATTGCACGAAAATTGAGCACCATTGTCGAGGCAAGAACTGCAGGTAGGCGGCAAATGATGTTTTTCAAAATGAAGGTCCGCTTTTCGACTTTCCGTAATGGTTGCCTGACTTACGCTTCTACCCATTTGGTGAAATATTCCACGGCCACAATCGGGAATTTCTTACATTGAGTGCCCCTCGAGAACGGTCGACAATATCGATGCCCCATTGATCAAGCGGACATATGATTGTGGAATCATAGGATGTGTGGACGATGTGGAATATTAGCATAATAATGACAATCGGCATCTCCGGCGTGGTGGCGGAATCTTTATCAATGCTAGGCGATAATAGCCTTGTCGTATGATTTTAGGCAAAGTTCTTCCCTCGGAATGACTTCATGACTTAGTGTGTATCTCTTCGGCGATCTTTGCTTCTTGCGGCTCAAACACCTCAAGTGAGTCGGCAAAAGATCTTTGTACAAATCTTCTCCAAGTATAAATGTCATTGGCTTTCGGCCTTTGCGCTCCTTGATTCCTTCGGATCGGTGGTAGAATCCGTCGTGAGATAATTAAAGATGTCGGTTATCGGTTTCTTCTGTCCGATTATCATGGCGGTGAATTGAGACTCATAGATGAGTCGGTAATAGTGTAGGATTACTCTCCTCGTGTCGAGCATTTATTGCGGATCGTATTTGCGGGCGTCCGCTCTTTCATTCGAGCTCTGTCGAACTTTTCCGGGTAAATTCCTCAAAGTGGTGGCTTCACCTTGAGTAGTTCAAGATACTTGATCATCGAAGGACCTTTTGTGGCAAAAGTTCACGAAAATTGAGCTTCAACTAGGCGTGAGTCCGTGTAAGCTTTGAGCTTAGGACTTCGAGATTTGGCGGGCGTAGCCGACTAACAATGCTTCATACTTAGCCTCATTATTGGTGACTTTGAATTCCAAGGATATCGGCGTAGTCGAGTTCGCGCCATCGAGGCTCTTAAGGTAGATTCAATCCTCCCACTCTTCCGGTGGAGGAACCATCCACTTCGATGTCGGACATCGGAAGGATGTTTTCGGTTTGGAGATCTTACGTAAGCTCTGAGATTCCAACCTTTGTTCCTCTTTTCTTTGATTTTCGGTCGAGTTGTTAGTACGGATCTTCTTGCGACATCATCAGAAGGAACATTTGGTTGATCGAGTTCCCTCATATGATGTGGCGGGGTGATTGATGAATTGAGCATCCTCGAGGTTTTCTAGGTTGAACTTGGTGGCGGCTTAGGATAATCTACTTGGTGATTAGGCATTCAAATGCTGTTTGTTGGGACTTTCTGAATCCGCCTCGGGATATTCCGCTAAGAAGTCTGCGAGGACTTGAGCCCTCTGGTGCGAACTGATAGCAAATGTTGTATTCACATTTCGATCGCCCACTTAGAAGTCACTGATTAATCGAACTTTCCGGGACTGTTTCAAAGGTTAGTAGTTAGTACCACTATTTTGTGAGACTTGAAGTATGGTTTTAATCGCCTTGCGGTGTAAACCAAAGCATATACAAATTTCTCAATCTTCACGTATCTTGTCTCACTTGACAAAACTTTACTAAGATAGTAGATTAGCAAGTGATCATTAGATTGAATCCATACTGTCTGAACTCATTGCCTCTTCGTGATTGCTAGGTAGAGGTAAGTGGTTCTCCTTGACGGGTTTGGAGAGTGGAGGAATGGAGGTACTTTTCGGTTTCTCAAAAGCCTCGGAACATTCGCGGTCCACTTAAAGCTCTCTCCTTTAGGAGGATTTTGAAGAACGGAAGATTCTTCTCGATAAGCGTGAAATAAAAGCGACTTAAGGACATGGGGCGTCCTATGAGTTGTTGTACCTCATTGAGGTTCTTCGGATCTGGCGGATCTAGGATTGCCTTGATCTTCTCGGGGTTTGCTTATCCCCTCTCTGTGACCATGTATCAGAATTTTCCTCCTTTCCTCGAGCGTGCACTTTTACGGATTGATTTCATTTCGTACTTCTAATGATAGCGAAGCACTTGTTCAAATGATGCACATGTTGCTCTTCAATTTTGCTCTTGTGAGCATGTCATCCGTACACTTCCATGGTTTTCCCAATTTCTTCCTTGAACATACGGTTCACGATCGTTGGTAAGTGGCTCGCATTTTTCAATCGAAGGGCATCACCTTGAAGCGGTATACCCCCCTGCGTGAAGAAAGTTGTTTTCTTGATGTCCTCCTTGGCCGTCGAATTTGGTAAAAACCTTGGTATCGTCCATAAAACTTCGATGCCTTACATCAGGACGTGGAGTCGACCATTGATCTATTAAGTGGTAAAGTGCGGGTCCTTTAAGAGAACTTGTTCAACCTAGTGAAGTCGTTGCACATCCGCCATTTGCTGGTGATTTCTCTACGAACCACGTTGCAAACCCGATTAAACGGACTTCTTGATGTCTTTTGCTTTGAGTCGATCAACTTGCCGGATATGATGGCATCCTTGGCCGGACCAAAATCTTTCCTCTTTTGTCGGATGTACTTAATCGAGGATCCATGTTGACGGTGAGCAGTAATCCTCGGATCTATTCCTTGGTCATCGGTGCTCGAGGAAAACACATCAACATTGTCTTGGAGATAAGCAATGAGCTTCATTTCGCCTCGCGTTCATCTTTGTTAGATTCTTGTCAAGGCTTCAACAACAATCTCAATTTCCTTGAGAGTTTCATGAGCTCGATTAGCATAGTTCTAGGAAACTTCTCCTTGGCTCCCTACTCCAATCGAGGATTCTCCTTTTGGCGGAAGAACAATGGCGGGTCGAGGTCAAGTATTTGTCGGCCGCAGGGGTGGGCCTTCTTGTGGACATAATATAACATTCCCAAGCTTCACGGATGTTTCCTACCTCTTCTCCAATTCGAAGAGTGGAAACTTCATTACATTATGGAGAGTGGAGAAATAGCTGGAATTGATTGAGTCCGGGCCCAAAGATGGCATTGTAGTGAAACTCGGTCCACCACTACAAAATGGACTTGCTATGTCACTCTTGCGAGTGCGTCCCAAGTGAAGCGTGAAGTATGACACTTCCTAAGGGCGACGGTACCTCCTCCGAACCCTAATATGGAGGTGTTGACTCTCTCATATCGGATTCTTCGATTCATCGATCTATTATCGATTTGGAGATGATGTTAGAGGAACTCCCGTGTCTACCGGGATCTTGTTTACCCGATAAGTTGTGATGGTTAAAAGAAACCACCGGAACATCCGGATCGTCGATGTATTCTCCTCTGCCGTGGGAGGAGGATCTCTCTATCATCAAAGGATATGGCGTTTGCCTCGAATTCTTTGGGCGACATACGATCATCATTGTTAGGAGATTACGGTATCCGTTCTCTCGCGTTCCTACTATCGCCCCCGGTTGGTCCGCCTGCGATGGTGTTGATCACTCCGCTGTATGGAGCGTTCTCAATTTCAACGTCATCAGCGTACCTGTATGGGTGTCGGTCCGTCTGGCGGATAGTTAGCCGTGAGTGGCGATGATAGCGACGGGGTGGTGGTTACGTAGCATTATCCTCCCTTCTTCGCTCCGTTCTATCGTGCCTGGAGGACTCATCCGCATAGATGTGCTCCTTTAGCTTGCCCTCTCTCACCAGGTGTTCAACCTTTGTTTTCAATTGGATACAGTCATCGGTCTCGTGACCTCGGCTCTTGTGAAACTTGCAATATCCTTTCGAATTTTGTTTCTCCGATTATGAGATGGCTTCGGCCATTGGATATCGACTTCTTCTCAACAATGGTGCAAGATGTTGGATCTTGGTTTGTTGAGGCGAGTGTAGTCCTTGAATCTCCTTGGCGGACTCCTCTCTCTGTAAATACTTTTGTCTCTGTGATCCTTCTTTGGGTCAAACTACCCCTGGCGTTGTTATGGTTTCAGCGGCTCCTTTCCTTTCTTTGAACGGCGAATTTGGAGCGTTCCTTGATATTCCTCTCCATACATCACCTCCTCACAGATGTCGTCCAAGTGTTTCTCACTTCTTACCTCCTAGATGGAAAGCTTCCTTCGGAGCTCGGAGTTGTAAGTATTAGCGTACAGGTGACGGACCCGTTCCTTAATACTGTGTGGCTCAACTCGAAGAACTTCCGCGTGAAAGCGATCTAGGAAGGTCCTTAGATCCTCTTGCTCCATTGTATAACCGCCGGTGCTCGGCGTCGCTTTCTTCTTTTCGACTTTCCAAACCGTCCGAAACTTGGAGGAGAAGTCGCATATGACTTATCGACTTGTTACGGCGGTGTACCAATCATGCCGTTCGAAGATAGTAGATGAGAACATAAGAGCTTTCGTGTTATCGCTCATTCCCTTGGAATCCATCTTGTTGTTATACCTCGTCAAGTGACCAACGGGACAAGTATCCCCATAATAGTATTCCAAGTTCGGAATCACCTTATCCGAGTTTCTATTTCTTTCCTTCTCTCTCATGATGTCATCGCTGAGGATTTGGTGCACTAGTAGTTATCGCTTTCGTGGTCTTTTACAGCGTCCGAGATTGAATCCGGGCCTCAAAGCCTTCTTTGGCGTAGATCTCGTCGTGATCATGATCTCTCTTGTCCTCGAGACGGCTACATCTGCGGGAGTTCATCTATCCGGACCCTGGAGCAGTTTACGCTACTTGATCTCTGCTCGGAGGTGCTTGTCGCGGAACTCTGGATGCTATTATCCCTTATTGATACTCTCTCATACATTTGGGCTTCCTTCACCCGAGCTTGAGGCGAGATGCCCACGGTCTAGAAGGTTTAAATCCTCTTGAGGTGGCTGATTCCCTAACCTCTGTTGGATCGGACGTTGCCTGTTTCTCGATAATGCAGGCTCTGCTTGAGCAGGAGTAGCCACTGGCGGAGTGGCTCGCTAAGGATGGTCATTGTTAGATCCCAGGCATCCTTGGATGATCGTGAGCAATCTATCAAACTGGGTCTCACTTAGTCCGAGGTCACTAGTGCGGACAATGCAACCATCGGGCATAGTGAACTGTTGACCTGTAGTGGGGCCTTGAGCTTCTGCCGGAGAAGCTCGTGCGACCCCTTCTCTATGGTCCATAGGCACAACATTCTCAGGAACACTTCGGACTCCCATGCGGGCCTCTTCCCTTCATCGAGGGCCAGGTGTGCGCCCATCGCTCGAATATCTCCTTCCAGCATTCCCTTCAGCCACAGTGGCTCTTCATCCATGGGTGGGCGGACGTCCCCGTGGGCGTGGTGGTGGTGTTCCTACGCCTGCAGCACTAGTCCGCGTTGTCCGTCTTGTTCTTGCCATCAGCTTAACTTAAACACGAAAACTTTTTGTAAAGATTCCCACAGACGGTGCCAAAATGTTGAGGGGTAAAACCTCGAATACTAACTAAACTATTACAAGTAACCTAATCTAGGATCCGTCTCCTACTTGAAGTCCAAGCAAAAGGTCGAGCTAGAGTACTGAAAGGACTAAGTGGGGGGGCTAGAATGGGTTGCGGATTACATATGTCGATCCGGTGAAGAGACTTTCGAGAGAGAGTTGGAAGCTCTCAATGTAATAGTTATGAGGAAGGTTATGAAATCAAGAGTGTTTATCACTTAGGGATCCTCACTTTGATATTGCTTATCACTTGGGAATTGTGACTTGTGACTTACCTTAAGGTCTTGGACCTTGTGCTACTTTTATAGTTATCGTATGCTTGTGAGGTGGCTCACAAGATGATGCAATGTATGCTTCAAATTTGGACTCAATGCTACCTTTGGCCCATTAGTGAGTAGTAATCGATACTAATCAATGGGCTGTGAGATAGTTGGACCTTTCCTATGAAATCTTGTTTACATGTTGGGTCGTGTAAGTTCCTCGACGGATCTGTATGCTTGGTTGATCGGCCTTGGGCAACTCGAGGTGCGGACTGAAGTTCCGGAGTATCTCCTTGGTTATGTTATATCGTTTGGTCTTACTTTGATGGTGGCGTCGAGATTCTCTCGTCCGTTTAGCATCTTAGAATGACGGTTTGTGGTACTTGGAAGGACCATGTGACCTTTTGTCAGGTTCGGAAGTCATCCATCTAGCTTGGTCGGACCTAGGTGAAATGGCGTGCTGACTTGTAGATACTAGTTGACCTGAGATGGTTTCCTTTAAGTCGGACCATTCGAAGGTCGGACTAGCAATGAATAGGCTATCTCAGCCTTGATGCGATTTAGGACACGCTCTATGTCGCCCTTAACGGATTGGACACATGTCCGTATCAACAATTATAATTCAAAAAACCTCTGCTTGACAAGGATTCTAATACTCTTTCTCAAATTTACAGTGTAGTTTAGATGGAAATGACATGGGTTTTTCTCCAGAGGACTAGCTCAGGTTGAGATTTGTTGGAACTTTTAATTAAAGTGTGTTTAGTGTCTCTAATTACTCAATTCGGATTGAAGATGAATGAGAAATTAATGCACAAATAGACCGCTTGTAATTATTAATACGAAGGTATTCATAATGATGGTGCGTTAAATTTCGACAATGTAAATGTAAATATATGGATAAAAAGGTGTGGAAGAAGAGGTTTGAATTAGGTACCTAATAGAACACCTTGAAAAGTTGTTGAGAAAGGAAAAGAATAATTGGCCAAAAAGTTAAATTTCGACAATATAAATGTAAATATATGGATAAAAAGGTGTGGAAGGAGAGGTTTGAATTTGGTACCTAATGGAACACCTTGAAAAGTTGTTGAGAAAGTGATGAGCTCAAATTATACTCTAGATAAACAACTAGAATGTAAGTTGTAATTGTAGATTAAAGCTTAACACGTGTTCGGTCTCTAGGGAATTAATCAAGCTATGTAGCAGTGAGAGTAAACAGATACTTGCAAGTAACAATGGTTTTGAAGATCGGTTTGTGTACTCCTAACTAGATTAACTAAAGCAAAGATTAATGAATGAACAATGAGAGAAAGCGAATCTGATATAGATCGATTATGCTAATTGAACTAGGGATAATCACCATGCTTGTCACGGAGTTGTTATGCGAAAGCAATCAATTCGATTCAAGCGGTTATCTTTGAATGTTTAAAACTAGTGAAATCATGAGTCGTCAATTCATGATCCTCAACCATTGATAACCTTAGAAGATTTAAAACTAGTTCATCGAATTGAAGGTTTCACGAAGATTTAAGACTTTTCTAACTCACATGGTGAAACGATAAACCACAAACGAATATGCATAATCTTCACATACTACCGTACTTAGAGTTGTTTAGCTACTCATTATCATGGATTGCATGCTCATATTAATGGTGATAAACATAGATAACATACTCGCATACAATAGAAGACAATTCAATCGATAGAGATAAATAACGAATTGAACGAATAAAGCAATAGAGAAAAATACGAAGAATCAAAATGTAAGAATCAATAATCAATTGCTAACGAAGCTCCAAAGATGTCTCAATGTCAAAGTATGAATCTAGGAGCTTTTATGAAAAACTAGGTATACGAAGTTATTAGAAAGAAATCCTAAATCTAACATTATAAGGAAAACACAATTTTCCCGCAGAAGCAATCTCGCAACGGCGAAGTACAAATGCCGCGGCGAGTAACCTAATCGAAGATATATATCTAAAATATCGCAGCTCGCCACGGCGGATCAATCTCAATCTTCCTTCAGGATAATTGCTCTCGCAGAATGGGGCCGCGGCGGGTAGATGTACCCCGCCGCGGCGGGCTATGCAGATTTGGAGATATGTTCCTTGCTTCCTTTATTCAACGAGGCGGTCTTCGAGAACACTTCGAACTTGTGATTCCTTCAATCGATTCACATCTAGCTAAGTCATCATTGCATCCAAAGCACACCTAGAAGACAAAAGCCTACAAAACACAAACAAGCAAACAAACATAAAAACGCCCTAAACTACTATATATAAAACAAGGATCAAGGACTAACAAAAGACGGTAAAAAGGACCAAGGAGACACAATAATCAGTGCAGCATTGTTCACCTATGTCATAACCTAGCCGTTTCTCTTGTTTTATTACGTCGTACTAGTTGTTACCGTTGCTGGCATTATAGCCGTTATATAACTTTCTTGAGCCCAATCCCCAATGTTGTAATTAGAATTCGGTCAAAAACAATTCGATATGCATCTCATTATATGCTTACTGTTAGATTTTGGCCGTTTAATTCCATGAACATACAGGTATACATAACATACACACAGACTCAGCTCAGATTCAGTCGATTCTCAGCAGACAGCATCGCTACTCTCCTTAATCTTCAACTTGGCCTGGACAATTAGGTCAATTTCTAATATCTTCTTTGATTATGTTCTCAATTTATTCCGTTATTTTCAGAACCATTATAACAAAGTATGTTGATTATTGGAGAATTCAATTAAATAACTGAAGAATTCAGATTTTTATGGATCCTCTTCTTTCTCGAAAATTCTTCATCATATTTATACCTGCAGGTCTAGACTCTTCGTAGAATACCTTAGTACGTATATTATTTACAAGTTACAACTCTCTCATACTTATATATAGCTAGTCATACATATCTTTTTTGGTTAAAATAATTTTCAAGCAATTAGTATACTTAATTAAGATTGTACCCCGTTCCCTGTTATTTCTTTGGAGAATGGTGATGGATGATTGATATGGATAACATACTCATAGAGTTTGTGTACGCAACTTTTACTCTTTCTTACAAGGACTCCAACAAAACTGATGTTCAAAAGACCTGCTTTAGAGTCAAATAGCTAATTAAAATTTCATATTCCATATTATCTTTATCGACTGCAGATATGTGTAGCCTACTTCTTTAACCGTACATTGATTTCTTTTCCTCACTGATTTTTACTAGAGGTTTTAACTTTTAAGTGTTTTTCTTTTCATTATCAATTTTGCACCATATTCTTGAAGCATACTAAATCGAGCGAATAGTAGGATTCATGTAGAGTGATTATACTACAATCTTGCATGATTTCAGGTAGATATGATGTCTAAAAAGTTGACATGTAAGAAACCTCATGCTGCCAATGGCGAATGTCAGGTGCATATGGCATCCAAAAAGATAAGCGTAGTAAAAATGTCATGTTGGCGATTTGGAAAATGAGGTGGATGTGCCAGTAGAAAAATTGAAAAGCAAGAAATCTCAGGTTGCCAATGTTGAACATGAAGTGGATATGCAATCGAAAAAAGTGAAGCGTAGTAAGCGTCATGTTGGCAATGTGGAAGATGAGGTGGATATGCAATTGGAAAAATTGAAAAGCACGAAATCTCAGGTTGCCAATGTTGAAGGTGAGGTGGATATGCCTTGAAAAAAGTGAAGCGTAGTAAGAAAGGTCATGTAGGCAGCGTGGAAGATGATGAAGATCGGTTAACTAGTCTTCCTGACAGTTTAGTAGCTCATATATTGTCCTATTTGTGCACCCATTGATGCTATTAGGACAAGTACCTTGTGCAGGGAATGGAAAGACAAATGGGCCTTGTCCTACACTATTAGCGTGAATGATTACAATAAAGAGATTAGCCCTCGAACTTTTTGTAACATAATGGATAGGATACTTATCTCTACAGGGCTGAAGCTCAGAAATTTTCGTCTCCAATGTCGTGGAAAAAAGTACTCAAGTCGTCTGCAATTGTGGATTTCTACTGCTTTGACACATGATCTTGAGAGTTTTATATTCTTTGTGAGGAGTATACCAACTGAAGCCGCATTGTCTTCCCCAGGAGCCTTATCAATGGCACTTCCTGCAAATACTGAAGTTGGCAATAGAAATGTTTAATATCCAAAAGCAGATGACCTTGAATGTTGCGGCCTTTAACTTTGTTCCTAGGCTGACTATCTTGGATCTTACAAATTTGGTAATTGAACTGAATGGCGGAGATAGTAGCAGCAGCATTGTGACATTCAAGTTTGTTGTCCTAAAGGAGTTGGAACTAATGAATACCAAGTGGGTGAATGTGAAGTCAGTTGAAATATATGCTCCTTGTCTAACTAGATTGAAATCCATTATGTATAATACACAGCTACCTGACTATTCCATTGTGGTAGATGCTCCTATGCTTACTATGTTTGAAATTGGTGATTATAACATTAGGATTTTGAATGGAAGTTCAGTTACTTGTGCACGTATTACTGTTGGAGATGCAATAGTCGAAGAATATGAATATGTGGATATGGATCCTCAGTTGGGTATAAGAATTGGATTACAAATACGGAATCTATTCAAAGAGTTCACTGGTCTCGAAATTTTGAATATTCAGAACTCCTTAGCATATGTTACTGCTCCGGTTAGTTACATTACATACACCTCAATCCATCATTTCAATTTTTAAAGTCGATCGCTACTTTTTTATTCTTAATTTCTTGTCAGTGTTCATTACAAGCACGGAATGCATATGTTAGATTCTTGTTTTCTCTTTAACCATATATACTATACTTTATATACACACACCTAGTTATTCTAATTGATCTTTATCTTATATTTTGTACCCAGGTTGAAACTGCTCTTTACCGTTTTGATCATCTGAGAGAACTAACTGTAATGACGTGTGATAATAATAGAGTTGGAGATCTATTTCAATTACTTGATGCAGCACCAACACTGAAATTCTTGTCAGTAAGCGTGGTAAGATCTGTTTTTCCCTTCATATTTATTTTCTTTCTTTTTTACCTTTTTTTTCTCTTCTGAAGAATAATTGTGAAAATGAGCAAGTCTGGGAAAGACGGTCTTTCCTTAGTTAAGGAAAAAACAGATTAATCTAGTGTTCTAATATATTACTTTTAACTAATGATTATAATATATATTTGAGGGCAAGTCTTGTGTTAGATGCTTAGTATAAACGTAGATGTTTTGATTCTGACGTAGTATTTGTTTGTAACCATTGATGGTCTAACACAAGATTTCGAGTCTTTGGAAGAATTGTATAAATGAGATCACGAAAGATGGATTGATGATCTTAAATTCAATTATATGTATAATGTTTTCATCAATCTTAATAAATATTTATGAGTGGACGTTTTATATCGTTTTTACGTATATATATCATTATGTTCTTAGTAAAACTTTTAATGATTTTGTTATAATTGTAATGTTTATCCGTCTTTCATTGGCTTTTGTTTTGTCCTGAGTTAGGCTGGATTGGAACGTTTTGATGACGAAGAGGAGGAACATGTGCTGGCTTGTATTGTATATCACTTGGAGGAAGTAAAACTTAGATATTTTGGTTGTGAAGGACCACAATATAATTTGGCAAAATTTTTCATGTTGAATGGTGAAAAGCTGAGGAAAATTCATGTTTCCTCAATCCTGCGTTGCAAAGATCATATTAGAAGAAAATTATCAAAATTTCCGAGGACTTCACCTTGTTTAACAATATCCGTATGCCCTTAGGCTCTGTTTGGTTACAATGGCTTTGGTCTTCAAAAGTGGTCCAGAAATACAAATCCGGATTTGTACTTTGGACTTAAATCATAGTTTTTGGCCTTTAGATTCAATTTGGTTGGTTTTTTGTTGTGGTGTTTTGGCTTTGTATGATGGTTGAAACCCAAATTCATCTCCCATTTTGTTTTGATTTGTTTAGTTTTGGAACGATTTCAAATTTATTTTAATGTTGAAAATGTGTTTTGTTAACATTATTTTATCGAATATTCGTAAGGTTCACTGTTCATAAGGTATATGCCGAAACAAGTTTTTTATGAAAATAGTTGGTGCGATTCATTTTGATTGATATTGTTATTTTTAGTTCACATGAAAAAGTACGAACATGGATATTTAATTGTAATATGAATTGATATTCTAGTTAAAACACACGAGTTAATTAGTGGGATTGAAATTAAGTTTTTTTTATTATCGAACCAAATGATGAAATGTGTAGAATGCAATTGTACGAAAAAACTAGATGTAGGTGGGTAAAAGTAGGAATTGAAATAAACAAAGGACTTATAATTTTAGAAATGTAACATAGGTACTAGTCGCATTGTCTCCTGCTCCGGTTCCCCTTGAGTAGTAGTAGTAATGTAGGTTTAATTATGTTGTAATTTGCTAGTTAATCATGTTAGGTTGTTCAAGAAACGCACTGTTATTTGAGTCAGTTGAGTACGTATGTACTTTAATTTTATTTAATTATTACTCTACGTAGATCAAATGTTGGATGTTAATTAATTACAATTAGTACTTTAATTACGTCGTTATAATATAATCATTCGGTTTGTTTATACTAGATTACCAAGAATGAAATGAGCATATAAGAATGTCCCTTTATTTATAATATTAGAAATGTAACATAGTCACTAGTTAATTATTATATTTTTGAATTCTACTATTCATTTTATTGTGGCCTTGTGATAATGGGTCAAAGAAAAGTAAATGCTCATGATGAATTTGAATTGGAAATGTGAGGTGGAATTGGACTTGGAGCCAAAGCCAGGTTGGCACAGATTTCATTAATCGGATTCGTTATACGTAGATAATTTCGACCCGATCACGTCTGACGAATTTGACCCCCAAATCTCAAGCGAAAATGCTAAACAAACTCGATTTTTGGACATAGATCCTCTGTAAAATTTGGTTGGGTGAACCAAAGCGGAACCTTAATACTTTATAGTTTACTAATTCTTGTAATATAACTACAAGTACCCAATCTGATTTTGCTTGATCTTGCACTATTGAGTAGTACTTCATTGAGTAATTTTCATCGATATTACATCATTGAGTATCTTTTTATGCTTATAACTATTTAAAATGTAAAAATATGAGTTATTTTTATGAATATCTTTGAAAGGGTTATAATCCAGCTGAACACATTTGGGATCAAGCGGGTTGACAACATATATCTATTGGCTTTTTATTTGTGGTCGAATTTTTGTCCATCCATTGAATGACCACATTTTATGGCCTCATTCAATCACATGCTTGCCTTTCATTTACATGCATACACATTGCTATGAGCCTATTTTGAGGTTATTTTATCTATTGGCACATAGGCCTAAACTTTAGCTAATATTATACTCTGATACACGTGACATACTTCTCATATCTCCTTTATGCAAACCATTCACTATGCCGTCTGGAATTGGTAGGAATTGACCCCATTCTCATTGAAAATCAAAATTACACTACCACTCAATCACAAAACATAATTTGACAATATTCCATTGAAATATGCATATCATTAGTACTTACGGGTAAAATATTTCAAAAAATAATTATTTTTTCATTTTGAGCGGACCCGGCTATAGCCTTATTAGCCCCAAGCGTGGGTCCGCCATACAGTGTACACACCCACCATTGATGATCAAAGCACTCCGCTCCTTCTCCGTCTTCGTCGATCAACGGCTCCATGCATCCCGCCTTGACCGTTAATCTAGCACTCCGCCTCTGAGATCTTTGCCTTGCCTCCTCTAAATCCCTCACTTACAACTCGAATGGTACCACTCCAATTACAATTCCCAATTACCTTAATTGATTCTCTGCTCTGACTTGAAGATGGAGAAGTCTTTTGGGGATGAGATCCACGTCTTCAGTGAGGTCGATCTCGATGAAGAACGATCTATGGGCGAGAGGATGATGAGGTCGAAAAAATTGTCTTGGCAAAGAGAAACATGATGAGTTGTTGGTATCAGGTAAATTCATGTGCCGTAACTCTTCCATGCCTTCCTCTACTCGCTAGATTGATCAAGTATATTAGCACTTTAGTACCTCGCCATTAGATGATTGATATAGTGTGGTGACAATTTTGTGAGTTATCTTGAATCGATGTTTTTGGTTCATGTTCTCAAGTGCATGATTATAACTAAACAAAACTATGAGCGGCAAGTCTCTAAATTTGTTTCGGTATTTTGTGGAAGCAACAAAATTTGGTGAAACAATCCGACTAATATTAGTTATCGCATCTATTTCATGCTTGCTTCTACTTGTAAAAATTATTACGCATCCATAAAGACTTCAGTTTTCATTTGGTTAAGCTACCATTAGTTGATTAAAATAGTGGCAACAATTTTATGAGTTAGCTTCAACCTGAGCATTCGCCTTCATGTCCTTAAGTAGGGCATGACTAATATTAGTACCGTCGCACTCACTAAAAAAAAAACGAGTTTTAGCGACGGAATTATCCGTTGCTAAAACTGGGCCGATCCGTCGCTAAATCCTTAGCGACGGATAACCCTCAAATCTCCAAAGCAGTCGTCACAATTTTTATTGGCGGCGGATAGAAATTCGCTAATTAGCGGCGGATAAAGTGTTGGCCAATCGAAACAAACATCGGCACTATTTAGCGACGGATAACTATACGTAGCTAAATAGTATTTCTTCTTTTTGTTTTTTTTAATACGAATATTTGACAATTTTATCGAATATTGATACGGATAAATCGATAATTTTATTCCATTCGGATAAACCAACAATTATATACGAATATTGATACGGATAAGCCGACAATTGTATACAATTATTGAATACGGATAAAATGATAATTTTATTCAATACGGATAAACCGACAATTTCATACAATATTCGATGTCTGATATACAACATTTAATAATAATTAATACAAATAAGAAATTACAAAATTAATAGAAATTACAATGTCTGATACTGATCTGGATCTGGATCTTGGATGGCGTCGGATCACAGTCGGAGAGATCTCGTGGTGGGAGAGAGATCGGGCGTCATTTTCTTCTTTATCGGAGATGGTGGTGGGCCGGATCTCATGGTGGTGGTGTGGTTTGGTGGTTGTGATGGTGGAGATGTCGTGGTGGTGGGGCCGAGGCGATGGTGGAAGGCGGATCCGTGAGTGGTGGTGGTGGCGGGTGGAGTGGTGGGAGGGGCAGTGGTGGTGGAAAGCGAGTGGGGGTGGAGGTGGTGGAGTGATGGTGGAGGTGGTGGGGTGGTGGAGGTGGTGGTGGAGTGGTGGTGGGAGAGAAGGAGAGAGGAAGAGGAAGGGTTAGTGGTGATGGGAGGAAGAGTATAAATTAGGGTTTCTGCGTGGTTTAGCGGCGGATACCATATCCGTCGCTAAATAGCAACAGATAGATTATCCGTTGCTATTTAGCAACGGATATGGTATCCGTCGCTAAATTTTAAGTTTTTTGATTTTTTTTTATTTTTTTGGTCAACGAATTTAGAGACGGGTAGAATATCCGTCGCTATTTAGCGACGGATAAATCTATCCGTCTCTAAATTTAGAGACGGAAAAATTTCGTCTCTAAGCTAGCGATTAAATAAGCTATTTAGCGACGGATAAAATCCGTCGCTAAATTAGTCTCTAAAAGCGGAAATTCTTGTAGTATTTGTACTAACAATAGTACACCCTTTAAACAGATTAGATCAACTTTTGATTCAATCTCATCATTGGATTATTTTTTATGATAAGGGGCGTCACACTATCGCATAATAACGTTGTGTGATGTCGCATTATAATAAAATAAACATCTTTGATTATTAAATGTTATTTGATTATATTAAAATAATTATTTCAATATATTATTAAAATTATTTTCTATCTCCTCCATTGACCGGAATCCGGCAACCACCTTAGCCACCACCGGAGTTCGGGACCACCTCAGTCACCTCCAGAATCCGGAAACCACCTGAGCACACCGGAATCCGGCGACCACCACCAAAATCCGGCAACCACCTCAAACACACCGAAATCTGACGAGAACCTTAGACTCCACCGGATCTACTGAAATTCCAAACCCAGTATGAAAAATCGACGAGTTTAGATGATTTATCCGACGCCGTATGGTGGACTCTGCAAATAACTTTCGATGCGTGATCTTTGCGACAATGTTACCATTATGATGTAGCATTTCTTTTGTGATGTGTATCGTCTTCATGGGCTTCCTACATCTATAGTTTCTGATCGTGACACCCGTTTTGTGAGTCACTTTTGGCGGAGTTTAGGGCGTATGGTTAATACTCAGCTCAATTTTAGCAGTGCTTATCATCTGCAGACAGATGGTTATACCGAAGTCGTAAATTGCTCGTTGGGAAATCTTTTGCGCAACTTAGTTGGGGATCATCCCAAGGCGTGGGATTAGAAACTACCTCAGGCTGAGTTTACCCATAGCCATGCTATTAACCGTTCCACTGGTTTCAGTCCTTTTCATGTGGTTTACAGGTTGTCTCCATGGGGACCTCTTGATTTGCTAGCTCTGCCCAGCAAGGTGCGTCCACATGCTACTGCAACAAAGTTTGTTGGACAGTTGGCTCAAGTTCATACATCACGCATGCGCGCTTAGTTCTTTGCTCTTGCAAAATCTGAGCCTGGTGATCGAAGCGTCTTTGTTGATTTCGATGTTGGTGACTTTTTTGGGCTATACTAACTAAGGATCGCTTTCGTGCTCATGAATATAGCAAGCTTCGCTAAGAAGATTAGTCTGTCGAGATTGTGGAAGATCAATCGAATGCCTATCGTTTGCGCCTTCGGCCGTATTCGTGCCGATGTCTTCAATGTGAAGCATCTTGTTCCTTTCATGGGTGATTCTTCTTCTGATGAGGATGATGCGGTTCCAGATTCGAGGTCGAATCTTCTCTATCTAGGGGGGAATGATGCGGTGCAATTCGAGGAGGTTTATATGCAAAAATTGGCGCATCCGAAGTTGCTGCGGAAGTGTCAGATTTCGAAAAAGGCTTAGTGTTTTCCATGCAGAAACGGTGTTCTGAGTCAAAGTCATCACTTTGCCATTAGGTACGATGGATTTCGGCCATCGGAGGTCGTCTGGAGGGTTAAAATCGCGTTTTTATAAGTTTTGGGCACTTTTTGCAATTTTTAATAGTTGTTAGAATTCGTTTTGTATTAGGTTTCCTTTCCAGCAAGTTAGGTTTTCAGTATTTAAGCATTCTTAGACGTTTTTGTGATGCAGTTTTGATTAATTAATAAAAAGCGAGTTTCCAAAATCTATCGATTTTTAAATTCTACGTGTCAATGAGCTTTGATAAAGAGTTCTTCTGGCGTCTGATGCATCATGTATTATACTACAACATTTCATTTGAAATTCAAATTCAAATTCACAATTCTTGAACCTCTTTATTCTTACTGTACGTTTTTCAAGAAAATTATGGAATCGTCGGAAACGGCCGAATTGACCATGGTGTGCATCGCCGGAGGCTCATGGGCGAACATCGACGCAACTGAAACGGCGAACTTCACTGAATTTGTCGGCAGATTCAGAGGTATTATCCTTTTTTTTCTTGGTTAACTACAAATCCATGTTGATAGTGACGACATTTCAGTCGATCAATATAACCTTAATGAGTCAGTATTATGTTTATCATACCTGTTGTTTTCAGATGTTTTCCCTGTTGTTTTGGGTTACAACAATTAAGTAGATCAATATAGTATAGGTAATGCCATGGCACTACACTGGCTATGCCACAATTATTGGACCGCATGGTGCGATGGCACTGGGCTGACCTAGGGACTGTAGTTGAAATGCCTTAGTGCTGATGTTTTTCTGTATATCTTTTAGCTTGTATCCACTGGTTGTGTCCTCCTTTTTTTTGTGTATTTTTGTGTTGGATCTTCATTTATAAAATCAGGATTTTATGTTTTCCCTGCTTTTTTGGGTGACTAGTCTGGGTAATGCCATGGCACTGCACTGGGCAGTGCCATGGCACTTCTAACTAGTGCCATGGCACTACACTGGATATGCCACAATGACTGGACTGCATAGTGCCATGGCACTACACAGTGTAGTTCCATGGCACTAGCCAGTGTAGTGTTGAAATGTCTCGGGAAAAAATCTGACGAAATGTTTTTTTTGTTGGATATTCATTTATAAAATTCAGGAATTTATGTTTTTTGGATTTAGTTTCTTTTTCTATAGTTGTATAGAATGTTTTCATTGTATTATGTCGTATTATTTGTCACAGAATGAGTATATTTTCCTAAATCGCTTTAGTCTTAACGTTTGATGTACACAAAGAATATACCAATGGAGTCAAGGGAAACACAGAGGTTCACATACATTTGAGATCAATAAAGGCCAGAAGTGCTCATTGAACTACGAGGCTGATTTCCTAGAACATGATCTTGCTGTGTAAGTTACTGTCAATGAGGCACGTGTACATTTCCCTGATTGCCGAAGAGGTGTTAACTACCCCCGATGTTGAGCAGACCAGGCTCACACAGTTTTGGCGGGCAACAAAAAATACACCTCAGCAACCGCCATGCCAGACATCGGGTGGTAGTTCATCGTTATCATCGATGAATATAGATTCGAAGGACCAGGACCCCAGCTAGACACAGAGGAGGTTTTGCACGAGCCCACACCACCTGCCAAGAAACGCAGGTCAGGTGCAGCACAACGACGAGCTGATAGAGCTACTAGACAGGGCAGAGGTGAGTTTTTCCCAGGTGCTACCACAACCAACTAACCTCCTTGCAATCCTGAAATTGAGACCCCTATTTTAAGGTCAGCCAAATGGGTTGAATACATAAAGTCTGTCAGTCAGGAGTTTCAAGGCGGTGTGCCGGAGTTTAGGAGCAAACTTGTCAAATACTGCGCGAAGCTTGGTTATAGGTTTGACTACATCAAGAACAATTCGTGGTCTATTACTGTTAGGTGCAAAAACAGGGATACGGCTGGGTGTAAGTGGTTTATTAGAGGCACTGTTTCGACAGTGGCCGGATTTCTTCATAAGGGATGCAGAACTCAAGCATTGCTGCGCGATGGCTATGTACACCAGTGACACGAAGCGTCTTGGCCAGCAGATTCTTGGGGAAATTATAATGGAGTCCGTACGAGTCACACCAACACTTTCTGTAATAGATATGCAGTTCGATACACTGTACAATTGGGGCTTCGATGTTAAATACGAGAAAATCTGGAGGGGAGTCGAGGTCGCCAGGGCAAGTCTTTTCGGCAACTACATGGATTCGTTCGACAATCTCAGGTGGTACTCTGATAGCATTATCCGTACTAAATCTGGAAGTATAGTCTCCCTCGAGACAGAACCCGCAGAAAACAGATTCAAGAGGATCTTTATAGCCTTCAATGCATCTCTCAAGGGTTTCAGAAACTGCCGCCCAATGCTATTTGTCGATGGGACGTTCATGAAGTCACGCTACAAAGGAACTCTGCTTGCTGCCATCGCAAAGGATGGGAACAATGGTAAACTTCACTGGATTTTACTTTGAATTAAACTACCTGTTTTCACTTGTTTTACTAGGTTCACCAATATGTGTGAATGTAGTGATTCTTAAATCTGCAGGCTTCATTACTAGTTTATGATCTTGTTTGTCTGAGTATGCTGACTACTTGTTTTGTCTTGTACCCCAAAGATTGTTAATTTAGTTGGCTCCATTGAAGTTGAATATGTTTCAAATAAGTTTATGATAGAAACATGGAAATGAACATTTCTGTAAACAGCATAATTGGTTCTTCTAGTATACTAAGTCTAACTTGATTCATTTTAAACACCTACTTTGATTCAGTCATTCACTTTTGTTGGATTATGCAAGGTATGTAACTTTCGATTTATTCTCCAGGATTATTCGGTAGCAATTGCAATTGTGGCAAGTGAGAACTTCGGACAACTGGACATGGTTTCTGGACAAATTGCGTACACATAGTCCCGACAGGGAGATAATGTTGTTTCAGATCGGGCCAGGTCTACAAGATAGCTATAGAGAGATTCCTGAAAAAACGAGGTGAGAAGGCCCAGGTCTTTCTGCAGGATCTCCCGAAGGACAAGTGGGTTGTAACTTTTGCACTTTACGTGCACCGTTACAGGGAGCTAACCAGTAATGCGGCTGAATCATTTAACAGTTGGATATTACCAGCCCGAGGCCTCCCTATCACCTTTATGCTGGACTGCATCAGGGTACAACTTATGAAGTGGTTTACCGAGCGGAGATCCAGTTCCACAGACTGGACGGTGCACTCACGCCAAACATGGAGGCCAGTGGAATACCTCAACGACAAAAGGTGAAAACTGGACAATAAACTGGACAATAGTGCGAGTAACCAGAAAGGCGTATTTGAGGTCCTAGCAAAGGAGTCTATCGTGGTGAGCATCTGAACTATCTACTGTCTATTATATACTAACCAGCAGTTTATGCTTGACAAAGTAACCCTTTTCCTATCTCACAGGTCGACCTCAACCAGAAGAAATGCACATGCTACCAATGGCAAGTCCGGGGCTTCCCCTGCGCGCACGGCGTAGCCTGCATTTCCAGAACCAGGTGGCCTATCAAGGATGTGGTCTAGCATGCGTTCTTCGTGACTGATTACCGAAGTGCTTACAGTAACGACATAAATACAATTCCGTCGTCAGCAAAACACGAGTACATCAATCTCAACAGGCCCGACAAGATACTCCCACCCATAAACAGGAAAGTACCAGGCAGGCCAAAGAAGAAGAGGATCAGGTCTGCGGGTGAAACGATTAAATGGAAGTTTTTATGCTAGTCGTGTGGTGAATACGGGAGCCACTACTGGACCACATGTAAGGATGCTCTAGATGACACAGCACGGGACGTTGACATATAGTTCCCTGTGAGCGATGTTTTGTAGTTTTCTGTTTTAGCCAGGAAATACTTTCCCACCTACTGTAACTTAAGTATGGTGCCCTGTTGTTTTTGTTGTTCCCTAACTTAGAATGACTCATTAAATCAAGCAACAATTTCTATTTGTCTGGCTATTCTACTGTTTTCCCTGGTCAAGCATGTGCCAGATAGTGACTTTTTAGATTTGACATGATAAAAAAGCATTAAATGGGATTTAGTGAAATTACAATAACTCCGGTGATGGGGTAACATTATTATGTTTTTCCATGACAAAAAAGGTGTCAGGGTTTAACTTTCGTAATAACATAAAATCTAAGGCCGAAGTATTATTATTAGAATTATGCCGAGTTGATGTGAAATATTATAGGGTCCAGTGCCATGGCACTGCACTGGGCAATGCTATGGTTAAAGACTGGCCAGTGCCATGGCACTATACTGGCCGTGCTATGGCACTATGCCACTGGAACTGGGCTCGGCGGTGCCATGGCATTGGGTTGGATAGTGCCATGGCACTTGACCGACAGTGCAATGCTAGGGTCATCCGGCTGACACTGTACTGTGATGGGCAATGCCATGGTTAAAGCCTGGACAGTGCCATGGCTCTAGACTGGACAGTGCCATGGCATGGCCAATGATTCGTGAAATGCAAAAGTTAGTCATTCCTGGAGTTTTTATCTGCTTTCAATGATGTATCTCGCATCGGTTTTCCATGTGTTGTGTCTTCACTTTAGTTGTTTTCGCCGACATCGATGCAACTTTTGGTTGAGTTGTTGGCTCTAAAAGTAACAGACGCGGTGGCTTATACTAGTAAGTAGACTACTTGTATGATACATATCTCGTCGGATCACCCAGGCGCTGGTACAGTAGACGCAGTACCCAACGGTGCATTTAGTTACAGCGTAACACTGGGTCATAGGGCTATGTTACTGAATCTAAGTTATCTGCAACAAGTAGTCATTCGGATGTTTTTATTTGCCTTACATCGTAGCTTGTATCAACTGATTTAACTGAGGTATCTGGCACGTTTTTCCATGTGTCTTGTCTTCATTTAGTGTGTCATGTTTTGATTTTCTTCTTCAACTATAGGTTAGTTGTTTTTCACCGATATCATCTTCCCCGTCAATGACAGTTGTGCAACCTTTGATTGAGTTGTCAGCATTAAAAGTACGTCCAGCGGTGGCTTATAATAGCAAGCAGACTACTTGTATGATACATATCTACGACGGATTGCCTCCGGGGCGACAACGCAATACCAGTTGTTACATTCGATTAAGAGACATAAAAGGTACAAGAACGTACCAACTCACGTAACCTACTACATAATCCGATTGTTTGCTCAAGAAGTGTATACACCCGTATTCACAGGTAAATTCCGAGAACAGATGAATTCTGAGAACAAATGCAGCCCACTATGAGTTTTGGAGGGAACTCATAATTTTGACTTGCAGTTAAATAATAGAAAATTAAGGATCAAGTACTACTACCTGCAACACTCAATTAATTATCTCGAGCCACACCCATATGCCTGTCAATCAAGGGTTTAAATCTCCCAAACCAGTTAGCAAGCAGCACAAATCTCCAGCGTCAAGGTCAGCTCTAATTCGACTCATTCTCAGATTCATATAGGAGACAATGGAGGCGATCATGGGGAAGCCAGTCGATAGATTCACCCTAGGAAGTCCACAAAATCCAAGCTTCCATGTGATTATAAACGAAGCTGAGTACCCAACCCTGGTAATTCTACTATATTCATGGTCTCATGTGTTATCCCGCTGTATTTTGAATTAATTCCATGTGTATTATGATATCTGGCCAGTGCCAGTAAATCCCAGTGTAGTATGATGAGTATATTTCTTAAGTTGAGAGTTCTAAGGTTTGTTTTCTCTTGTGTTGTAAGAGTCGGATGAGTTGTTTATCTTTGGAAGATAGTTGATACAGAATTATATTTGCGGTGGAGGAATTATGCTAGTTTTATTCTGTTTAACCTAAATTTCTGGAAACTATAGTGGTTCATTTGGTACTTTTAACTAGGAAAAAACTAACTGCTAAATCCATTGAGTATTGCATTTCATAAAGTGCCATGGCATTGGGGTGGATAGTGTCATGGCACTGGACCTGCCTGTGCCATGGCTGTTCCGCCACACAAACCCTCCCTGCCATGGCACTAGCCAGACTATAGAACATGTTTGAGCTTCTAAGTTGAGAGTTCTAAGGTCTGTTTTTCTGATGTGGAAAGAGTCGGATGAGGTTTAAATCCCTGTTTTGATTATCTTTTGAAATAGTCAGGTGAGTTGTTTATCTTTGGAAGATAGATGATACAGAATTATATTTGCGGTGGAGGAATTATGTTACTTTTATTCCGTCTAACGAATTTTAGGAAACTATAGTGGTTCATTTGATAGTGTCATGGCACTGGACCTGCCAGTGCCATGGCACCAACAAGTACCATGGCATTAGCCAGACTATAGCACATGTTTGAGCTTTTAATAGAATTTGGTTCTTAATATTCATATGCTTCCTTTTAATTATTTAACACCAATGTGCAGCTGGTGCCATGAACAAGCGATGATATTAAGCATGACGCGTTTTAATTTAAAAGCTATGATGAAATATTTGTAAGCTTACCAAAATGCACTAAAAAACAAACTTACAAAGTTAACGAAAAATCGAAATAACTTCGTATATCTACACAAAACATTAACATGATCGACACAAAATAACAACACTAAACATGAATCGGAAAAAATGAACAATTTTTTTCCATAAAATATTCGTTTATACAAAAAACATCGCGCGATGGAGCACAAAATAACAATACTAAACATGAATCGGAAAAAAATTTAATGATTTTTTACGGAAAATTTCGTTTTACAAAAGTTAAAAAACCCAAAAAGCAAAAAAAACTCATGACCATGATGGCGGTTTTAAAAGCCGGCGGTTCATCGAATAGGCACTTTTTTTTTTAATTTTTTTTAAAACTAGATTTATGAAATGGCGATTTTAAAACCATTAAATCATAAAGTGGCGGTTTTAAAACCGGCCATTTCATAGTGGCGGTTTAAAACCGCCACTCATCACAGTTGATTTTTTTTTTTTTTTTGCTTTTTTTAACTTTTGTAAGCGAAATATTTTAGGAAAAAATCATTAAATTTTTCCGATTCATATTAGTATTGTTATTTTGTATTCCATCGTATATTAATATTTTTGTAAGCGAAATATTTTGCGGAAAAAAAAATTGTTCATTTTTGAAATTTTGTGTTCTTGATGTTAATTAGTGTCCGTGCGTGTTAGCGTAATGTTTCGTATTTGCGTATCTGAGTTTTTAATTTTTCGTATTTCATAAGTTTGTTTTTTTTTAAGGCATTCGTCGATTCTGAAAATATTTGTGTTGCGTTTAAAAGCGATATGCGTTTAACAACCTATGTTAGTGTCACTACATATGGATCCCCTGCCGGAGCACGATACTCTGGTGACGGCAGGTGGTTCCCCATGGAAAGTGTCGGTCTCAACAGGAATTCGCGGCGTGCTTCTAGACAAAGAATGGCCTGGACTCATGGAATTCCATGGGATCAAGATGATCGGCGCAGCTGTGTTCACTTACGATAGGAAGGTCACTTCTTGTACGATTTTCAACACAATAACCCGATCTGAGAGGTAGTTTCAACACGATGACCTCAATGAAAACAGAATCACCACTCACAATTATTTTTGCTGACATCCAACTTGAAATGGTTTTCTGTACATAGGGCTGCTGATAGCAAGAAGTGTAAGGAATTCACCACGCCTGAACAAGGCTCAAAGTCCCAGTGTGATTGTTTGGATAAACACCATACATTTTCAATTGTTCAGAGTTACTATGTGAATACCCGTTATAACATGCCATCGTTTTCATCAATTCAGCTGCAAGGAACCACAAATGGAAGATTACATGGCATTAGTGCACCATTTCCAAAACCTGCCAAGGGTAAATCCACCGCCAGGCACGAAGGAGTCTTTAGAGTTCAAGTAATGTCTACTGATACATGGATTGATAGATTACTGTTCATCTTGGCCCACAAGGTTTGGTAGGCTCTGTTTTGTGCAGGCTACTAAAGGCTATGTTTAGTAGTATGAGGAGCTGAAAACAATATGAAAAACAAAAAGCAGGACCTCCAACAATGTTTTGGTCATCTAGGGACTGAAAACGAGATCCCCGATGGATGCCAACATCAGCGAAGCGCACCAGAAATCAGATCTTGGTTATCTAAGTTGTCTTATTCTTTGAATTCGCCTTAGGTCGGACTGATCTACATGTCCTCTTGGATGACTTATAATGGTATGATGAATTTATATTGCAAATTTATTTATATATGATTAATTTATGTAAAAATATTATTGATCATTCAACAATCACGTAACTGGAATGTTTAATTTTGTAGGTTACTATGTCATTAATGCTTTAATTATTTGTAGCTCAAATTGAATGTGGCCATATATACAACAGATTTGCATTCATTGTATGGACTTTCCATATTATAATTTCTAATAATGTTATTAAAACACATAAAAAAAATTGTGTGTAATAATCTAATCAAGACCAAATGAAAATTCAGTTTGCAAATACTATACTCACAACAATGAAATTGAAGAAAATGCTCTCTACTGCGCCTTCTCTTCTTTGATTTCTTCGTTCTCTCTTTTTGAGAGTTTTCTCCTCCGGCTGGAGCTTGGGTCCCTCTAGTGTGTGTTTCTCTTTCTTTTTCCTTCTGCCCCAGAAATTGGTGACATCAGTTTTGACCTTTGTTTTTTTTTTTTTTTTTTTTTGGTGAGATTGTTTTATTTTGTTAAGCGTCCTATTTTCATACGTTTTGTGAGATGAATCATGTCACACTTTGATTTACCCTTTTGCTCCAAATCTTTCAAATTAAGGAAAAAGATCTTCATAGGCTATATTTACGTTTATGTTATCTGGTGTGTTATATCCTTTTGGACTAAACCTACCTTTACTTCTGTGGCATTTTGGTGTTCTGTTTTCTACTTCTTGTGTAGGTGTCATCGGTGGCCTTGGTTGATTTACGAGCTCTTCGCTTCCACAATATCCACCATCATCGTCTTCTCACCGATCAGAAGTACCATGGATGAACAAATTGCGAAGGAGTTGGGTAAAATGATTCAGCTGACCGAAACTGAGGGTAATACAGTCGAGGTTCCAACCAGTATGTGGGAGAATTACAAAATTTAGGTAGATCTGTGCTTAGTAGGTTGCATTCTTACCAGAAAACAAATTAACCTGGAGGCTTTTGAGACTGTTATGGTGCATAGTTGGGATATTGATTCGGGTGTGAAATTCCAGAAAGTGGGTAATGATCGAATCCTCGTTCAATTCAAGCATGTTGTTGCTAAGAATAGGGTGTTATGGCGAGGGACATACGCGTTTGATCGAAATCTTGTTATTTTTCGGCCTTTGGAGAAAGATACTGATCCGCAGGATGTAAACCTTAATGTCTGCGATTTTCATCTCCAAATTTCAGGCTTCCCTGTTTCTTGCATCTGCGACAACTCGCAGAACTCTTGGGCAATGTACTAGGGAGTTTGTGGAGTTCGATCAGGAGGCTAACAAGGATGTACTTGCTACGACAATGCGTATCTGAGTATGCATTGATATTACGAAATCGCTCATGAGATGCATGAATATTGAGGCCTCGTAAACAACTTATCCAGCTTATTGTGTCTGAAAAACTCCCGAATTTTGTTACTATTGTGGAATATTAGGCCATCTTGTTAAGGATTATGGCGTGTTTCTATCTTGTAAATGAAATAGAATTCGTTCAGAATCACTTTTGATGTATGGTGATTGGTTGCGCGCATCAACGAGGTTTCAAATTCATCGAGTTCTGGGTGAGTCGAGTATGAAGAACGATCGTCCAATTTTCGTTGAAGCTCAGGAGTCAGTCGGAACTAGGAAAACTCCTGTGACAGGTCTGTCCAGTAACACTTTCTCGGGGAAGGGTATTCTTGGGACTTCACCTGCCAATTCGAACTTCAAAAATTCGAATGAGATTATTATGGAAGAGGTTACAAAAGATACCGAAGTGGGGGAATAAGTTGCAAGATTTTAGGGAGATGAATGGTACTAAATTTGGTAGTTATACGGAAAAATCCTTAAAGGGTGGAAATGTTGTTACTGGTGATTCTTCTTCTTATTTAAGGAATCCACTTACCTTGTCCAAAGCCATTATCCCTTTTGATCCAGCCTGTAATTCCGCAGAATCATCCAAATCCACCAAATCTCATACTCTAACCCCTTGGACCAAATTATCATTCCCTTCTCCAGCCCAACAACAACTACCCCAAAGCCCATTAGCACTCCATTATCCAATATTGTGAATTTAGGCCCACCACCTAGCTTTACTAGTCATCCAACTACTTGGACTTCCCTGCCACCGGCCAAGCCCAATAACCTAGCTACTGGACCTAATATCCCGTTCACCTTCACTTTCCAAAATCCAGAACTTCCTAAATAGCCTTTACCCACAAAAACAAGGTGACCCGAAAACTTGGAGACTAAAACCTGAAAATTTATGTCCTGAACCAAAAAACAGACTAGTGTAGGAAAGGAGATGGATTCGTCTAGTTCAAATAAGAAAAGTAATTATTGAGATCGAGGAAATTATTTATAGCGACAACTCCGCCTATCGATGAGTTGCTTCTAAAGAACTATCGGTTTAGAACCTTGGGCGATTCGAGCTTTGGGTGAGTTTATCTCACAACCCGACCTTATTTTTCTCATGGACACCCGATTGGGAGAAAGTGGGATTGATAGGATAAAAGCAGACTTGGAATTTATTTGGTACTAGTTAATAGCAGTCGATACTCGGAAGGGCATGAAAAACAATTAAAATAAGAAATGAATAAATGTATATAATAACATGTTGAAGTTGAGAAACATATAAAAATTGTAAGGTGATAAAATGCATGATCTAATAAACTTCAACATTGCATGAAGTAACCCTATATGTTGAAAAGTGCATAATATAAATTAGTGAAATTGAACAAAATCATATATATAAACACGAATACTAAGCATGACATAAAATACTAAATACATGACAACTTAAAAACATTTACATTAAATCTCTATTTTATATTATTATCAAGTATCTACATTTATTTTTAAATTATCATTTCGGTCGTAAATTTTGAAACCTAATTAGTCAATACGATCGGTCCAAAACCCACAAAACAATAGGCGCTTCCAAGTTCCAACACCGAAAAACCACAAAAGCTTTAATCAATTAAGAAGATGAGCAATTCACCCGGAAGAAGAGGAAGAATTAGGTTAGTGTTGCTTCAAGTTTTATTCAAAGTCTAAAATAATCAAGCCGTGACACATGTGGCTATGGATCTCGCCGCCATCTCCTTTGTAGGTAGCGATGTATTGATCATGATTCCGTCTCTTGGCTACATCTCAGCTATATAGACTTGGCGACATTTTGTTCGGTAGTTCACCTTAATGGCGCTTACTTTAGCCATGTAGCCTGACCGGCCATGAATATGGTAGCGGGTTAGGTGATGAAGGTGCTAGGATTCAGCATGATATCCGATTCACGGTTTGGCGGCATCAACTCGAAAAACACCCTCTTTTTCTCGAATTTTACGTAAAAATAGCTTAAAACAACACATATAAGTACATAAATACGAAAATAACCATCTTCATACCATGGTGGTTCTTCTTCACTTTCTTTGTCCTCACATTAAGATAGGGCTCTCACTTAGATTTTCGCTCATGTTTGATTTAAATCGTCTGAACCATCAACCTTGTTATTTTAATTTATTTGTATTAAAAGTGTATCTTGTTGTAATTATTCAAAATATGAAGTCTATGTAATGCAAATTTGGCTATGTATGGACTTCACGTGTAATTAAGTTTAAGTTGTCCTGCGTTTAGTATTTTATTGTCCCTCGTTTAACATCTCTCTATAAAAATACACATAAAGATAAAATCAACTTATAACATTGAACACTTCTTTATAAATTCGTTTGTTGCGTGTCATATGTATTACCCTCTACGTGCAAAATTACTACGTTCAAGCCCTTCCGTGGTAACTCTAGAAAGAGCAACATTTAACTTATCACGGTTGAATACATGTGAGGGAGGTAGAGGCGTGTGAGAGAGAGTGTCACTTACTCTTATTTATGGTCATAGCAAAGGCGAATATAGGAGCTATCTCGGTCGATTGATAGGAACTACATCCCGTCGGATGGCTCATCATCATCCTCATAATGAAAACCGTTTGGCATGCATTGATTCCATATATCATCTTTGCCTCGATGATATGCTTCCCAAGATTAGTAACTATAAGCCTTGTTAGTTTACTGCTTTCGAAAGTTTGATCTATATTTCTGAAGCATTACCATACCGCAACCTTTAGTATGATCACGAGATTAGTCAATCTAGATCAATTAATGTTGTTGAAAAATTCTGGTGAAAACATTTTGAGACCGTTCTCAAAATTATCTTCGTAGCAATGCTATATGCTCAAATATTCAATGCTATCTATTGACATCTTGACATCAAAAATTGATTTATATCATCAAATATTTCATTTGCGGTGCAAGAACATCTTGGTGATGAAATATACAAGGTCAGTGATGGATCACCTAAGTGATACAACAACGAAAGATATGTACTATCTATAATAGTTTGAATTGGATGACTCACTTCTCAAATATGTAAAACTTGGGATCTTGATATGAACCCACAATTATTAGCGGTAATGCCCTCACCAACATGTGTTATCCACTCAAATTCTTTCATCTCTTTAATTTTGAGCGATGGCGAATCAATCGTATAGGATTAAATTGGGCGTAAACAATGATAAGTTAAATACTCCTTCCATCTCAATTTCAACTTCCGCATTCCATTTTGGGGCGTCTCAATTTCAACTTCTCATCCATTAAATGGAAAACCTCTCTCTTACTTTATTCACTATATCTCTACTTTATTCAATATTTGGCATACTTTATTCCTCTTTTCATACTTTATCACCATCTTTCCTACTTTATTCATTTAATCTTAAAATTTGTGGCGAACTGCGGAAGATGAACCCATGACGGAGGAGTATGATATAAGTATGTGGTATATAGATAAAGCAGGTCATTTACTGCAATCTCATGTTTTTGTCGATTGAAGCACCTCACAACAACTCGTATCCTAGAGGAGCATATAGAGGCATTCACAATGTTATAACTATTCCTCCGGGAACAGCGGGCAAAATATGTCGGAAGTTCCGTCGAAACAATCACCACTCCCACCAAATGGCTCATCTAAGCGGCCCGTCACATCCTTGACTCTATTGATCGCTTGAACAATGTTGGTTTGTCATGAAAGCCTTATCGAATAATAAGCGAGCATCCTTGAGCACTCCGTGACCTCTGAATCATGAGCTTATTGAATGTTGAGTCCTCGTGATATGCAATGGTATTCTAAAACTTGAATATGCGGACTCTTGTCCTACCTTTATAAAGAATGAGTGATCTGAAGCCCTGGGCCTTATTTGGAATTACAATATCTTCTCTAGCCCTAAAAATAGGGACATCATTCTCTATATAAAGGTTTTTGTGGTCCATCCAGATGTATAAGAAGAATACTTAGCCATTTTAACCATCGACAATAGACATAATTTCATATATGGCACGTTATCCATCGATCGATTGTGGGTATAAACCATTGTGCTATGCTCCATTGCAACTCTAACGTAGAACATCTAATACAAAATGAATGGATTTGTAGCATTTTATATATGAGACTCATCAAACACGGGCATATCGTCAAATATTTGAGATTGTTGTAGTTTTCTTCGTTAACCGTACTTGCATAATAGCAATGTTTTTTATTTGTTCATTAGTGAATTTCAAACTTTGGTGAAGAGTTCTCTATCGTTATATAATGATTACATAGAAAATTTAAAGCGATTGATTGTATGTGGGAATGTGTAATATAGTATTTAAATTTAGTGTGCGGGATTGTTGAGTAACCTTTGTTGATTGTACATAATGTAGTCGATAATAAAGTCCATGTTTTGTTCCAAACTTACTCAAGCCTCGACATCTTTGCGTGATTACAACATGGTTACGAAAAGGTGGCGTAAAAACTCATAAATTCCATAGACTTCCCCTTTTAAACCACTAATATACTCTTCACTAAATTCCCAAATTTTGGATGAGCATATTGTTATATTAATAATAGCGGATCTAGACCCTCATGAAACCCTTTGGCGATGTCTGTCTAAAGTCTCCGCCAAATACAATAATCAAACCACCAAATATGGTGTGGCTAGTCGATGCATAACATTTCTCAAACTCCTATCACAGCTTCAAAACAATGCATATTGGTCACTGTACGTAGCCTCGTCCCATATAATAAGCTTTGTTACTTTGAGTAGACATGTTACATCAAAATCAAGCATAATCTTACTACTCAAGTAAGGATAGATATGTACTTTGGACAATGGTAGGAATATGATCTCTCACTTCTTGAAAAGAATGTCCTCGGCATCTTGATATCAACCTCATTGTCATTATCACGATCGGCAACTCCATCACCAACTCATAGTATCCACTTTGCGAATTCTCTAGTCTCATGAATCTCGTTGTTAGCGTGCGACTTAAAAACAGAACACACTTTACAAAATATAAAGAAAGATACAAATTACTAAAATCATACCATAAGTGAAACAAACATTTAGTTACCCTGATCGCATGTTCTTTGTAAGTCGAGGACCTCACAATTCCAAATTTTGGATGAGCATATTGTTGCATCAACAATCTCGGATCTAGACCCTCCACTTTGGCGATATATGTCTAAATTCTCGACAAATACAATAGCAAACCCTCGAATGGTGAAATTTGGTGGTGATTGCATAAAATCCTCAAACTCTATCAAGCGCTTCAAAACAACGCATATAGGTCATTGTAGCCCGTCCCGTATAATAACTGCATTTCTTTGAGTGAGCAGGTTGCATCATAATCAAGCTTAATCTTCTTCTGCCACAAAGTCTACAATGACCTATATCGTATCTCTTCTAGCTCTCAAAGCAGACATAAAGTCCTCAAATATAATATCTCCTCTAGAATCAATAATGATTGTAATAATGGCGTCTGCTAAGTATGAGTTGATGACCTTCATTCTCCTATCTTGTATCCGAAAAGCTAATTAAGAGCTCCCTAAGAATAAGATTTGGCATCTTCGCACAATACTATATCGATATACCATCCTTCTTCTCCATGAATGAAAAGTAATGGATATTGAAAATAAGGTAACATCGAGTTAAAGCGCTTCAAGTCCCCATTCCTCATCTGATCAACCATAATATAATATTTTGCATGTAAGTTATCACATCACCCTCTACTATAGCATCAGTTACTTCAAATGCAGTAAGCAAATTGTAAGTTCGCTCATCCCCTAGCGTCTTGCATTAAATTGAAGGCCTACCTCATGGGCATTATCAAGGGAGATGCGATATCTGGCCGTCTTGTATACTTTTGCATATGAATTGTACTCTTCCACCATAGTTTTGATCAATGTTGTAGTAGCAGTTTTCACACCAGCCTCATTGGTTTGGCTTTACCATAATAATAAAATAAATTATTTATCATAGAGTATCTATAATTCTAATGGATACTAAATGATGTATAACTAATAATTTGTTTGAAGCGAAATATATGAAAGATACATAAAATTGAGTGTAGATGTTTGATGAAACGAACTTGAGCATTGATCATGTTGTCGATTTAGGTGTCCGATGTCATATATCAGCGTTGGCGAATTTTTGGAGTTTGTCCTTTGTAGGGCAAGAGTGGGCCAATCTTGTGATCATTTTAGCCACCTATCTAACAACAATAAGGACATTTTCGTTTATTCACTTCCTTGACTATTTTCCATCCATTGAAATAAATGCAAGGATATTATTGTGTGCACGGATGATAGAACAGTTATATGAACTGAGTGAGTACCTAATGAATAAACAACTAATACATGTAAAATATATTTTCAAAATAGTATAATTTTGAACATTTTCGCTCATTCAAATTTATTCAATCTAAGTGAGTCGATCTTGAGGTATGGCAGCTTTTCGATTTAGGCGATTTGTTATCCATCAGGAGTTTAAAATGTAACCAATTTCAAGCAAGAACTATGCATGTTTATCAAATAAATAAAGCTTACAATCATATGTCCCATTTCACAACTAAAGGTAATAGTTGAGATTTGAGAATATAGGAAACATTTCAACATTTAGGTGTTGTTCGAAAACAAATATGTAATTGAAAAATAGTTCGAAAGATTGATCATGAAAAAAAACAAAAATAAAATTAGAGCATAGCGACTACTAATGGACAAAATTCTACATCAAATGCCTCGGTTTCTTCTATAATGAAAAAAAAGACGCAAATATATAATATGTAGACTCAAGAGATTTAATCCCCAAGAAATCCTCTTTAATTAATTACTACATGTTGCCACTCGAATTTGAACCAATTCAATTGCTAATATTTGTCGGTTAAACCTTCACTTTCTAGAAAAACTATATGACACAAATTTTGGCCTTGACGATAACATTGACCGGTTGATGCTAGCAACAACACTAATTAATACCACCTATCACGGGCTCTACGTGCTCAGCGTAGCATCAAAATTAGCTAATATGATACGAAGATTAGGCGGCCAATCTGCTTACGATTGGCTATCTGACACCTAAGATCTTTTATCGACTTTACTTATTTTATCTTTAAAATAATGCATTAATAATCTTATAAAGTTAATTTTCAATCATAACAACCTCAATATATATAAATTGAAATTTATGGGTCATATACAAATAGACCCCATAAGATTGTCAATTCTGATTCATAGCCGATGTTTGCACAATTCGTCCACACAAAATCGTTGACCAACATTAAAGTTTCATTTTTGAGAAAAAAGAAAAGATAAAATACATAGTAAAACAAAACTTAATGGAAAAATAAAATTACAATTGTAAGTTTTATTACAGTAGAGCCCCTTATATTTTAAACTTAACAAAATATACCCAATTATAAATTTTGCTCATATTATCATCCAAAAACATATTTGAAATCAACCCTCAAATTATTCGAAAATTCAACAAACTCCCACATTTAATTATTTAAAAAACATTTTAAAAAAAATGTCTGGAGCTCCGGTTCGGAGCTTCCATAGAATTTTTTTAACAAATTAAAATTAAAATTAAAAAACATAAAAATAGAAAAAGAAGATGTAGGAGAAGAGCTTCCATGGAAACTCGAATTGAGCTTCCATGGAAGTTTGAATGACTTCATGTCCATGGGCTCGTCAATTTGAACTTCCATGGACATGAAGCTCTCTTGAAACTTCCATGGTGGTTACGTGGTGGTGGACTGGTGATGAAGATTCCATGGTATTTGTGCGTGGTGGTGGTGAAGAAGGGTGGAGCCGTGGAGGAGATGATGGTGGAAGTAGAGGTGAGGAGTTTTGGAGAAGAAGGAAAAATGGGGGTTTAAAATATGAAGTAATGAAATATTTAAATGGAATGATTAAAAATAAATGATAAACTAGAAAGTGAAAATAAAGGTAATGGTAAAATAAAATAAAAATAGGGAATTTTTGACTTTTTGAATTTATATGTAATTACTTTAAAAATGTAAGGGCGGATTTTGTAATTGTTCAGACGTGGTGTCAATCGTAAAGTGGTCATCTTGGAGAATTGGGTTTTGTAAATATTTGTGAAATTTATATTCAAAATGTTTCATATAGTGAGTATATAAGATAGAAGGTAATATTTGAATAAATAATGAGTAAAAGTAGAAAAGCGTGTGAGAATTCACGTAAATCTTGATAAGATGATGGTTTTATTTAATCAAATATATTCTTTATTGCTAATTTTTAAAGTATACATTTGTAATTGTATCACTAAATAAATATTGATTTCTTTGATAAATAGAGATTATTAAGTATTTAATAAATACTCTATTTTTTAAATTTTATTATTTCTATCATTTAATAAACTACATAATATTTAATTTAATATATAAATAATTTAATTAATTATTAAAATATTGAGTTTGGTAATACATGGATTAAATGTATTGGTGAATACATATATCGTTCAAAATATTTTTGGAGTTTTGTAGATAAATATATATGATTAAATAAAATTATATATGGATTGACATCTTAAGCGTAAATCGTGGGAGTTATATATGGTGGCTTCGTCTTAAATCTTAAAATGTTAAAAGCATACATCTCAAATTTGAAATTACAACAATGAAATCGAAAATCGTTTGATAAAAAAAGCCCGTAAATAGAAATCTTTCGATAGTCTTGGCGTCGGCGTGGAACTATGAACTTGAAATACCGCTTCTTTTTATATATATATATATAGATTTGTGTTCCTTCGGTTGGCCAATCAGGTGGATTGGCGTTGTTGTGGAAAAAAGATGTGAATGTTAAGATTCAGAATTACTCGAAAAAACATATTGATGCAAGTGTTCAGTTGGGACAGGAAGAAGAGAGCTGGCGAATCACGGGTTTTTACGGGGAGCCCGATACAAGCAAACGTAAAAGAACTTGGGCTCTCCTTAAATCTTTGGCCCATCAGTCTCAACGGGCCTGGGTAGTAATAGGAGACTGGAATGAGGTGTTGACTGTTGATGATAAAAAGGGAGGCGCTCAGATTCCGAACTGGAGACTCGCAAACATCAGAGATGCGATCAACTACTGTGGCCTGGACGATATAGAATTCGATGATTATCCGTATACGTGGTCAAATCGCCAAGCAGATCATCAACACACAGAACTGCGCCTTGATCGAGCAGCGTGTAATCAGAGTTGGATCGATGTGTTTCCTTCAGCCCGAGTAAGACATTTATTTACCCGCAATTCCGACCACCATCCCATCCTCCTTCTTCTGCGGAGTGTTTCTACACGGAGATTCAAGCATCGTAGGAAGAGATTTCGGTTTGAGTCGATGTGGGTTAAAGCTAGTGATTGTGAGAAGATTATACAGGAAAATTGGGATCAGAATTTCGATTGGCAAAGGAATTTGCAGAATTGTCGTGTGGGTTTGGCGAATTGAGAGAGATCTTCTTTTTGGGTCAGTAAAGAAGAAGAAGGTAAAAGAACTGAAAGAGCAACTGGAGGAGTTACAGAAACAAGATAATACTGCTCAGGTGAAAGAAAAGATTTCTAAGACTAAATTGGAGCTTGAGTCGGTTCTTGATCGCGAAGAAGCTCTCTGGAAACAACGAGCTAAAGTTCAATGGCTCGCCGAAGGGGATCGAAACACGAAGTTTTTTCACTCAAAGGCATCCAGTCGAGCACGGACTAATGAGATAGTGGGTTTACAGAACGAACAGGGTGTTCTTTGTGAGAATCATGTTGATATGGGAGCAATACTGAATTCGTATTTCAGGGAGATTTTTAAGTCCAGGCGACCCTCTGCGGCGGAAATTGATGAGGTGGTGGGACTTATGGAAGCTAGAGTGAGCTTGCAGATCAACCAGGAGCTTTCTAAGGTGTTCACTCCACTTGAGGTAAAAAATAAGCACTCTTTGACATGTACCCCCAAAAATCCCCTGGCCTTGATGGGTTACCTACTCTTTTTTATCAATGTTATTGGCATCTTGTTGGTAAAAATGTGAAAGACTCTGCTTTAGGTTTTCTGAATGATAAAATTCTGGATCCTCAGCTAAATTTTACCCATATTGTTCTGATACCTATGTGCAAAACACCAGATAAAATTACCCAATTTTGCCCCATTAGTCTCAACAATGTCATGTTTAAAATAGCTTCCAAGGCTATTACTAATAGACTGAAACCCCTTATGAGCTCCATTATTTTTGAAACCGATGCGCTTTTGTAGCTTAAACCGTCTTATAACTGATAACGTTCTTGTAGCCTATGAAGTGAACCATTTTTTAAAACAAAAAACCAAGGGTAAAGACGGTTTTATGGCTTTAAAGTTAGACAAGAGTAAAGCTTATGATTGTGTGGAGTGGGATTTTTTACAAAGAGTGCTTGAGAGACTAGGCTTTGAATGTTCTTTTGTTGGGCCAGTTATGCTTAGTGTGTGTACTGTCTCCTACTCTGTTTTACTTAATGGAGATCAGCTTGACCCTATTCAGCCGAAGAGGGGGATCCGTCAGGGGATCCTCTGTCACCCTATTTGTTTCTTATGATAACTGAAGCTTTTAGTGCTCTTATCAGACACGCTAAGGAGAGTGAGGTACTACGAGGGGTATCTATAACCCCGAGTGCACCAAGGATCTCTCACCTTCTCCTTGCCGATGATACTTTGCTTTTCTGTGATGCTACTACTACTGCTGCTTTGGAAATTGTGTGTATTTTGGATGTTTATAGCCTGGCTTCCGGCCAAGTAATAAATATTGATAAGTCCACTGTGGTGTTTAGTCGTAATGTTGGTGCTGATAGGATTGAGGAGATTAGGGATTGCCTTCTGTAAGGGTAGTCGACAAACATGAGAAGTATTTAGGTTTGCCCTACGGAGATGGGAGGTCGAGAGAGGTTTTTGGTGGTTAAGGGATGAAGTGCGGAATCTGATTGAAAGCTTTGGGAATCATTTTCTTTCTAAAGATGGTAAAGAGGTTTTGATCAGTCGGTAATCGAGCTATTCCTACCTATGTTATGGGGTGTTTTAAACTACCCGATTACCTTCTCCATGAGATAGAGTCTCTTATTGCTAGATTTTGGTGGGGTAATGGAAACGAGAGGAAGATTCATTGAGTTAAGTGGGATTCCCTTTGCGATTCTAAGAGAGATGGTGGCTTAGGTTTTAGAGATTTAAGATCTTTTAATCTTGCAATGTTGGGAAAACAAATTTGACATATCATTCACAACCCCTCCTCTCTTTTAGTCGTGTTTATAAGCGAATATTTTCCAAACTACGATATCTTTGACTCTTATCCTAAAAACGCCTCTTTCACTTGGAAGAGCATTTGTGGGGCGATGAGTCTTGTAAAATAGTGTGTTCGTTGGCGTATAGGTGATGGTACCAATGTAGATGTTTGGAAGGATAATTGGATACCCCGGCATCATAGATTTAAACCCTTTACACCTGGTTTATTTGGGTTGGGTTCTTTCAGAGTTTCTGAACTTATTCATCCTTCTACTGGTGGATGGGACATCGACATGGTTTCCCATATTTTCTGGCCGGATGACACGGCCTCTATCCTGGGCATTCCCTTTTACTTCTGCGTCAAAGAAGATATCCTGGACACTGATACATGAGATCGGCTACTACCTTGCACGTGATTTAAAAGCTACAACAATGAATGATGTTCTAGGGTAGAGTAGTGGTGTGGTCGAGATAATTGGGAATTTGTTGTGGAATGTTAAACTACCAATAAAATCAAGATTTTCTTTTGGAGAGCTTTAAACTCTTTACTTTCGTTCTAATTTAGCGGAAAGGTATTAATATAGACTCAGCGATATACATTGTGTGATAATGATGTGGAAACTATCTTACATGATTTGCAAAGTTGCTCTTATGCGAGATTGTCTTGGGCTATTTCTTTACGTCCTCCTAATTTAACCATGTTTTCTGACTAATTTGTGTAGTTGGGTTCAAGAATTCCACAAGGCAGCTAATAGACAGCATTTGTGAGTTCATTTGCTCTTGTTGGAGCTTATGGTGACGAACAAGAAACTCGAGGGAAAATTGAGTTCTGGCACAAGAATCACATCGGTTTGTTCGCGGTATTTGGCGGCATTTGAAGCCCAGTTTATTCTGATAGTCAAGACCACGAAAATACATCTGTTGGACAACACCTCCACGTGGATTCTGCAAAATACATTATGATGCTTTGGTTCGACCCTCTCAAGTTGGGCTGGGTGGAGATCGTTGGCGTAATTGAAGGGCGCTATTATGGAAGAGAATGCATTTTAAGTATGTTACTTGCCTAGAACTGGCAGAATCCTTGGCGGCCAGAGCTGCTGTTCAATTAGCTATTGAGCATCATTTACAAAATGTCATAGTGGAAGGGGATAGCCTTATTGTGGTGACGCAACTTCGATCAAGCATGATTTATTTGTCATCTGCAGGGGAATTATTGAGGATACAAGTTTCTTGCTTCTTTTTATCTTCTTTTGTTTTCGTTTACTAAATGTGGTGAAATAAGTTGGCTCATTTGTTAAGCCAAAATGTTTTGTTAGACAATGAAGGTTCCTCAGATTTACCTTGTAACTATCCTGATTGATGACTGCTTTTCCAGTCTGTGATGATATAAATTCATTGTTCTTCTAAAAAAAAAAAAAATTGTTGAAAATCCCACATTCATTTGGGTTCCTTTGGAATGAGTGTGGTTTAGAATAAAACCCACATTTATAGTATATATAGATATGGATTGATTTTGTTAGAGTTGAATTAGTGTTTAAAATTTAATTGGAGAAGGAAGATTGGGTTTTGTATGATGCATTGAATTTGTTGAAGTTGATTTAGGGCTTCTAATTTGATAGAATAAAACATATCGTTTTTTGTAATTAAAGTCTAATTTACATATATATTACAAATGAGTTGATTTAAGCTTAAATTAAATCTCGATTCGTGAAACTTATAGTTGTCCACTTATATATATACTGTAATATGTTTGTATTTTAGGAGCATTATAGTAATAATTGTATAGTTCCATATGTAGAGCAAGTCTTCTGAGAGACGGTCTAGATAATTTATCTAGAAACAGACCTATATTATCAAGAAATTAATCGATGTTATTAATCAAAATGTTTATGTTCTCTACATTTGTATTTTTTCATGTTACAAAAAAATGGGTTTCATTAACAACATAGATGTTATAATTAATAACATGGTGGATTTTCCTGATAACATAAGTCGTTTTTATATAAGTTATCTCTATTTTACATGGTATTTTTATTTGTTTTTCATCGGGGCTCTACACTCCTTTATTTATTGGTATATGTGGATGACATTATTCTCACTGGTGATGACTTTAGCCTCATTACAAAGTTTATTTCTAAATCTCACTTTCGGAGTTTGCGATTAAGGATCTTGGCGCTTGAATTATTTTTCGGTGAGGTATCTTACACTATTGATGGGTTATTGTTAAGCGATCCAAGTATGATCGGGATATTCTGCTTAAGGCTAATCTCTTGGATTCCAAGCTTTGTTTCCATGCCCTTAACTTTGGAGCTACTTTTCGACTTAGCGGCGATCTTTCGGTGAAGTCACTTTATATCGCTCTCTAGTTGGTGCTGCGTGCCAACTATCACTGCCCCATCTTTCTTATACTGATCGACATTGTTAGTTAATTTCAAGCATCTCGCACCTTTGATCACTTCGGGCACTTTCAAGCGTATCTTGCGATCGTTAAATGAACTCTTTCTTTTGGTCTCCACGTTTGCTAAAGGTGTGCCCACTATTGTTGGTTATTCTAATGCTGATTGGGCAAGTTGTTTAGTACCGTCGTTGACCTATAGTTACTTGCAGTCGGCAAGATAACCTCGTGTCTGGAGTGCGAAGAAAGCGACCCACTGTGACTCGTTCTGGTTGTGAATCCGAATAACCGTTACTATGGCTAATGTTTCTATAGAAGTTATTTGGGTCACTTCCCTTCTTCGTGACCTTTCCATCACGCCTCTTGATGAGGCGTTTTAGACTACCTCATCTTATTCTTTTTACCTTGTTTTTTACTAACTTTTTAGTATAGTTTACCCTTGTTTGTATATATTTTGTGTAGTTTCTTGGTTTTGTGTGTTTCCACCTTGTGTCAGGTTTTAGGTGTATTTCATGAAGAAATGGAGTGAAAATGATGTATTTTCATGCATGTTGTCCGAGGACACAAACTCGAGGCTTCAAATAAGTGCCACGAGTCTTGTGGGATGCAAGCAGGTCGGATGGACTAAAGTTAATTTTTCGACACAAGGAAAGGAAGCGATCACATAGAGATTTGTATGCGGTGAAGCAAACAATAATCACGTCACATTTGAGCATCTGAATTATTCAAAACCCTTAGTTGTGAATCTGTGGGTTCCTTGTCTACATGGTGAAAGCTTTGGAATGGAGTCACCGCGAATAAGTCCTTGGCGATATGAGGTCACACACGGTGATTTTATCTGTGATTCATGACAGAATAACTCCAAAAATGGTATGCAAATAAAGAAGGAAAAAAGAAAACAAAAAGGGGACCGTGAAGCATTATTTCATTTCTCTATTTTAAGTCATTGAGCTAAAGTCCCTTTCAACTCATTGAAAAGAATAGATTTGCATAAGAGATTTTTGGCAACTTGTTGTGAAAACCACCTTTCTAGTTTTACTTTCAGCGTTTACCCATCTGGACTTATTACGAAGAGTGAGAGTTGATATTATTCACTTGTGAGGGACTACAAGTTTGACTTAAGTTCATTTTTACTTTCGAAGCAATTTGCATAATTTTCCACCAACGTTGGTAAGAATGCAAAGTAGGTTAGCTTGGAGGATCTTACTCGTTCTTTGTTTATATGTGTTTAGAGTCTAGTTTCTTTTTAAGTTTTTTGTTTGCTCGAGACGAGCAAGGAGGTTGGTTTGGGGGGTTTTGATGAGGCATTTTTAGAACACCTCATCTTATTCTTTTACCTTGTTTTTTTAACTTTTAGTATAGTTTTACCGTTGTTTGTATATATTAC
>JAIFAC010000091.1:0-188702 GCA_026545765.1 Plantago major | reverse complement strand
TTGAACAATACGGAAGAAGGAGTAAGAGTATGACAAGCGAAGAACTCTACTTGAGAGTTAAACCACACATAAGGAGTGGGATAAACAACAAATGTAAAATTCTACTCGAGTTAAACAACATAATAAAGAGTGGGATAATTACAAATGGAGAAGTCAATTTGAGATTTAAAAAACACATCGGAGGGTAAATAAATAACAAGCGAAAAACTCTACTTGAGAGTTAAACAATACACAAAAGAGTGGGATAAACAACAAATGAACAACACCATGAGAGATAAACAACACATCAAAGGAGTGGGATAATGTCAAGCGAAGAAGTCTATTCGAGATTTAAACAATACAAAGAAGGGTAAGAGTATGGCAAACGAAGAACTCTACTTGAGAGTTAAACCACACACATAAGGAGTGGGATAAACAACAAATGTAAAATTCTACTCGAGAGTTAAACAACACAATAAAGTAGTGGGATAATTACAAATGGAGAAGTCAATTTGAGATTTAAAAAACATATCCGAGGGCTAATAAAATAACAAACGAAAAACTCAACTTGAGAGTTAAACAATACACAAAAGGAGTGAGATAAACAACAAACGAACAACACCATTCGAGAGTTAAACAACACATCAAAGAAGTGGGATAATGTCAAACGAAGAAGTCTATTCGAGATTTAAACAATACAAAGAAGGAGTAAGAGTATCACAAACGAAGAACTCTACTTGAGAGTTAAACCACACACATAAAGAGTGGGATAAACAACAAATGTAAAATTCTACTCGAGAGTTAAACAACATAATAAAGGAGTTGGATAGTTACAAATGGCGAAGTTAATTTGAGATTTAAACAACACATCGGAGGTGTAATTAAAGAACAAACGAAAAACTCTACTTGAGAGTTAAACAATACACAAAAGGAGTGGGATAAACAACAAATGAACAACACCATTCGAGAGAGAAACAACACATCAAAGAAGTGGGATAATGTCAAACGAAGAAGTCTATTCGAGATTTAAACAATACACGGAAGGAGCAAAAGTATGACAAGCGAAGAACTCTACTTGAGAGTTAAACCTCACACATAAGGAGTGGGATAAACAACAAATGTAAAATTCTACTCGAGAGTTAAACAACATAATAAAGGAGTTGGATAATTACAAATGGCGAAGTTAATTTGAGATTTAAACAACACATCGGAGGTGTAGTAAAATAACAAACGAAAAACTCTACTTGAGAGTAAAACAATAGACAAAGAGTGGGATAAACAACAAATGAACAACACCATTCGAGAGAGAAACAACACATCAAAGGTGGGATAATGTCAAACGAAGAAGTCTATTCGAGATTTAAACAATACAAAGAAGGAGTAAGAGCATGACAAGCGAAGAACTCTACTTGAGAGTTAAACCACACACATAAGGAGTGGGATAAACAACAAATGTAAAATTCTACTCGAGAGTTAAACAACATAATAAAGGAGTTGGATAGTTACAAATGGCGAAGTTAATTTGAGATTTAAACAACACATCGGAGGTGTAATTAAATAACAAGCGAAAAACTCTACTTGAGAGTTAAACAATACACAAAAGGAGTGGGATAAACAACAAATGAACAACACCATTCGAGAGATAAACAACACATCAAAGGTGGGATAATGTCAAGCGAAGAAGTCTATTGAGATTTAAACAATACAAGAAGGAGTAAGAGTATGACAAGCGAAGAACTCTACTTGAGAGTTAAACCACACACATAAGGAGTGGAATAAACAATAAATGTAAAATTCAACTCGAGAGTTAAACAACATAATAAAGAGTGGGATAATTACAAATGGAGAAATCAATTTGAGATTTAAACAACACATCGGAGGTAATAAAATAACAAGCGAAAAACTCTACTAGAGAGTTAAACCACACACATAAAGAGTGGGATAAACAACAAATGAACAACACCATTCGAGAGATAAACAACACATCAAAGGTGGGATAATGTCAAGCGAAGAAGTCTATTGAGATTTAAACAATACAAAGAAGGAGTAAGAGTATGACAAGCGAAGAACTCTACTTGAGAGTTAAACCACACACATAAGAGTGGGATAAACAACAAATGTAAAATTCTACTCGAGAGTTAAACAACATAATAAAGAGTTGGATAATTACAAATGGAGAAGTCAATTTGAGATTTAAACAACACATCGGAGGGTAATAAAATAACAAGCGAAAAACTCTACTTGAGAGTTAAACAATACACAAAAGGTGGGATAAACAACAAATGAACAACACCATTCGAGAGATAAACAACACATCAAAGGTGGGATAATGTCAAGCGAAGAAGTCTATTCGAGATTTAAACAATACAAGAAGGAGTAAGAGTATGACAAGCGAAGAACTCTACTTGAGAGTTAAACCACACACATAAGGAGTGGGATAAACAACAAATGTAAAATTCTACTGAGAGTTAAACAACACAATAAAGGAGTGGGATAATTACAAATGGAGAAGTCAATTTGAGATTTAAACAACACATCGGAGGGTAATAAATAACAAGCGAAAAACTCTACTTGAGAGTTAAACAATACACAAAAGGAGTGGGATAAACAACAAATGAACAACACCATTCGAGAGATAAACAACACATCAAAGGAGTGGGATAATGTCAAGCGAAGAAGTCTATTCGAGATTGAAACAATACACAGAAGGAGTAAGAGTATGACAAGCGAAGAACTCTACTTGAGAGTTAAACCACACACATAAGGAGTGGGATAAACAACAAATGTAAAATTCTACTCGAGAGTTAAACAACAGAATAAAAGAGTGGGATAATTACAAATGGAGAAGTCAATTTGAGATTTAAACAACACATCGGAGGGTAATAAAATAACAAGCGAAAAACTCTACTTGAGAGTTAAACAATACACAAAAGGAGTGGGATAAACAACAAATGAACAACACCATTGAGAGATAAACAACATCAAAAGGGTGGGATAATGTCAAGCGAAGAAGTCTATTCGAGATTTAAACAATACGAGAAGGAGTAAGAGCATGACAAGCGAAGAACTCTACTTGAGAGTTAAACCACACACATAAGGAGTGGGATAAACAATAAATGTAAAATTCTACTGAGAGTTAAACAACATAATAAAGGTGGGATAATTACAAATGGAGAAGTCAATTTGAGATTTAAACAACACATCGGAGGGTAATAAAATAACAAGCGAAAAACTCTACTTGAGAGTTAAACAATACACAAAAAGTGGGATAAACAACAAATGAACAACACCATTCGAGAGAGAAACAACACATCAAAGGTGGGATAATGTCAAGCGAAGAAGTCTATTCGAGATTTAAACAATACACAGAAGGAGTAAGAGTATCACAAACGAAGAACTCTACTTGAGAGTTAAACCACACACATAAAGAGTGGGATAAACAACAAATGTAAAATTCTACTAGAGAGTTAAACAACATAATAAAGGAGTTGGATAATTACAAATGGCGAAGTTAATTTGTTATTTAAAAAACACATCGGAGGGGTAATAAAATAACAAACGAAAAACTCTACTTGAGAGTTAAACAATACACAAAAGGAGTGGGATAAACAACAAATGAACAACACCATTCGAGAGAGAAACAACACATCAAAGAAGTGGGATAATGTCAAACGAAGAAGTCTATTCGAGATTTGAACAATACACACAAGGAGTAAGAGTATCACAAACGAAGAACTCTACTTGAGAGTTAAACCACACACATAAAGAGTGGGATAAACAACAAATGTAAAATTCTACTCGAGAGTTAAACAACATATAAAAAGAGTTGGATAATTACAAATGGAGAAGTCAATTTGAAATTTAAACAACACATCGGACGGGTAATAAAATAACAAACGAAAAACTCTACTTGAGAGTTAAACAATACACAAAAGGAGTGGGATAAACAACAAATGAACAACACCATTCGAGAGATAAACAACACATCAAAGGAGTGGGATAATGTCAAACGAAGAAGTCTATTCGAGATTTAAACAATACACAGAAGGAGTAAGAGTATGACAAGCGAAGAACTCTACTTGAGAGTTAAACCACACACATAAGAAGTGGGATAAACAACAAATGTAAAATTCTACTCGAGAGATAAACTACACAATAAAGTAGTGGGATAATTACAAATGGAGAAGTCAATTTGAAATTTAAACAACACATCGGACGGGTAATAAAATAACAAACGAAAAACTCTACTTGAGAGTTAAACAATACACAAAAGGAGTGGGATAAACAACAAATGAACAACACCATTCGAGAGACAGACAACACATCAAAGAAGTGGGATAATGTCAAACGAAGAAGTCTATTCGAGATTTAAACAATACACAGAAGGAGTAAAAGTATGACAAGCGAAGAACTCTACTTGAGAGTTAAACCACACACATAAGGAGTGGGATAAACAACAAATGTAAAATTCTACTCGAGAGTTAAACAACAGAATAAAAGAGTGGGATAATTACAAATGGCGAAGTCAATTTGAGATTTAAACAACACATCGGAGGTGTAATTAAAGAACGAACGAAAAACTCTACTTGAGAGTTAAACAATACAAAAAAAGGAGTGGGATAAACAACAAATGAACAACACCATTCGAGAGATAAACAACATATCAAAGAAGTGGGATAATGTCAAACGAAGAAGTCTATTCAAGATTTAAATAATATACAGAAGGAGTATGAGTATCACAAACGAAGAACTCTACTTGAGAGTTAAAGCACACACATAAAGAGTGGGATAAACAACAAATGTAAAATTCCATTCGAGAGTTAAACAACATAATAAAGGAGTTGGATAATTACAAATGGAGAAGTCAATTTGAAATTTATACAACACATCGGAGGGGTAACAAAATAACAAACGAAAAACTCTACTTGAGAGTTAAACAATACACAAAAAGAGTGGGATAAGCAACAAACGAACAACATTATTCGAGAGTTAAACAACACATCAAAGGAGTGGGATAATGTCAAACGAAGAAGTCTATTCGAGATTTAAACAATACAAAGAAGGGTAAGAGTAGTATCACAAACGAAGAACTCTAGTTGAGAGTTAAACCACACACATAAGGAGTGGGATAAACAACAAATGTAAAATTCTACTCGAGAGTTAACCAATAGAATAAAAGAGTGGGATATTTACAAATGGCGAAGTCAATTTGAGATTTAAACAACACATCGGAGGGGTAATTAAAGAACGAACGAAAAACTCTACTTGAGAGTTAAACAATACAAAAAAAGGAGTGGGATAAACAACAAATGAACAACACCATTGAGAGATAAACAACACATCAAAGGAGTGGGATAATGTCAAGCGAAGAAGTCTATTGAGATTTAAACAATACAAAGAAGGAGTAAGAGTATGACAAGCGAAGAACTCTACTTGAGAGTTAAACCACACATAAGAGTGGGATAAACAACAAATGTAAAATTCTACTCGAGAGTTAAACAACATAATAAATGAGTGGGATAGTTACAAATGGAGAAGTCAATTTCAGATTTAAACAACACATCGGAGGGTAATAAATAACAAGCGAAAAACTCTACTTGAGAGTTAAACAATACACAAAAGGAGTGGGATAAACAACAAATGAACAACACCATCGAGAGATAAACAACACATCAAAGGTGGGATAATGTCAAGCGAAGAAGTCTATTCGAGATTTAAACAATACCTGAAGGTAAAGAGTATGACAAGCGAAGAACTCTACTTGAGAGTTAAACCACACACATAAGAGTGGGATAAACAACAAATGTAAAATTCTACTCGTGAGTTAAACAACACAATAAAGGAGTGGAATAATTACAAATGGAGAAGTCAATTTGAGATTTAAACAACACACAAGAGGAGTAATAAAATAACAAACGAAAAACTCTACTTGAGAGTTAAACAATACACAAAAGGAGTGGGATAAACAACAAATGAACAACACCATTCGAGAGATAAACAACACATCAAAGGAGTGGGATAATGTCAAACGAAGAAGTCTATTCGAGATTTAAACAATACACAGAAGGAGTAAGAGTATGACAAGCGAAGAACTCTACTTGAGAGTTAAACCACACACATAAGGAGTGGGATAAACAACAAATGTAAAATTCTACTCGAGAGTTAAACAACATAATAAAGGAGTTGGATAATTACAAATGGAGAAGTCAATTTGAGATTTAAACAACACATCGGAGGGTAATAATAAATAACAAGCGAAAAACTCTACTTGAGAGTTAAACAATACACAAAGAGTGGGATAAACAACAAATGAACAACACCATTCGAGAGATAAACAACACATCAAAGGAGTGGGATAATGTCAAACGAAGAAGTCTATTCGAGATTTGAACAATACACAGGAGTAAGAGTATGACAAGCGAAGAACTCTAGTTGAGAGTTAAACCACACACATAAGGAGTGGGATAAACAACAAATGTAAAATTCTACTCGAGAGTTAAACAACATAATAAAGGAGTTGGATAATTACAAATGGAAATCAATTTGAGATTTAACCAACACATCGGAGGGTAATAAAATAACAAACGAAAAACTCTACTTGAGAGTTAAACAATACACAAAAGGAGTGGGATAAACAACAAATGAACAACACCATTCGAGAGATAAACAATACATCAAAGGAGTGGGATAATGTCAAACGAAGAAGTCTATTCGAGATTTAAACAATACACAGAAGGAGTAAAAGTATGACAAGCGAAGAACTCTACTTGAGAGTTAAACCACACACATAAGGAGTGGGATAAACAACAAATGTAAAATTCTACTCGAGAGTTAAACAACATAATAAAGGAGTTGGATAATTACAAATGGAGAAGTCAATTTGAGATTTAAACAACACATCGGACGGGTAATAAAATAACAAACGAAAAACTCTACTTGAGAGTTAAACAATACACAAAAGGAGTGGGATAAACAACAAATGAACAACACCATTCGAGAGATAAACAACACATGAAAGGAGTGGGATAAAGTCAAACGAAGACGTCTATTCGAGATTTAAACAATACATAGAAGGAGTAAGAGTATGACAAGCGAAGAACTCTACTTGAGAGTTAAACCACACACATAAGGAGTGGGATAAACAACAAATGTAAAATTCTACTCGAGAGTTAAACAACAGAATAAAAGAGTGGGATAATTACAAATGGCGAAGTCAATTTGAGATTTAAACAACACATCGGAGGTGTAATTAAAGAACGAACGAAAAACTCTACTTGAGAGTTAAACAATACAAAAAAAGGAGTGGGATAAACAACAAATGAACAACACCATTCGAGAGATGAACAACACATCAAAGGAGTGGGATAAAGTCAAACGAAGAAGTCTATTCGAGATTTAAACAATACAAAGAAGGAGTAAGAGTATGACAAGCGAAGAACTCTACTTGAGAGTTAAACCACACACATAAGGAGTGGGATAAACAACAAATGTAAAATTCTACTCGAGAGTTAAACAACATAATAAAGGAGTTGGATAATTACAAATGGAGAAGTCAAATTGAGATTTAAAAAACACATCGGAGGGGTAATAAAATAACAAACGAAAAACTCAACTTGAGAGTTAAACAATACACAAAAGGAGTGAGATAAACAACAAAAGAACAACACCATTCGAGAGATAAACAACACATCAAAAGGTGGGATAATGTCAAGCGAAGAAGTCTATTGAGATTTTAACAATACACAGAAGGAGTAAGAGTATGACAAGCGAAGAACTCTACTTGAGAGTTAAACCACACACATAAGGAGTGGGATAAACAACAAATGTAAAATTCTACTCGAGAGTTAAACAACATAATAAAGGAGTTGGATACTTACAAATGGCGAAGTTAATTTGAGATTTAAACAACACATCGGAGGGTAATAAAATAACAAGCGAAAAACTCTACTTGAGAGTTAAACAATACACAAAAGAGTGGGATAAACAACAAATGAACAACACCATTGAGAGATAAACAACACATCAAAGGAGTGGGATAATGTCAAGCGAAGAAGTCTATTTGAGATATAAACAATACACAGAAGGAGTAAGAGTATGACAAGCGAAGAACTCTACTTGAGAGTTAAACCACACACATAAGGAGTGGGATAAACAACAAATGTAAAATTCTACTCGAGAGTTAAACAACAGAATAAAAGAGTGAGATAATTACAAATGGAGAAGTCAATTTGAGATTTAAACAACACATCGGAGGGTAATAAAATAACAAGCGAAAAACTCTACTTGAGAGTTAAACAATACACAAAAGGAGTGGGATAAACAACAAATGAACAACACCATTCGAGAGATAAACAACACATCAAAGGTGGGATAATGTCAAGCGAAGAAGTCTATTCGAGATTTAAACAATACAAGAAGGAGTAAGAGCATGACAAGCGAAGAACTCTACTTGAGAGTTAAACCACACACATAAGGAGTGGGATAAACAACAAATGTAAAATTCTACTAGAGTTAAACAACATAATAGAGGAGTTGGATAATTACAAATGGAGAAGTCAATTTGAGATTTAAACAACACATCGGACGGGTAATAAAATAACAAACGAAAAACTCTACTTGAGAGTTAAACAATACACAAAAGGAGTGGGATAAACAACAAATGAACAACACCATTCGAGAGATAAACAACACATCAAAGAAGTGGGATAATGTCAAGCGAAGAAGTCTATTCGAGATTTAAACAATACACAGAAGGTAAGAGTATGACAAGCGAAGAACTCTACTTGAGAGTTAAACCACACACATAAGGAGTGGGATAAACAACAAATGTAAAATTCTACTCGAGAGTGAAACAACATAATAAAGAGTTGGATAATTACAAATGGAGAAGTCAATTTGAAATTTAAACAACACATCGGACGGGTAATAAAATAACAAACGAAAAACTCTACTTGAGAGTTAAACCATACACAAAAGGAGTGGGATAAACAACAAATGAAAAAAACAAATATATAGATAAACAACACATCAAAGGAGTGGGATAATGTCAAACGAAGAAGTCTATTCGAGATTTAAACAATACACAGAAGGAGTAAGAGTATGACAAGCGAAGAACTCTACTTGAGAGTTAAACCACACACATAAGGAGTGGGATAAACAACAAATGTAAAATTCTACTCGAGAGTTAAACAACAGAATAAAAGAGTGGGATAGTTACAAATGGCGAAGTCAATTTGAGATTTAAACAACACATCGGAGGTGTTATTAAAGAACGAACGAAAAACTCTACTTGAGAGTTAAACCACACACATAAAGAGTGGGATAAACGACAAATGAACAACACCATTCGAGAGATAAACAACACATCAAAGGAGTGGGATAATGTCAAACGAAGAAGTCTATTCGAGATTTAAACAATACACAGAAGGAGTAAGAGTATGACAAGCGAAGAACTCTACTTGAGAGTTAAACCACACACATAAGGAGTGGGATAAACAACAAATGTAAAATTCTACTCGAGAGTTAAACAACAGAATAAAGGAGTGGGATAATTACAAATGGAGAAGTCAATTTTAGATTTAAACAACACATCGGAGGATAATAAAATAACAAACGAAAAACTCTACTTGAGAGTTAAACAATACACAAAAGGAGTGGGATAAACAACAAACGAACAACACCATTCGAGAGATAAACAACACATCAAAGGAGTGGGATAATGTCAAACGAAGAAGTCTATTCGAGATTTAAACAATACAGAGGAGTAAGACTATCACAAACGAAGAACTCTACTTGAGAGTTAAACCACACACATAAGGAGTGGGATAAACAACAAATGTAAAATTCTACTCGAGAGTTAAACAACAGAATAAAAGAGTGGGATAATTACAAATGGCGAAGTCAATTTGAGATTTAAACAACACATCGGAGAGGTAATAAATAACAAGCGAAAAACTCTACTTGAGAGTTAAACAATACACAAAAGGAGTGGGATAAACAACAAATGAACAACACCATTCGAGAGATAAACAACACATCAAAAGGTGGGATAATGTCAAGCGAAGAAGTCTATTGAGATTTAAACAATACAAGAAGGAGTAAGAGTATGACAAGCGAAGAACTCTACTTGAGAGTTAAACCACACACATAAAGAGTGGGATAAACAACAAATGTAAAATTCTACTCGAGAGTTAAACAACATAATAAAGGAGTTGGATAATTACAAATGGAGAAGTCAATTTGAGATTTAAAAAACACATCGGAGGGGTAATGAAATAACAAACGAAAAACTCAACGTGAGAGTTAAACAAAACAAAAAATGGGTGGGATAAACAACAAACGAACAACACCACTCGAGAGTTAAACAACACATCAAAAGGAGTGGGATAATGTCAAACGAAGAAGTCTATTCGAGATTTAAACAATACACAGAAGGAGTAAAAGTATGACAAGCGAAGAACTCTACTTGAGAGTTAAACCACACACATAAGGAGTGGGATAAACAACAAATGTAAAATTCTACTCGAGAGTTAAACAACATAATAAAGGAGTTGGATAATTACAAATGGCGAAGTTAATTTGAGATTTAAACAACACATCGGAGGTGTAATTAAAGAACAAACGAAAAACTCTACTTGAGAGTTAAACAATACACAAAAGGAGTGAGATAAACAACAAACGAACAACACCACTCGAGAGTTAAACAACACAACAAAGGAGTGGGATAATGTCAAACGAAGAAGTCTATTCGAGATTTAAACAATACACGGAAGGAGCAAAAGTATGACAAGCGAAGAACTCTACTTGAGAGTTAAACCACACACATAAGGAGTGGGATAAACAACAAATGTAAAATTCTACTCGAGAGTTAAACAACACAATAAAGTAGTGGGATAATTACAAATGGAGAAGTCAATTTGAGATTTAAAAAACACATCGGAGGGGTAATAAAATAACAAACGAAAAACTCAACTTGAGAGTTAAACCACACACATAAAGAGTGGGATAAACAACAAATGAACAACACCATTCGAGAGATAAACAACACATCAAAGGAGTGGGATAATGTCAAACGAAGAAGTCTATTCGAGATTTAAACAATACACAGAAGGAGTAAGAGTATGACAAGCGAAGAACTCTACTTGAGAGTTAAACCACACACATAAGGAGTGGGATAAACAACAAATGTAAAATTCTACTCGAGAGTTAAACAACAGAATAAAAGAGTGGGATAATTACAAATGGCGAAGTCAATTTGAGATTTAAACAACACATCGGAGGTGTAATTAAAGAACGAACGAAAAACTCTACTTGAGAGTTAAACAATACACAAAAGGAGTGGGATAAACAACAAATGAACAACACCATTCGAGAGATAAACAACACATCAAAGGAGTGGGATAAAGTCAAACGAAGAAGTCTATTCGAGATTTAAACAATACACAGAAGGAGTAAGAGTATGACAAGCGAAGAACTCTACTTGAGAGTTAAACCACACACATAAGGAGTGGGATAAACAACAAATGTAAAATTCTACTCGAGAGTCAAACAACAGAATAAAGGAGTGGGATAATTACAAATGGAGAAGTCAATTTGAGATTTAAACAACACATCGGAGGGGTAAATAAATAACAAACGAAAAACTCTACTTGAGAGTTAAACAATACACAAAAGGAGTGGGATAAACAACAAATGAACAACACCATTCGAGAGATAAACAACACATCAAAGGAGTGGGATAAAGTCAAACGAAGAAGTCTATTCGAGATTTAAACAATACAAAGAAGGAGTAAGAGTATGACAAGCGAAGAACTCTACTTGAGAGTTAAACCACACACATAAGGAGTGGGATAAACAACAAATGTAAAATTCTACTCGAGAGTTAAACAACATAATAAAGGAGTTGGATAATTACAAATGGAGAAGTCAATTTGAGATTTAAACAACACATCGGAGGGGTAATAAAATAACAAACGAAAAACTCTACTTGAGAGTTAAACAATACACAAAAGGAGTGGGATAAACAACAAATGAACAACACCATTCGAGAGATAAACAACACATCAAAGGAGTGGGATAAAGTCAAACGAAGAAGTCTATTCGAGATTTAAACAATACACAGAAGGAGTAAGAGTATGACAAGCGAAGAACTCTACTTGAGAGTTAAACCACACACATAAGGAGTGGGATAAACAACAAATGTAAAATTCTACTCGAGAGTTAAACAACATAATAAAGGAGTTGGATAATTACAAATGGTGAAGTTAATTTGAGATTTAAACAACACATCGGAGGTGTAATTAAAGAACAAACGAAAAACTCTACTTGAGAGTTAAACAATACACAAAAGGAGTGGGATAAACAACAAATGAACAACACCATTCGAGAGATAAACAACACATCAAAGGAGTGGGATAATGTCAAACGAAGAAGTCTATTCGAGATTTAAACAATACACAAAAGGAGTAAGAGTATGACAAGCGAAGAACTCTACTTGAGAGTTAAACCACACACATAAGGAGTGGGATAAACAACAAATGTAAAATTCTACTCGAGAGTTAAACAACATAATAAAGGAGTTGGATAATTACAAATGGCGAAGTTAATTTGAGATTTAAACAACACATCGGAGGGTAATAAAATAACAAGCGAAAAACTCTACTTGAGAGTTAAACAATACACAAAAGGAGTGGGATAAACAACAAATGAACAACACCATTCGAGAGATAAACAACACATCAAAGGAGTGGGATAATGTCAAACGAAGAAGTCTATTCGAGATTTAAACAATATACAGAAGGAGTAAGAGTATGACAAGCGAAGAACTCTACTTGAGAGTTAAACCACACACATAAGGAGTGGGATAAACAACAAATGTAAAATTCTACTCGAGAGTTAAATAACAGAATAAAAGAGTGGGATAATTACAAATGGAAAAGTCAATTTGAGATTTAAACAACACATCGGAGGGTAAAAAAATAACAAACGAAAAACTCTACTTGAGAGTTAAACAATACACAAAAGGAGTGGGATAAACAACAAATGAACAACACCATTCGAGAGATAAACAACACATCAAAGGAGTGGGATAATGTCAAACGAAGAAGTCTATTCGAGATTTAAACAATACACAGAAGGAGTAAAAGTATGACAAGTGAAGAACTCTACTTGAGAGTTAAACCACACACATAAGGAGTGGGATAAACAACAAATGTAAAATTCTACTCGAGAGTTAAACAACATAATAAAGGAGTTGGATAATTACAAATGGAGAAGTCAATTTGAGATTTAAACAACACATCGGAGGGGTAATAAAATAACAAACGAAAAACTCTACTTGAGAGTTAAACAATACACAAAAGGAGTGGGATAAACAACAAATGAACAACACCATTCGAGAGATAAACAACACATCAAAGGAGTGGGATAATGTCAAACGAAGAAGTCTATTCGAGATTTAAACAATACAAAGAAGGAGTATGACAAGCGAAGAACTCTACTTGAGAGTTAAACCACACACATAAGGAGTGGGATAAACAACAAATGTAAAATTCTACTCGAGAGTTAAACAACAGAATAAAGGAGTGGGATAATTACAAATGGCGAAGTCAATTTGAGATTTAAACAACACATCGGAGGTGTAATTAAATAACAAACGAAAAACTCTACTTGAGAGTTAAACAATACAAAAAAAGGAGTGGGATAAACAACAAATGAACAACACCATTCGAGAGATAAACAACACATCAAAGAAGTGGGATAATGTCAAACGAAGAAGTCTATTCGAGATTTAAACAATACACAGAAGGAGTAAAAGTATGACAAGCGAAGAACTCTACTTGAGAGTTAAACCACACACATAAGGAGTGGGATAAACAACAAATGTAAAATTCTACTCGAGAGTTAAACAACATAATAAAGGAGTTGGATAATTACAAATGGAGAAGTCAATTTGAGATTTAAACAACACATCGGAGGGGTAATAAAATAACAAACGAAAAACTCTACTTGAGAGTTAAACAATACACAAAAGGAGTGGGATAAACAACAAATGAACAACACCATTCGAGAGATAAACAACACATCAAAGGAGTGGGATAATGTCAAACGAAGAAGTCTATTCGAGATTTAAACAATACACAGAAGGAGTAAGAGTATGACAAGCGAAGAACTCTACTTGAGAGTTAAACCACACACATAAGGAGTGGGATAAACAACAAATGTAAAATTCTACTCGAGAGTTAAACAACAGAATAAAGGAGTGGGATAATTACAAATGGAGAAGTCAATTTGAGATTTAAACAACACATCGGAGGGGTAAATAAATAACAAACGAAAAACTCTACTTGAGAGTTAAACAATACACAAAAGGAGTGGGATAAACAACAAATGAACAACACCATTCGAGAGATAAACAACACATCAAAGGAGTGGGATAATGTCAAACGAAGAAGTCTATTCGAGATTTAAACAATACACAGAAGGAGTAAGAGTATGACAAGCGAAGAACTCTACTTGAGAGTTAAACCACACACATAAGGAGTGGGATAAACAACAAATGTAAAATTCTACTCGAGAGTTAAACAACATAATAAAGGAGTTGGATAATTACAAATGGAGAAGTCAATTTGAAATTTAAACAACACATCGGACGGGTAATAAAATAACAAACGAAAAACTCTACTTGAGAGTTAAACAATACACAAAAGGAGTGGGATAAACAACAAATGAACAACACCATTCGAGAGATAAACAACACATCAAAGGAGTGGGATAATGTCAAACGAAGAAGTCTATTCGAGATTTAAACAATACACAGAAGGAGTAAGAGTATGACAAGCGAAGAACTCTACTTGAGAGTTAAACCACACACATAAGGAGTGGGATAAACAACAAATGTAAAATTCTACTCAAGAGTTAAACAACAGAATAAAAGAGTGGGATAGTTACAAATGGCGAAGTCAATTTGAGATTTAAACAACACATCGGAGGTGTTATTAAAGAACGAACGAAAAACTCTACTTGAGAGTTAAACCACACACATAAAGAGTGGGATAAACGACAAATGAACAACACCAATCGAGATATAAACAACACATCAAAGGAGTTTTATATTTTCAAACGAAGAAGTCTATTCGAGATTTGAACAATACACAGAAGGAGTAAGAATATCACAAACGAAGAACTCTACTTGAGAGTTAAACCACACACATAAGGAGTCGGATAAACAACAAATGTAAAATTCTACTCGAGAGTTAAACAACATAATAAAGGTGTGGTATAATTACAAATGGAGAAGTCAATTTGAAATTTAAACAACACATCGGACGGGTAATAAAATAACAAACGAAAAACTCTACTTGAGAGTTAAACAATACACAAAAGGAGTGGGATAAACAACAAATGAACAACACCATTCGAGAGATAAACAACACATCAAAGGAGTGGGATAATGTCAAACGAAGAAGTCTATTCGAGATTTAAACAATACACAGAAGGAGTAAGAGTATGACAAGCGAAGAACTCTACTTGAGAGTTAAACCACACACATAAGGAGTGGGATAAACAACAAATGTAAAATTCTACTCGAGAGTTAAACAACATAATAAAGGAGTTGGATAATTACAAATGGAGAAGTCAATTTGAAATTTAAACAACACATCGGACGGGTAATAAAATAACAAACGAAAAACTCTACTTGAGAGTTAAACAATACACAAAAGGAGTGGGATAAACAACAAATGAACAACACCATTCGAGAGATAAACAACACATCAAAGGAGTGGGATAATGTCAAACGAAGAAGTCTATTCGAGATTTAAACAATACACAGAAGGAGTAAGAGTATGACAAGCGAAGAACTCTACTTGAGAGTTAAACCACACACATAAGGAGTGGGATAAACAACAAATGTAAAATTCTACTCGAGAGTTAAACAACATAATAAAGGAGTTGGATAATTACAAATGGAGAAGTCAATTTGAAATTTAAACAACACATCGGAGGGGTAAAAAAAAAAAACGAAAAACTCTACTTGAGAGTTAAACAATACACAAAAGGAGTGGGATAAACAACAAATGAACAACACCATTCGAGAGATAAACAATACATCAAAGGAGTGGGATAATGTCAAACGAAGAAGTCTATTCGAGATTTAAACAACACACAGAAGATGTAAGAGTATCACAAACGAAGAACCCTACTTGAGAATTAAACCACACACATAAGGAGTGGGATAAACAACAAATGTAAAATTCTACTCGAGAGTCAAACAACAGAATAAAGGAGTGGGATAATTACAAATGGAGAAGTCAATTTGAGATTTAAACAACATATCGGAGGGGTAAATAAATAACAAACGAAAAACTCTACTTGAGAGTTAAACAATACAAAAAAAGGAGTGGGATAAACAACAAATGAACAACACCATTCGAGAGATAAACAACACATCAAAGGAGTGGGATAATGTCAAACGAAGAAGTCTATTCGAGATTTAAACAATACACAGAAGGAGTAAGAGTATGACAAGCGAAGAACTCTACTTGAGAGTTAAACCACACACATAAGGAGTGGGATAAACAACAAATGTAAAATTCTACTCGAGAGTTAAACAACATAATAGAGGAGTTGGATAATTACAAATGGAGAAGTCAATTTGAGATTTAAACAACACATCGGACGGGTAATAAAATAACAAACGAAAAACTCTACTTGAGAGTTAAACAATACACAAAAGGAGTGGGATAAACAACAAACGAACAACACCACTGTAGAGATAAACAACACATCAAAGGAGTGGGATAATGTCAAACGAAGAAGTCTATTCGAGATTTAAACAATACACAGAAGGAGTAAGAGTATGACAAGCGAAGAACTCTACTTGAGAGTTAAACCACACACATAAGGAGTGGGATAAACAACAAATGTAAAATTCTACTCGAGAGTCAAACAACAGAATAAAGGAGTGGGATAATTACAAATGGAGAAGTCAATTTGAGATTTAAACAACACATCGGAGGGGTAAATAAATAACAAACGAAAAACTCTACTTGAGAGTTAAACAATACACAAAAGGAGTGGGATAAACAACAAACGAACAACACCATTCGAGAGATAAACAACACATCAAAGGAGTGGGATAAAGTCAAACGAAGAAGTCTATTCGATATTTGAACAATACCAGAAGGAGTAAGAGTATGACAAGCGAAGAACTCTACTTGAGAGTTAAACCACACACATAAGGAGTGGGATAAACAACAAATGTAAAATTCTACTCGAGAGTTAAACAACATAATAGAGGAGTTGGATAATTACAAATGGAGAAGTCAATTTGAGATTTAAACAACACATCGGACGGGTAATAAAATAACAAACGAAAAACTCTACTTGAGAGTTAAACAATACACAAAAGGAGTGGGATAAACAACAAACGAACAACACCATTCGAGAGATAAACAACACATCAAAGGAGTGGGATAAAGTCAAACGAAGAAGTCTATTCGAGATTTAAACAATACAAAGAAGGAGTAAGAGCATGACAAGCGAAGAACTCTACTTGAGAGTTAAACCACACACATAAGGAGTGGGATAAACAATAAATGTAAAATTCTACTCGAGAGTTAAACAACATAATAAAGGAGTGGGATAATTACAAATGGAGAAGTCAATTTGAAATTTATACAACACATCGAAGGGTAATAAAATAACAAGCGAAAAACTCTACTTGAGAGTTAAACAATACACAAAAAAGGAGGATAAACAACAAATGAACAACACCATTCGAGAGACAGACAACACATCAAAGAAGTGGGGTAATGTCAAACGAAGAAGTCTATTCGAGATTTAAACAATACAAAGGAGTAAGAGTATCACAAACGAAGAACTCTACTTGAGAGTTAAACCACACACATAAAGAGTGGGATAAACAACAAATGTAAAATTCTACTCGAGAGTTAAACAACATAATAAAGGAGTTGGATAGTTACAAATGGCGAAGTTAATTTGAGATTTAAACAACACATCGGAGGTGTAATTAAAGAACAAACGAAAAACTCTACTTGAGAGTTAAACAATACACAAAAGGAGTGGGATAAACAACAAACGAACAACACCATTCGAGAGATAAACAACACATCAAAGGAGTGGGATAAAGTCAAACGAAGAAGTCTATTGAGATTTAAACAATACACCGAAGGAGTAAGAGTATGACAAGCGAAGAACTCTACTTGAGAGTTAAACCACACACATAAGGAGTGGGATAAACAACAAATGTAAAATTCTACTCGAGAGTTAAACAACATAATAAAGGAGTTGGATAATTACAAATGGCGAAGTTAATTTGAGATTTAAACAACACATCGGAGGTGTAATTAAAGAACAAACGAAAAACTCTACTTGAGAGTTAAACAATACACAAAAGGAGTGGGATAAACAACAAATGAACAACACCATTCGAGAGATAAACAACACATCAAAGGAGTGGGATAATGTCAAACGAAGAAGTCTATTCGAGATTTAAACAATACACAGAAGGAGTAAGAGTATGACAAGCGAAGAACTCTACTTGAGAGTTAAACCACACACATAAGGAGTGGGATAAACAACAAATGTAAAATTCTACTCGAGAGTTAAACAACATAATAAAGGAGTTGGATAATTACAAATGGAGAAGTCAATTTGAGATTTAAAAAACACATCGGAGGGGTAATAAAATAACAAACGAAAAACTCTACTTGAGAGTTAAACAATACACAAAAGGAGTGGGATAAACAACAAACGAACAACACCATTCGAGAGATAAACAACACATCAAAGGAGTGGGATAAAGTCAAACGAAGAAGTCTATTCGAGATTTAAACAATACACAGAAGGAGTAAGAGTATGACAAGCGAAGAACTCTACTTGAGAGTTAAACCACACACATAAGGAGTGGGATAAACAACAAATGTAAAATTCTACTCGAGAGTTAAACAACATAATAAAGGAGTTGGATAATTACAAATGGAGAAGTCAATTTGAAATTTAAACAACACATCGGACGGGTAATAAAATAACAAACGAAAAACTCTACTTGAGAGTTAAACAATACACAAAAGGAGTGGGATAAACAACAAATGAACAACACCATTCGAGAGATAAACAACACATCAAAGGAGTGGGATAATGTCAAACGAAGAAGTCTATTCGAGATTTAAACAATACACAGAAGGAGTAAGAGTATGACAAGCGAAGAACTCTACTTGAGAGTTAAACCACACACATAAGGAGTGGGATAAACAACAAATGTAAAATTCTACTCGAGAGTTAAACAACACAATAAAGGAGTGGGATAATTACAAATGGAGAAGTCAATTTGAGATTTAAAAAACACATCGGAGGGGTAATTAAATATCAAACGAAAAACTCTACTTGAGAGTTAAACAATACACAAAAGGAGTGGGATAAACAACAAACGAACAACACCACTCGAGAGTTAAACAACACATCAAAGGAGTGGGATAATGTCAAACGAAGAAGTCTATTCGAGATTTAAACAATACACAGAAGGAGTAAGAGTATGACAAGCGAAGAACTCTACTTGAGAGTTAAACCACACACATAAGGAGTGGGATAAACAACAAATGTAAAATTCTACTCGAGAGTTAAACAACATAATAAAGGAGTTGGATAATTACAAATTGAGAAGTCAATTTGAGATTTAAACAACACATCGGACGGGTAATAAAATAACAAACGAAAAACTCTACTTGAGAGTTAAACAATACACAAAAGGAGTGGGATAAACAACAAATGAACAACACCATTCGAGAGATAAACAACACATCAAAGAAGTGGGATAATGTCAAACGAAGAAGTCTATTCGAGATTTAAACAATACAAAGAAGGAGTAAGAGTATCACAAACGAAGAACTCTAGTTGAGAGTTAAACCACACACATAAGGAGTGGGATAAACAACAAATGTAAAATTCTACTCGAGAGTTAAACAACATAATAGAGGAGTTGGATAATTACAAATGGAGAAGTCAATTTGAAATTTAAACAACACATCGGAGGGGTAATAAAATAACAAACGAAAAACTCTACTTGAGAGTTAAACAATACACAAAAGGAGTGGGATAAACAACAAATGAACAACACCATTCGAGAGATAAACAACACATCAAAGGAGTGGGATAATGTCAAACGAAGAAGTCTATTCGAGATTTAAACAATACACAGAAGGAGTAAGAGTATGACAAGCGAAGAACTCTACTTGAGAGTTAAACCACAGACATAAGGAGTGGGATAAACAACAAATGTAAAATTTTACTCGAGAGTTAAACAACAGAATAAAAGAGTGAGATAATTACAAATGGCGAAGTCAATTTGAGATTTAAACAACACATCGGAGGTGTAATTAAAAAACGAACGAAAAACTCTACTTGAGAGTTAAACAATACACAAAAGGAGTGGGATAAACAACAAATGAACAACACCATTCGAGAGATAAACAACACATCAAAGAAGTGGGATAATGTCAAGCGAAGAAGTCTATTCGAGATTTAAACAATACACAGAAGGAGTAAGAGTATGACAAGCGAAGAACTCTACTTGAGAGTTAAACCACACACATAAGGAGTGGGATAAACAACAAATGTAAAATTCTACTCGAGAGTCAAACAACAGAATAAAGGAGTGGGATAATTACAAATGGAGAAGTCAATTTGAGATTTAAACAACATATCGGAGGGGTAAATAAATAACAAACGAAAAACTCTACTTGAGAGTTAAACAATACACAAAAGGAGTGGGATAAACAACAAATGAACAACACCATTCGAGAGATAAACAACACATCAAAGGAGTGGGATAATGTCAAACGAAGAAGTCTATTCGAGATTTAAACAATACACAGAAGGAGTAAGAGTATGACAAGCGAAGAACTCTACTTGAGAGTTAAACCACACACATAAGGAGTGGGATAAACAACAAATGTAAAATTCTACTCGAGAGTCAAACAACAGAATAAAGGAGTGGGATAATTACAAATGGAGAAGTCAATTTGAGATTTAAACAACACATCGGAGGGGTAAATAAATAACAAACGAAAAACTCTACTTGAGAGTTAAACAATACACAAAAGGAGTGGGATAAACAACAAACGAACAACACCATTCGAGAGATAAACAACACATCAAAGGAGTGGGATAATGTCAAACGAAGAAGTCTATTCGAGATTTAAACAATACACAGAAGGAGTAAGAGTATGACAAGCGAAGAACTCTACTTGAGAGTTAAACCACACACATAAGGAGTGGGATAAACAACAAATGTAAAATTCTACTCGAGAGTTAAACAACATAATAAAGGAGTTGGATAATTACAAATGGAGAAGTCAATTTGAAATTTATACAACACATCGGAGGGGTAATAAAATAACAAACGAAAAACTCTACTTGAGAGTTAAACAATACACAAAAGGAGTGGGATAAACAACAAATGAACAACACCATTCGAGAGATAAACAACACATCAAAGAAGTGGGATAATGTCAAACGAAGAAGTCTATTCGAGATTTAAACAATACAAAGAAGGAGTAAGAGTATCACAAACGAAGAACTCTAGTTGAGAGTTAAACCACACACATAAGGAGTGGGATAAACAACAAATGTAAAATTCTACTCGAGAGTTAAACAACATAATAGAGGAGTTGGATAATTACAAATGGAGAAGTCAATTTGAAATTTAAACAACACATCGGACGGGTAATAAAATAACAAACGAAAAACTCTACTTGAGAGTTAAACAATACACAAAAGGAGTGGGATAAACAACAAATGAACAACACCATTCGAGAGATAAACAACACATCAAAGGAGTGGGATAATGTCAAACGAAGAAGTCTATTCGAGATTTAAACAATACACAGAAGGAGTAAAAGTATGACAAGTGAAGAACTCTACTTGAGAGTTAAACCACACACATAAGGAGTGGGATAAACAACAAATGTAAAATTCTACTCGAGAGTTAAACAACATAATAAAGGAGTTGGATAATTACAAATGGAGAAGTCAATTTGAGATTTAAACAACACATCGGAGGTGTAATAAATAACAAGCGAAGAACTCTACTTGAGAGTTAAACAATACACAAAAGGAGTGGGATAAACAACAAATGAACAACACCATTCGAGAGATAAACAACACATCAAAGGAGTGGGATAATGTCAAACGAAGAAGTCTATTCGAGATTTAAACAATACACAGAAGGAGTAAGAGTATGACAAGCGAAGAACTCTACTTGAGAGTTAAACCACACACATAAGGAGTGGGATAAACAACAAATGTAAAATTCTACTCGAGAGTTAAACAACATAATAAAGGAGTTGGATAATTACAAATGGAGAAGTCAATTTGAGATTTAAACAACACATCGGAGGTGTAATTAAAGAACGAACGAAAAACTCTACTTGAGAGTTAAACAATACACAAAAGGAGTGGGATAAACAACAAATGAACAACACCATTTGAGAGATAAACAACACATCAAAGGAGTGGGATAATGTCAAACGAAGAAGTCTATTCGAGATTTAAACAATACACAGAAGGAGTAAGAGTATGACAAGCGAAGAACTCTACTTGAGAGTTAAACCACACACATAAGGAGTGGGATAAACAACAAATGTAAAATTCTACTCGAGAGTTAAACAACATAATAAAGGAGTTGGATAATTACAAATGGAGAAGTCAATTTGAGATTTAAAAAACACATCGGAGGTGTAATAAAATAACAAACGAAAAACTCTACTTGAGAGTTAAACAATACACAAAAGGAGTGGGATAAACAACAAATGAACAACACCATTCGAGATAAACAACACAGCAAAGGAGTGGGATAATGTCAAACGAAGAAGTCTATTCGAGATTTGAACAATACACAGAAGGAGTAAGAGTATAACAAACGAAGAACTCTAGTTGAGAGTTAAACCACACACATAAGGAGTGGGATAAACAGCAAATGTAAAATTCTACTAGAGATTTAAACAACATAATAAAGGATTTGGATAATTACAAATGGAGAAGTCAATTTGAAATTTAAACAACACATCGGAGGGGTAATAAAATAACAAACGAAAAACTCTACTTGAGAGTTAAACAATACACAAAAGGAGTGGGATAAACAACAAATGAACAACACCATTCGAGAGATAAACAACACATCAAAGGAGTGGGATAATGTCAAACGAAGAAGTCTATTCGAGATTTAAACAATACACAGAATGAGTAAGAGTATGACAAGCGAAGAACTCTACTTGAGAGTTAAACCACACACATAAGGAGTGGGATAAACAACAAATGTAAAATTCTACTCGAGAGTTAAACAACAGAATAAAGGAGTGGGATAATTACAAATGGAGAAGTCAATTTGAGATTTAAACAACACATCGGAGGGGTAAATAAATAACAAACGAAAAACTCTACTTGAGAGTTAAACAATACACAAAAGGAGTGGGATAAACAACAAATGAACAACACCATTCGAGAGATAAACAACACATCAAAGGAGTGGGATAAAGTCAAACGAAGAAGTCTATTCGAGATTTAAACAATACAAAGAAGGAGTAAGAGTATGACAAGCGAAGAACTCTACTTGAGAGTTAAACCACACACATAAGGAGTGGGATAAACAACAAATGTAAAATTCTACTCGAGAGTTAAACAACATAATAAAGGAGTTGGATAATTACAAATGGAGAAGTCAATTTGAGATTTAAACAACACATCGGAGGGGTAAATAAATAACAAACGAAAAACTCTACTTGAGAGTTAAACAATACACAAAAGGAGTGGGATAAACAACAAACGAACAACACCATTCGAGAGATAAACAACACATCAAAGGAGTGGGATAAAGTCAAACGAAGAAGTCTATTCGAGATTTAAACAATACAAAGAAGGAGTAAGAGTATGACAAGCGAAGAACTCTACTTGAGAGTTAAACCACACACATAAGGAGTGGGATAAACAACAAATGTAAAATTCTACTCGAGAGTCAAACAACAGAATAAAGGAGTGGGATAATTACAAATGGAGAAGTCAATTTGAGATTTAAACAACATATCGGAGGGGTAAATAAATAACAAACGAAAAACTCTACTTGAGAGTTAAACAATACACAAAAGGAGTGGGATAAACAACAAATGAACAACACCATTCGAGAGATAAACAACACATCAAAGGAGTGGGATAATGTCAAACGAAGAAGTCTATTCGAGATTTAAACAATACACAGAAGGAGTAAGAGTATGACAAGCGAAGAACTCTACTTGAGAGTTAAACCACACACATAAGGAGTGGGATAAACAACAAATGTAAAATTCTACTCGAGAGTTAAACAACATAATAAAGGAGTTGGATAATTACAAATGGAGAAGTCAATTTGAAATTTATACAACACATCGGAGGGGTAATAAAATAACAAACGAAAAACTCTACTTGAGAGTTAAACAATACACAAAAGGAGTGGGATAAACAACAAATGAACAACACCATTCGAGAGATAAACAACACATCAAAGGAGTGGGATAATGTCAAACGAAGAAGTCTATTCGAGATTTAAACAATACACAGAAGGAGTAAGAGTATGACAAGCGAAGAACTCTACTTGAGAGTTAAACCACACACATAAGGAGTGGGATAAACAACAAATGTAAAATTCTACTCGAGAGTCAAACAACAGAATAAAGGAGTGGGATAATTACAAATGGAGAAGTCAATTTGAGATTTAAACAACATATCGGAGGGGTAAATAAATAACAAACGAAAAACTCTACTTGAGAGTTAAACAATACACAAAAGGAGTGGGATAAACAACAAATGAACAACACCATTCGAGAGATAAACAACACATCAAAGGAGTGGGATAAAGTCAAACGAAGAAGTCTATTCGAGATTTAAACAATACAAAGGAGTAAGAGCATGACAAGCGAAGAACTCTACTTGAGAGTTAAACCACACACATAAGGAGTGGGATAAACAATAAATGTAAAATTCTACTCGAGAGTTAAACAACATAATAAAGGAGTTGGATAATTACAAATGGAGAAGTCAATTTGAGATTTAAACAACACATCGGAGGGGTAATAAAATAACAAACGAAAAACTCTACTTGAGAGTTAAACAATACACAAAAGGAGTGGGATAAACAACAAATGAACAACATTATTCGAGAGATAAACAACACAGCAAAGGAGTGGGATAATGTCAAACGAAGAAGTCTATTCGAGATTTGAACAATACACAGAAGGAGTAAGAGTATGACAAGCGAAGAACTCTACTTGAGAGTTAAACCACACACATAAGGAGTGGGATAAACAACAAATGTAAAATTCTACTCGAGAGTCAAACAACAGAATAAAGGAGTGGGATAATTACAAATGGAGAAGTCAATTTGAGATTTAAACAACACATCGGAGGGGTAAATAACAAAACGAAAAACACTACTTGAGAGTTAAACAATACACAAAAAGGAGGATAAACAACAAATGAACAACACCATTCGAGAGATAAACAACACAAAGAAAGGAGGATAATGTCAAACGAAGAAGTCTATTCGAGATTTGAACAATATATACAGAAGGAGTAAGAGTATCACAAACGAAGAACTCTACTTGAGAGTTAAACCACACACATAAGGAGTGGGATAAACAACAAATGTAAAATTCTACTCGAGAGTTAAACAACATAATAAAGGAGTTGGATAATTACAAATGGAGAAGTCAATTTGAAATTTAAACAACACATCGGAGGGGTAATAAAATAACAAACGAAAAACTCTACTTGAGAGTTAAACAATACACAAAAGGAGTGGGATAAACAACAAATGAACAACACCATTCGAGAGATAAACAACACATCAAAGGAGTGGGATAATGTCAAACGAAGAAGTCTATTCGAGATTTAAACAATACACAGAAGGAGTAAGAGTATGACAAGCGAAGAACTCTACTTGAGAGTTAAACCACACACATAAGGAGTGGGATAAACAACAAATGTAAAATTCTACTCGAGAGTTAAACAACATAATAAAGGAGTTGGATAATTACAAATGGCGAAGTCAATTTGAGATTTAAACAACACATCGGAGGTGTAATTAAAGAACGAACGAAAAACTCTACTTGAGAGTTAAACAATACAAAAAAAGGAGTGGGATAAACAACAAACGAACAACACCACTCGAGAGTTAAACAACACATCAAAGGAGTGGGATAATGTCAAACGAAGAAGTCTATTCGAGATTTAAACAATACACAGAAGGAGTAAGAGTATGACAAGCGAAGAACTCTACTTGAGAGTTAAACCACACACATAAGGAGTGGGATAAACAACAAATGTAAAATTCTACTCGAGAGTTAAACAACAGAATAAAAGAGTGGGATAATTACAAATGGCGAAGTCAATTTGAGATTTAAACAACACATCGGAGGTGTAATTAAAGAACGAACGAAAAACTCTACTTGAGAGTTAAACAATACAAAAAAAGGAGTGGGATAAACAACAAATGAACAACACCATTCGAGAAATAAACAACACAAAGAAAGGAGGATAATGTCAAACGAAGAAGTCTATTCGAGATTTAAACAATACACAGAAGGAGTAAGAGTATGACAAGCGAAGAACTCTACTTGAGAGTTAAACCACACACATAAGGAGTGGGATAAACAACAAATGTAAAATTCTACTCGAGAGTTAAACAACATAATAAAGGAGTTGGATAATTACAAATGGAGAAGTCAATTTGAGATTTAAAAAACACATCGGAGGGGTAATAAAATAACAAACGAAAAACTCAACTTGAGAGTTAAACAATACACAAAAGGAGTGAGATAAACAACAAACGAACAACACCACTCGAGAGTTAAACAACACAAAGAAAGGAGGATAATGTCAAACGAAGAAGTCTATTCGATATTTGAACAATACCAGAAGGAGTAAGAGTATGACAAGCGAAGAACTCTACTTGAGAGTTAAACCACACACATAAGGAGTGGGATAAACAACAAATGTAAAATTCTACTCGAGAGTCAAACAACAGAATAAAGGAGTGGGATAATTACAAATGGAGAAGTCAATTTGAGATTTAAACAACATATCGGAGGGGTAAATAAATAACAAACGAAAAACTCTACTTGAGAGTTAAACAATACACAAAAGGAGTGGGATAAACAACAAATGAACAACACCATTCGAGAGATAAACAACACATCAAAGGAGTGGGATAATGTCAAACGAAGAAGTCTATTCGAGATTTAAACAATACACAGAAGGAGTAAGAGTATGACAAGCGAAGAACTCTACTTGAGAGTTAAACCACACACATAAGGAGTGGGATAAACAACAAATGTAAAATTCTACTCGAGAGTTAAACAACAGAATAAAGGAGTTGGATAATTACAAATGGAGAAGTCAATTTGAGATTTAAACAACACATCGGAGGGGTAAATAAATAACAAACGAAAAACTCTACTTGAGAGTTAAACAATACACAAAAGGAGTGGGATAAACAACAAATGAACAACACCATTCGAGAGATAAACAACACATCAAAGGAGTGGGATAAAGTCAAACGAAGAAGTCTATTCGAGATTTAAACAATGTACAGAAGGAGTAAGAGTATGACAAGCGAAGAACTCTACTTGAGAGTTAAACCACACACATAAGGAGTGGGATAAACAACAAATGTAAAATTCTACTCGAGAGTTAAACAACATAATAAAGGAGTTGGATAATTACAAATGGAGAAGTCAATTTGAGATTTAAACAACATATCGGAGGGGTAAATAAATAACAAACGAAAAACTCTACTTGAGAGTTAAACAATACAAAAAAAGGAGTGGGATAAACAACAAATGAACAACACCATTCGAGAGATAAACAACACATCAAAGGAGTGGGATAATGTCAAACGAAGAAGTCTATTCGAGATTTAAACAATACACAGAAGGAGTAAGAGTATCACAAATGAAGAACTCTACTAGAGAGTTAAACCACACACATAAGGAGTGGGATAAACAACAAATGTAAAATTCTACTCGATAGTTAAACAATATAATAAAGGAGTTGGATAATTACAAATGGTGAAGTTAATTTGAGATTTAAACAACACATCGGAGGTGTAATTAAAGAACAAACGAAAAACTCTACTTGAGAGTTAAACAATACACAAAAGGAGTGGGATAAACAACAAACGAACAACACCACTCGAGAGTTAAACAACACATCAAAGGAGTGGGATAATGTCAAACGAAGAAGTCTATTCGAGATTTAAACAATACACAGAAGGAGTAAGAGTATGACAAGCGAAGAACTCTACTTGAGAGTTAAACCACACACATAAGGAGTGGGATAAACAACAAATGTAAAATTCTACTCGAGAGTTAAACAACAGAATAAAGGAGTGGGATAATTACAAATGGAGAAGTCAATTTGAGATTTAAACAACACATCGGAGGGGTAATAAAATAACAAACGAAAAACTCTACTTGAGAGTTAAACAATACACAAAAGGAGTGGGATAAACAACAAATGAACAACACCATTCGAGAGATAAACAACACATCAAAGAAGTGGGATAATGTCAAACGAAGAAGTCTATTCGAGATTTAAACAATACACAGAAGGAGTAAAAGTATGACAAGCGAAGAACTCTACTTGAGAGTTAAACCACACACATAAGGAGTGGGATAAACAACAAATGTAAAATTCTACTCGAGAGTTAAACAACACAATAAAGGAGTGGGATAATTACAAATGGAGAAGTCAATTTGAGATTTAAACAATACATCGGAGGGGTAATAAAATAACGAACGAAAAACTCTACTTGAGAGTTAAACAATACAAAAAAGGAGTGGGATAAACAACAAACGAACAACACCACTCGAGAGATAAACAACATATCAAAGGAGTGCGATAATGTCAGACGAAGAAGTCTATTCGAGATTTAAACAATACACAAACGGAGTAAGTGTATGACAAACGAAGAACTCTACTTGAAAGTTAAATCACACACATAAGGAGTGGGATAAACAACAAATGTCAAATTCTACTCGAGAGTTAAACAACAAAATAAAGGAGTCGGATAATTACAAATGGAGAAGTCAATTTGAGATTTAAACAACACATCGGAGGGGTAATAAAATAACAAGCGAAAAACTCTACTTGAGAGTTAAACAAAACATAAAAGGAGTGGGATAAACAACAAACAAACAACACCACTCGAGAGATAAACAGCACATCAAAGGAGTGGGATAATGTCAAACGAAGAAGTCTATTCGAGATTTAAACAATACAAAGAAGGAGTAAGAGCATGACAAGCGAAGAACTCTACTTGAGAGTTAAACCACACACATAAGGAGTGGGATAAACAACAAATGTAAAATTCTACTCGAGAGTTAAAAAACACAATAAAGGAGTGGGATAATTACAAATGGAGAAGTCAATTTGAGATTTAAACAACATCGGAGGGGTAATAAAATAACAAACGAAAAACTCTACTTGAGAGTTAAACAATACACAAAAGGAGTGGGATAAACAACAAATGAACAACACCACTCGTGAGTTAAACAACACATCAAAGGAGTGGGATAATGTCAAACGAAGAAGTCTATTCGAGATTTAAACAATACACAGAAGGAGTAAGAGTATGACAAGCGAAGAACTCTACTTGAGAGTTAAACCACACACATAAGGAGTGGGATAAACAACAAATGTAAAATTCTACTCGAGAGTTAAACAACATAATAAAGGAGTGGTATAATTACAAATGGAGAAGTCAATTTGAGATTTAAACAACACATCGGAGGGGTAATAAAATAACAAACGAAAAACTCTACTTGAGAGTTAAACAATACACAAAAGGAGTGGGATAAACAACAAATGAACAACACCATTCGAGAGATAAACAACACATCAAAGGAGTGGGATAAAGTCAAACGAAGAAGTCTATTCGAGATTTAAACAATACAAAGAAGGAGTAAGACAAGCGAAGAACTCTACTTGAGAGTTAAACCACACACATAAGGAGTGGGATAAACAACAAATGTAAAATTCTACTCGAGAGTTAAACAACACAATAAAGGAGTTGGATAATTACAAATGGAGAAGTCAATTTGAGATTTAAACAACACATCGGAGGGGTAAATAAATAACAAACGAAAAACTCTACTTGAGAGTTAAACAATACACAAAAGGAGTGGGATAAACAACAAATGAACAACACCATTCGAGAGATAAACAACACATCAAAGGAGTGGGATAATGTCAAACGAAGAAGTCTATTCGAGATTTAAACAATACACAGAAGGAGTAAGAGTATGACAAGCGAAGAACTCTACTTGAGAGTTAAACCACACACATAAGGAGTGGGATAAACAACAAATGTAAAATTCTACTCGAGAGTTAAACAACAGAATAAAGGAGTTGAATAAATACAAATGGAGAAGTCAATTTGAGATTTAAACAACACATAGGAGGGGTAATAAAATAACAAGCGAAAAACTCTACTTGAGAGTTAAACAATACACAAAAGAAGTGGGATAAACAACAAACGAACAACACCACTCGAGATAAATAACACATCAAAGGAGTGGGATAATGTCAAACGAAGAAGTCTATTCGAGATTTAAACAATACACAGAAGGAGTAAGAGTATGACAAGCGAAGAACTCTACTTGAGAGTTAAACCACACACATAAGGAGTGGGATAAACAACAAATGTAAAATTCTACTCGAGAGTTAAACAACATAATAAAGGAGTTGGATAATTACAAATGGAGAAGTCAATTTGAGATTTAAAAAACACATCGGAGGGGTAATAAAATAACAAACGAAAAACTCTACTTGAGAGTTAAACAATACACAAAAGGAATAAACAACAAATGAACAACACCATTCGAGAGATAAACAACACATCAAAGGAGTGGGATAATGTCAAACGAAGAAGTCTATTCGAGATTTAAACAATACACAGAAGGAGTAAGAGTATGACAAGCGAAGAACTCTACTTGAGAGTTAAACCACACACATAAGGAGTGGGATAAACAACAAATGTAAAATTCTACTCGAGAGTTAAACAACATAATAAAGGAGTTGGATAATTACAAATGGAGAAGTCAATTTGAAATTTAAACAACACATCGGACGGGTAATAAAATAACAAACGAAAAACTCTACTTGAGAGTTAAACAATACACAAAAGGAGTGGGATAAACAACAAATGAACAACACCATTCGAGAGATAAACAACACATCAAAGGAGTGGGATAATGTCAAACGAAGAAGTCTATTCGAGATTTAAACAATACACAGAAGGAGTAAGAGTATGACAAGCGAAGAACTCTACTTGAGAGTTAAACCACACACATAAGGAGTGGGATAAACAACAAATGTAAAATTCTACTCGAGAGTCAAACAACAGAATAAAGGAGTGGGATAATTACAAATGGAGAAGTCAATTTGAGATTTAAACAACATATCGGAGGGGTAAATAAATAACAAACGAAAAACTCTACTTGAGAGTTAAACAATACACAAAAGGAGTGGGATAAACAACAAATGAACAACACCATTCGAGAGATAAACAACACATCAAAGGAGTGGGATAATGTCAAACGAAGAAGTCTATTCGAGATTTAAACAATATACAGAAGGAGTAAGAGTATGACAAGCGAAGAACTCTACTTGAGAGTTAAACCACACACATAAGGAGTGGGATAAACAACAAATGTAAAATTCTACTCGAGAGTTAAACAACATAATAGAGGAGTTGGATAATTACAAATGGAGAAGTCAATTTGAAATTTAAACAACACATCGGACGGGTAATAAAATAACAAATGAAAAACTCTACTTGAGAGTTAAACAATACACAAAAGGAGTGGGATAAACAACAAACGAACAACACCATTCGAGAGATAAACAACACATCAAAGGAGTGGGATAAAGTCAAACGAAGAAGTCTATTCGAGATTTAAACAATACACAGAAGGAGTAAGAGTATGACAAGCGAAGAACTCTACTTGAGAGTTAAACCACACACATAAGGAGTGGGATAAACAACAAATGTAAAATTCTACTCGAGAGTTAAACAACATAATAAAGGAGTTGGATAATTACAAATGGAGAAGTCAATTTGAGATTTAAACAACACATCGGAGGGTAAATAAATAACAAGCGAAAATCTCTACTTGAGAGTTAAACAATACACAAAAGGAGTGGGATAAACAACAAATGAACAACACCATTCGAGATAAACAACACATCAAAGGAGTGGGATAATGTCAAACGAAGAAGTCTATTCGAGATTTGAACAATACACAGAAGGAGTAAGAGTATGACAAGCGAAGAACTCTACTTGAGAGTTAAACCACACACATAAGGAGTCGGATAAACAACAAATGTAAAATTCTACTCGAGAGTTAAACAACATAATAAAGGTGTGGTATAATTACAAATGGAGAAGTCAATTTGAGATTTAAACAACACATCGGAGGGGTAATAAAATAACAAACGAAACTCTACTTGAGAGTTAAACAATACACAAAAGAAGTGGGATAAACAACAAACGAACAACACCACTCGAGAGTGAAACAACACATCAAAGGAGTGGGATAAAGTCAAACGAAGAAGTCTATTCGAGATTTAAACAATACAAAGAAGGAGTAAGAGTATGACAAGCGAAGAACTCTACTTGAGAGTTAAACCACACACATAAGGAGTGGGATAAACAACAAATGTAAAATTCTACTCGAGAGTTAAACAACACAATAAAGGAGTTGGATAATTACAAATTGAGAAGTCAATTTGAGATTTAAACAACACATCGGACGGGTAATAAAATAACAAACGAAAAACTCTACTTGAGAGTTAAACAATACACAAAAGGAGTGGGATAAACAACAAATGAACAACACCATTCGAGAGATAAACAACACATCAAAGGAGTGGGATAATGTCAAACGAAGAAGTCTATTCGAGATTTAAACAATACACAGAAGGAGTAAGAGTATGACAAGCGAAGAACTCTACTTGAGAGTTAAACCACACACATAAGGAGTGGGATAAACAACAAATGTAAAATTCTACTCGAGAGTTAAACAACATAATAAAGGAGTTGGATAATTACAAATGGAGAAGTCAATTTGAAATTTAAACAACACATCGGACAGGTAATAAAATAACAAACGAAAAACTCTACTTGAGAGTTAAACAATACACAAAAGGAGTGGGATAAACAACAAATGAACAACACCATTCGAGAGATAAACAACACATCAAAGGAGTGGGATAATGTCAAACGAAGAAGTCTATTCGAGATTTAAACAATACACAGAAGGAGTAAGAGTATGACAAGCGAAGAACTCTACTTGAGAGTTAAACCACACACATAAGGAGTGGGATAAACAACAAATGTAAAATTCTACTCGAGAGTTAAACAACATAATAAAGGAGTTGGATAATTACAAATGGAGAAGTCAATTTGAAATTTAAACAACACATCGGAGGGGTAATAAAATAACAAACGAAAAACTCTACTTGAGAGTTAAACAATACACAAAAGGAGTGGGATAAACAACAAATGAACAACACCATTCGAGAGATAAACAACACATCAAAGGAGTGGGATAATGTCAAACGAAGAAGTCTATTCGAGATTTAAACAATACACAGAAGGAGTAAGAGTATGACAAGCGAAGAACTCTACTTGAGAGTTAAACCACACACATAAGGAGTGGGATAAACAACAAATGTAAAATTCTACTCGAGAGTTAAACAACAGAATAAAAGAGTGGGATAATTACAAATGGCGAAGTCAATTTGAGATTTAAACAACACATCGGAGGGGTAATTAAAGAACGAACGAAAAACTCTACTTGAGAGTTAAACAATACAAAAAAAGGAGTGGGATAAACAACAAATGAACAACACCATTCGAGAGATAAACAACATATCAAAGAAGTGGGATAATGTCAAACGAAGAAGTCTATTCGAGATTTAAACAATACACAGAAGGAGTAAGAGTATGACAAGTGAAGAACTCTACTTGAGAGTTAAACCACACACATAAGGAGTGGGATAAACAACAAATGTAAAATTCTACTCGAGAGTTAAACAACATAATAAAGGAGTTGGATAATTACAAATGGAGAAGTCAATTTGAAATTTAAACAACACATCGGACGGGTAATAAAATAACAAACGAAAAACTCTACTTGAGAGTTAAACAATACACAAAAGGAGTGGGATAAACAACAAATGAACAACACCATTCGAGAGATAAACAACACATCAAAGGAGTGGGATAATGTCAAACGAAGAAGTCTATTCGAGATTTAAACAATACACAGAAGGAGTAAGAGTATGACAAGCGAAGAACTCTACTTGAGAGTTAAACCACACACATAAGGAGTGGGATAAACAACAAATGTAAAATTCTACTCGAGAGTTAAACAACAGAATAAAAGAGTGGGATAATTACAAATGGCGAAGTCAATTTGAGATTTAAACAACACATCGGAGGGGTAAATAAATAACAAACGAAAAACTCTACTTGAGAGTTAAACAATACACAAAAGTGGGATAAACAACAAATGAACAACACCATTCGAGAGATAAACAACACATCAAAGGAGTGGGATAATGTCAAACGAAGAAGTCTATTCGAGATTTAAACAATACAGAAGGAGTAAGAGTATGACAAGCGAAGAACTCTACTTGAGAGTTAAACCACACACATAAGGAGTGGGATAAACAACAAATGTAAAATTCTACTCGAGAGTTAAACAACATAATAAAGGAGTTGGATAATTACAAATGGAGAAGTCAATTTGAAATTTAAACAACACATCGGACGGGTAATAAAATAACAAATGAAAAACTCTACTTGAGAGTTAAACAATACACAAAAGGAGTGGGATAAACAACAAATGAACAACACCATTCGAGAGATAAACAACACATCAAAGGAGTGGGATAATGTCAAACGAAGAAGTCTATTCGAGATTTAAACAATACACAGAAGGAGTAAGAGTATGACAAGCGAAGAACTCTACTTGAGAGTTAAACCACACACATAAGGAGTGGGATAAACAACAAATGTAAAATTCTACTCGAGAGTTAAACAACATAATAAAGGAGTTGGATAATTACAAATGGAGAAGTCAATTTGAGATTTAAACAACACATCGGACGGGTAAATAAATAACAAACGAAAAACTCTACTTGAGAGTTAAACAATACACAAAAGGAGTGGGATAAACAACAAATGAACAACACCATTCGAGAGATAAACAACACATCAAAGGAGTGGGATAATGTCAAACGAAGAAGTCTATTCGAGATTTAAACAATACACAGAAGGAGTAAGAGTATGACAAGCGAAGAACTCTACTTGAGAGTTAAACCACACACATAAGGAGTGGGATAAACAACAAATGTAAAATTCTACTCGAGAGTTAAACAACATAATAAAGGAGTTGGATAATTACAAATGGAGAAGTCAATTTGAAATTTATACAACACATCGGAGGGGTAATAAAATAACAAACGAAAAACTCTACTTGAGAGTTAAACAATACACAAAAGGAGTGGGATAAACAACAAATGAACAACACCATTCGAGAGATAAACAACACATCAAAGAAGTGGGATAATGTCAAACGAAGAAGTCTATTCGAGATTTAAACAATACACAGAAGGAGTAAGAGTATGACAAGCGAAGAACTCTACTTGAGAGTTAAACCACACACATAAGGAGTGGGATAAACAACAAATGTAAAATTCTACTCGAGAGTTAAACAACATAATAAAGGAGTTGGATAATTACAAATGGAGAAGTCAATTTGAAATTTAAACAACACATCGGACGGGTAATAAAATAACAAATGAAAAACTCTACTTGAGAGTTAAACAATACACAAAAGGAGTGGGATAAACAACAAATGAACAACACCATTCGAGAGATAAACAACACATCAAAGGAGTGGGATAATGTCAAACGAAGAAGTCTATTCGAGATTTAAACAATACACAGAAGGAGTAAGAGTATGACAAGCGAAGAACTCTACTTGAGAGTTAAACCACACACATAAAGAGTGGGATAAACAACAAATGTAAAATTCTACTCGAGAGTTAAACAACATAATAAAGGAGTTGGATAATTACAAATGGAGAAGTCAATTTGAGATTTAAACAACACGTCCGAGGGGTAATAAAATAACAAATGAAAAACTCTACTTGAGAGTTAAACAATAGACAAAAGAAGTGGGATAAACAACAAACGAACAACACCACTCGAGATTTAACCATCACATCAAAGGAGTGGGATAATGTCAAACGAAGAAGTCTATTCGAGATTTAAAGAATACACAGAAGGAGTAAGAGTATGACAAACGAAGAACTCTACTTGAGAGTTAAACCACACACATAAGGAGTGGGATAAACAACAAATGTAAAATTCTACTCGAGAGTTAAACAACATAATAAAGGAGTTGGATAATTACAAATTGAGAAGTCAATTTGAGATTTAAACAACACATCCGAGGGGTAATAAAATAACAAACGAAAAACTCTCTACTTGAGAGTTAAACAAAACACAAAGGGAGTGGGATAAACAACAAACGAACAACACCACTCGAGAGATAAACAACACATCAAAGGAGTGGGATAATATCAAACGAAGAAGTCTATTCAAGATTTAAACAATACACAGAAGGAGTAAGAGTATGACAAGCGAAGAACTCTACTTGAGAGTTAAACCACACACATAAGGAGTGGGATAAACAACAAATGTAAAATTCTACTCGAGAGTTAAACAACATAATAAAGGAGTTGGATAATTACAAATGGAGAAGTCAATTTGAAATTTAAACAACACATCGGACGGGTAATAAAATAACAAACGAAAAACTCTACTTGAGAGTTAAACAATACACAAAAGGAGTGGGATAAACAACAAATGAACAACACCATTCGAGAGATAAACAACACATCAAAGGAGTGGGATAATGTCAAACGAAGAAGTCTATTCGAGATTTAAACAATACACAGAAGGAGTAAGAGTATGACAAGCGAAGAACTCTACTTGAGAGTTAAACCACACACATAAGGAGTGGGATAAACAACAAATGTAAAATTCTACTCGAGAGTTAAACAACATAATAAAGGAGTTGGATAATTACAAATGGAGAAGTCAATTTGAAATTTAAACAACACATCGGAGGGGTAATAAAATAACAAACGAAAAACTCTACTTGAGAGTTAAACTATACACAAAGAGTGGGATAAACAAAAAATTAACAACATCATTCGAGATAAACAACACATCAAAGGAGTGGGATAATGTCAAACGAAGAAGTCTATTCGAGATTTAAACAATACACAGAAGGAGTAAGAGTATGACAAGCGAAGAACTCTACTTGAGAGTTAAACCACACACATAAGGAGTGGGATAAACAACAAATGTAAAATTCTACTCGAGAGTTAAACAACATAATAAAGGAGTTGGATAATTACAAATGGAGAAGTCAATTTGAAATTTATACAACACATCGGAGGGGTAATAAAATAACAAACGAAAAACTCTACTTGAGAGTTAAACAATACACAAAAGGAGTGGGATAAACAACAAATGAACAACACCATTCGAGAGATAAACAACACATCAAAGGAGTGGGATAATGTCAAACGAAGAAGTCTATTCGAGATTTAAACAATACAGAAGGAGTAAGAGTATGACAAGCGAAGAACTCTACTTGAGAGTTAAACCACACACATAAGGAGTGGGATAAACAACAAATGTAAAATTCTACTCGAGAGTTAAACAACATAATAGAGGAGTTGGATAATTACAAATGGAGAAGTCAATTTGAGATTTAAACAACACATCGGACGGGTAATAAAATAACAAACGAAAAACTCTACTTGAGAGTTAAACAATACACAAAAGGAGTGGGATAAACAACAAATGAACAACACCATTCGAGAGATAAACAACACATCAAAGGAGTGGGATAATGTCAAACGAAGAAGTCTATTCGAGATTTAAACAATACAAAGAAGGAGTAAGAGCATGACAAGCGAAGAACTCTACTTGAGAGTTAAACCACACACATAAGGAGTGGGATAAACAACAAATGTAAAATTCTACTCGAGAGTTAAACAACATAATAAAGGAGTTGGATAATTACAAATGGAGAAGTCAATTTGAAATTTAAACAACACATCGGAGGGGTAATAAAATAACAAACGAAAAACTCTACTTGAGAGTTAAACAATACACAAAAGGAGTGGGATAAACAACAAATGAACAACACCATTCGAGAGATAAACAACACATCAAAGGAGTGGGATAATGTCAAACGAAGAAGTCTATTCGAGATTTAAACAATACACAGAAGGAGTAAGAGTATGACAAGCGAAGAACTCTACTTGAGAGTTAAACCACACACATAAGGAGTGGGATAAACAACAAATGTAAAATTCTACTCAAGAGTTAAACAACAGAATAAAAGAGTGGGATAGTTACAAATGGCGAAGTCAATTTGAGATTTAAAAAACACATCGGAGGGGTAATTAAATATCAAACGAAAAACTCTACTTGAGAGTTAAACAATACACAAAAGGAGTGGGATAAACAACAAATGAACAACACCATTCGAGAGACAGACAACACATCAAAGAAGTGGGATAATGTCAAACGAAGAAGTCTATTCGAGATTTAAACAATACACAGAAGGAGTAAGAGTATGACAAGCGAAAAACTCTACTTGAGAGTTAAACCACACACATAAAGAGTGGGATAAACGACAAATGTAAAATTCTACTCGAGAGTTAAACAACATAATAAAGGAGTTGGATAATTACAAATGGAGAAGTCAATTTGAAATTTAAACAACACATCGGACGGGTAATAAAATAACAAACGAAAAACTCTACTTGAGAGTTAAACAATACACAAAAGGAGTGGGATAAACAACAAATGAACAACACCATTCGAGAGATAAACAACACATCAAAGAAGTGGGATAATGTCAAACGAAGAAGTCTATTCGAGATTTAAACAATACACAGAAGGAGTAAAAGTATGACAAGCGAAGAACTCTACTTGAGAGTTAAACCACACACATAAGGAGTGGGATAAACAACAAATGTAAAATTCTACTCGAGAGTTAAACAACATAATAAAGGAGTTGGATAATTACAAATGGAGAAGTCAATTTGAAATTTAAACAACACATCGGAGGGGTAATAAAATAACAAACGAAAAACTCTACTTGAGAGTTAAACAATACACAAAAGGAGTGGGATAAACAACAAATGAACAACACCATTCGAGAGATAAACAACACATCAAAGGAGTGGGATAATGTCAAACGAAGAAGTCTATTCGAGATTTAAACAATACACAGAAGGAGTAAGAGTATGACAAGCGAAGAACTCTACTTGAGAGTTAAACCACACACATAAGGAGTGGGATAAACAACAAATGTAAAATTCTACTCGAGAGTTAAACAACATAATAAAGGAGTTGGATAATTACAAATGGAGAAGTCAATTTGAAATTTAAACAACACATCGGACGGGTAATAAAATAACAAACGAAAAACTCTACTTGAGAGTTAAACAATACACAAAAGGAGTGGGATAAACAACAAATGAACAACACCATTCGAGAGATAAACAACACATCAAAGGAGTGGGATAATGTCAAACGAAGAAGTCTATTCGAGATTTAAACAATACACAGAAGGAGTAAGAGTATGACAAGCGAAGAACTCTACTTGAGAGTTAAACCACACACATAAGGAGTGGGATAAACAACAAATGTAAAATTCTACTCGAGAGTTAAACAACATAATAAAGGAGTTGGATAATTACAAATGGAGAAGTCAATTTGAAATTTAAACAACACATCGGACCGGTAATAAAATAACAAACGAAAAACTCTACTTGAGAGTTAAACAATACACAAAAGGAGTGGGATAAACAACAAATGAACAACACCATTCGAGAGATAAACAACACATCAAAGGAGTGGGATAATGTCAAACGAAGAAGTCTATTCGAGATTTAAACAATACAAAGAAGGAGTAAGAGTATCACAAACGAAGAACTCTACTTGAGAGTTAAACCACACACATAAGGAGTGGGATAAACAACAAATGTAAAATTCTACTCGAGAGTTAAACAACATAATAAAGGAGTTGGATAATTACAAATGGAGAAGTCAATTTGAAATTTAAACAACACATCGGACGGGTAATAAAATAACAAACGAAAAACTCTACTTGAGAGTTAAACAATACACAAAAGGAGTGGGATAAACAACAAATGAACAACACCATTCGAGAGATAAACAACACATCAAAGAAGTGGGATAATGTCAAACGAAGAAGTCTATTCGAGATTTAAACAATACACAGAAGGAGTAAGAGTATGACAAGCGAAGAACTCTACTTGAGAGTTAAACCACACACATAAGGAGTGGGATAAACAACAAATGTAAAATTCTACTCGAGAGTTAAACAACACAATAAAGGAGTTGGATAATTACAAATTGAGAAGTCAATTTGAGATTTAAACAACACATCGGACGGGTAATAAAATAACAAACGAAAAACTCTACTTGAGAGTTAAACAATACACAAAAGGAGTGGGATAAACAACAAATGAACAACACCATTCGAGATAAACAACACATCAAAGAAGTGGGATAATGTCAAACGAAGAAGTCTATTCGAGATTTAAACAATACACAGAAGGAGTAAGAGTATGACAAGCGAAGAACTCTACTTGAGAGTTAAACCACACACATAAGGAGTGGGATAAACAACAAATGTAAAATTCTACTCGAGAGTTAAACAACATAATAAAGGAGTTGGATAATTACAAATGGAGAAGTCAATTTGAAATTTAAACAACACATCGGACGGGTAATAAAATAACAAACGAAAAACTCTACTTGAGAGTTAAACAATACACAAAAGGAGTGGGATAAACAACAAATGAACAACACCATTCGAGAGATAAACAACACATCAAAGGAGTGGGATAATGTCAAACGAAGAAGTCTATTCGAGATTTAAACAATACGCAAAGGAGTAAGAGTATGACAAGCGAAGAACTCTACTTGAGAGTTAAACCACACACATAAGGAGTGGGATAAACAACAAATGTAAAATTCTACTCGAGAGTTAAACAACATAATAAAGGAGTTGGATAATTACAAATGGAGAAGTCAATTTGAAATTTAAACAACACATCGGACGGGTAATAAAATAACAAACGAAAAACTCTACTTGAGAGTTAAACAATACACAAAAGGAGTGGAATAAACAACAAACGAACAACACCATTCGAGAGATAAACAACACATCAAAGAGTGGGATAATGTCAAACGAAGAAGTCTATTCGAGATTTAAACAATACACAGAAGGAGTAAGAGTATGACAAGCGAAGAACTCTACTTGAGAGTTAAACCACACACATAAGGAGTGGGATAAACAACAAATGTAAAATTCTACTCGAGAGTTAAACAACATAATAAAGGAGTTGGATAATTACAAATGGAGAAGTCAATTTGAAATTTAAACAACACATCGGACGGGTAATAAAATAACAAACGAAAAACTCTACTTGAGAGTTAAACCACACACATAAAGAGTGGGATAAACAACAAATGAACAACACCATTCGAGAGATAAACAACACATCAAAGGAGTGGGATAATGTCAAACGAAGAAGTCTATTCGAGATTTAAACAATACACAGAAGGAGTAAGAGTATGACAAGCGAAGAACTCTACTTGAGAGTTAAACCACACACATAAGGAGTGGGATAAACAACAAATGTAAAATTCTACTCGAGAGTTAAACAACATAATAGAGGAGTTGGATAATTACAAATGGAGAAGTCAATTTGAAATTTAAACAACACATCGGACGGGTAATAAAATAACAAACGAAAAACTCTACTTGAGAGTTAAACAATACACAAAAGGAGTGGGATAAACAACAAACGAACAACACCATTCGAGAGATAAACAACACATCAAAGGAGTGGGATAAAGTCAAACGAAGAAGTCTATTCGAGATTTAAACAATACAAAGAAGGAGTAAGAGCATGACAAGCGAAGAACTCTACTTGAGAGTTAAACCACACACATAAGGAGTGGGATAAACAATAAATGTAAAATTCTACTCGAGAGTTAAACAACATAATAAAGGAGTTGGATAATTACAAATGGAGAAGTCAATTTGAAATTTATACAACACATCGGAGGGGTAATAAAATAACAAACGAAAAACTCTACTTGAGAGTTAAACAATACACAAAAGGAGTGGGATAAACAACAAATGAACAACATTATTCGAGAGATAAACGACACAGCAAAGGAGTGGGATAATGTCAAACGAAGAAGTCTATTCGAGATTTAAACAATACACAGAAGGAGTAAGAGTATGACAAGCGAAGAACTCTACTTGAGAGTTAAACCACACACATAAGGAGTGGGATAAACAACAAATGTAAAATTCTACTCGAGAGTTAAACAACATAATAGAGGAGTTGGATAATTACAAATGGAGAAGTCAATTTGAGATTTAAACAACACATCGGACGGGTAATAAAATAACAAACGAAAAACTCTACTTGAGAGTTAAACAATACACAAAAGGAGTGGGATAAACAACAAACGAACAACACCATTCGAGAGATAAATAACACATCAAAGGAGTGGGATAAAGTCAAACGAAGAAGTCTATTCGAGATTTAAACAATACAAAGAAGGAGTAAGAGCATGACAAGCGAAGAACTCTACTTGAGAGTTAAACCACACACATAAGGAGTGGGATAAACAATAAATGTAAAATTCTACTCGAGAGTTAAACAACATAATAAAGGAGTTGGATAATTACAAATGGAGAAGTCAATTTGAAATTTATACAACACATCGGAGGGGTAATAAAATAACAAACGAAAAACTCTACTTGAGAGTTAAACAATACACAAAAGGAGTGGGATAAACAACAAATGAACAACATTATTCGAGAGATAAACAACACAGCAAAGGAGTGGGATAATGTCAAACGAAGAAGTCTATTCGAGATTTGAACAATACACAGAAGGAGTAAGAGTATCACAAACGAAGAACTCTACTTGAGAGTTAAACCACACACATAAGGAGTGGGATAAACAACAAATGTAAAATTCTACTCGAGAGTTAAACAACAGAATAAAAGAGTGGGATAATTACAAATGGAGAAGTCAATTTGAGATTTAAAAAACACATCGGAGGGGTAATAAAATAACAAACGAAAAACTCAACTTGAGAGTTAAACAATACACAAAAGGAGTGAGATAAACAACAAACGAACAACACCACTCGAGAGTTAAACAACACATCAAAGGAGTGGGATAATGTCAAACGAAGAAGTCTATTCGAGATTTAAACAATACACAGAAGGAGTAAGAGTATGACAAGCGAAGAACTCTACTTGAGAGTTAAACCACACACATAAGGAGTGGGATAAACAACAAATGTAAAATTCTACTCGAGAGTTAAACAACATAATAGAGGAGTTGGATAATTACAAATGGAGAAGTCAATTTGAAATTTAAACAACACATCGGACGGGTAATAAAATAACAAACGAAAAACTCTACTTGAGAGTTAAACAATACACAAAAGGAGTGGGATAAACAACAAATGAACAACATTATTCGAGAGATAAACAACACAGCAAAGGAGTGGGATAATGTCAAACGAAGAAGTCTATTCGAGATTTAAACAATACACAAAAGGAGTAAGAGTATGACAAGCGAAGAACTCTACTTGAGAGTTAAACCACACACATAAGGAGTGGGATAAACAACAAATGTAAAATTCTACTCGAGAGTTAAACAACATAATAAAGGAGTTGGATAATTACAAATGGAGAAGTCAATTTGAAATTTAAACAACACATCGGACGGGTAATAAAATAACAAACGAAAAACTCTACTTGAGAGTTAAACAATACACAAAAGGAGTGGGATAAACAACAAACGAACAACACCATTCGAGAGATAAACAACACATCAAAGGAGTGGGATAAAGTCAAACGAAGAAGTCTATTCGAGATTTAAACAATACAAAGAAGGAGTAAGAGCATGACAAGCGAAGAACTCTACTTGAGAGTTAAACCACACACATAAGGAGTGGGATAAACAATAAATGTAAAATTCTACTCGAGAGTTAAACAACATAATAAAGGAGTTGGATAATTACAAATGGAGAAGTCAATTTGAAATTTATACAACACATCGGAGGGGTAATAAAATAACAAACGAAAAACTCTACTTGAGAGTTAAACAATACACAAAAGGAGTGGGATAAACAACAAATGAACAACATTATTCGAGAGATAAACGACACAGCAAAGGAGTGGGATAATGTCAAACGAAGATAAACTCTCTACTTTTCTTCTTAGTGTTTCAAATTGACTTCAAGATAAACTCTCTCGAGTAGTCAAAATGCAAACCCTAAATATTAGCCGGTTTTCCTCCAGCCACCAGTCTCCGGTGGTTGTATCACGTTAGGCACGCGCCTATTTCCTTTATTCCTTGTTTCCTGATCTTTCCAGGCGTACCAAGATCGATTATTTTGGAGCACGGACGCGCCCTACACATCCTTTCCGAGCTTGCGCCGTTTTTTTATCCGAATTTTTAGCCGGTTTTCCTCCGGCCACCAGTCTCTGGTGGTTGTACTACTATAGTCACGCGCCTACTACTTCTCTTCCTTGTTTTCTGATCTTTCCAGGCGTACCAAGATCGATTATTTTGGACGACGGACGCGCTCTACACAATCTTTCCAAGCTTGCGCCGTTTTTCGTTCCGAATTTTAGGGTTTCTGATGGATCTTTGAAATTCTTTTCCCGAACTTTCGCATTCAACTCATTTCGGCTGCCTTGCTCATGTTGCAGCATCTTCAGCTGCTGAGGTGGTGTCTCCTCCATGGAACCATACCGCGCCAAGGCAGGAAGCTACTGCGACTCTTCATTCTCTTCCGAACCGGCCATTGTGGGCACTTCCGGGCCCGACTCTTGAGCCGGTTCGTAAAAATCTTCGTTCATCGTTAAACTTAATGATGATTTTTATTAAGCGATTGCTAATTGCTCATCTTCTTCTTTATCGGACGATTGATTACGCCAAGGGTTCCTCACCATGGAAATTTCATGACCTACGTGAGACGTTGAAAAAGATTTGGCATACGGAGGCTTGGTCCATGCTTTCGATTGGTCTGGGATACTTTGTCTTTCAGTTCTATTCCAAGCAAACGAGAGATTCAATTTTTCGTTCGAGCTTATGGAAGCTATCAACAGGTAATCTCTACCTACAGCCTTGGGTTCCTAATTTCGTTCCAGGCAAAACAGCATCCACACGGGTGCGTGTTTGGGTTCGTTTATATGGTTTGCTTTATGAACACCATCATCGATCAGTGATTATGGCACTTGCGGCTGCTCTTGGAACACCGATTAGGATTGATACGCCTTCTTTAGATCGCTGTTTTGGTAACTACGTTAAGGTCCTGGTGGAAGTTGATCTTTCTCAAGCTTTAGAATCAAAGATTCAACTAGAAACTCCTGTCGGTGATATTTGGATTGAAGCTTATTATGAGGATTTACCTGTTTTTTGCCATTCTTGCCTTGTTGTTGGTCATAAAATGGAGAATTGCAGCAGGAACAAAGATAAGGAGATGTCTAGGCCCAGCTCACCGCCTCCTAGGGTAAAATCTAATGCTAACTTAGCACAATCAACTTTGGTTGCTATTCCGCCAGTGGTTATAAACGCACAATCTGAACGTTTACCACCTGCTGGTCCATTGGCGACTTCTACTGTTGTGGTTTCAAATCCACCTGATGCTACGGGATTCAGGAAGTTTCTCCCGCGACGTAATGTTAATTTGCCTAAACGGCCTGCTACGCCGGCTGTATCTCCGTTGTCGGAGTCGAACCGGTTTGCCTTGTTGGATTCGAACATGGTGGAGGATGAGAACTTGGGTGGTGAGTCTGAGATTTCGCTTTTGCAAGATTCAGTTACGCATCAGCAGCCTACGCAACCTTCAACTCCTATTGCGCATGACCTAACACATCTTCATTGGGCGATTCTATGGAGGCTAATATGCGAATAAAAGATTCAGTTGAGATTATGCGTGAACGCATTAACAACCCATCTAATGCCACTAAGGCTGCCTCTTCATCCCCTAATTCTCCCTCGCCTGCCGCTATTAATGCCATGGGGATTGCGGCAGGTGCAAGATGGGCAGACTTAGTAGACGGTGATATAAATGATGATAATTCTTTGCTGGATATTACAACTCTTACATACGCTACTTGCCATGCATTCCTCTCACGTTGTTTCCCAATGAATGTTACATTTTGGAACATTCGGGATTGGAATGCTCCCTCACAAGATATGCTCAAGCATCATGTAGTTTCTACCGTCCTCGTTGGTTTGCTATTGCGAACCAAAGGTTCCTTCCTCCTCCATACCGATTCTTGTTGGAATGCGATGGGAATGCGCTTTCTTGGTGAAAATACGCGCCCTAACAGTCTTCCTAACTTATGGGTTTTGGAAGATCTCTCTTCTTCTGGTTCTTCTATAATTTTCTCTTCTTCTCAAGTTCTTGTTATTAAAGTTTCTTGGCTTCAACGGGACTTCCTATTAGCGTTTATTCATGCCCATGCTGATTATATACGTAATCGAGACTTATGGCGTGATTTACTGCTTTTGCCAAACACACCCTTGCTTTTGGTGGGAGATTTCAATGCTGTGATTGGTGCACATGAACGATCGAATGGTACTCCTCCAGTTCGTCTGGAAACCATGGATTTCCGTTCATTTATCAATGATGGGGAGTTCTTATCGATTCCTAGTTCTGGCTGCTTTTTTACTTGGTCGAATCGTCGTTTCTCTAGTGGTTATCTAGAGACACGTATTGATAGGGCTCTTTCTTCACAATCCTTTTTGGATTTATGGGACTCAGTGATGGTTCGTGTGGGCTTGCGTACTTGCTCGGATCACAGCCCCCTCTTTGTTTCCTGTGCGCATGAACAAGCGCTATCTCGTCCTCGACCATTCAGATTCCAAGCAATGTGGCTTAGTCACAGTTCGTTTGAGGAGTTAATTAAGCTTTCCTGGAAAACTCCTATTACGGCCATGGGCTCTTTTTCTTTGGTTATCCGGAAATTAAAGAGGCTGAAATCCGCTATCATAGATTGGAATATTAATGTCTTTGGCGAGCTTAATTCTCGTCTTCTTGCTGCTCGTAATAAGCTGGAGTTGGTTCAGCAGCAATTATCCCTCCATGGTCCGATAAATGATGTTCCTCGCAAGGAACTTGAGGCGATCGCGGACTACAATGCTATTCTGAATCAAGAGGCAACTTTTTTGCGTCAAAAGAACCGGGCTGCGTGGTTAAAAGACGGTGATAGAAATTCTGGTTTTTTCCATCGTTCTCTAAAGATTCGCAAAGGTATTCTCGGTATTTCCTCTTTGATAATTGATGGCTCTATCAATCATGATGCAATTCGGATCCGGAATCATATGATTTCTTATTATGAGAATCTGTTCTCACAAACTCAAATTACAGTCTTGTCTCGATGAACTAGATGAGCTTATCCATTGTTCGATTACGGATGAACAAAATCAATTGCTAATCGATATTCCTTCCGAGGATGACATCCGTCATGTTGTTTTCAGTATGTCACCTGATAGTGCTCCTGGACCGGATGGTTTCGGGGGAAGTTTCTATCAATCTATGTGGCACATTATTGGTGCGGAGGTGTCTTTGGCGATTCGGGCGTTCTTCCTTCATGGTCATTTCCCGGCAGGTATGAACTCTAGTTTTGTCACTCTTATTCCGAAAATCAGAGATGCGTTGCGTATTGAAGATTTCCGCCCTATTGTTCTTGGTAATTTTCTTTATAAGATTATTGCTAAGATTTTAGCTGATCGTTTGGGTCCGATTTTATCGGGGTTGCTCTCCTTTCATCAATTTGGTTTTATTCCGGGGAGACGCATACATGATTGTATTGCCTTAGCCTCTGAAGGAGTTAATAGTCTTGGTCTTCACTGTAGTAAGGGTAATCTGGTGTTGAAGGTTGACATCCGGAAAGCCTTTGATACTCTAAATTGGGACTTTCTTTTGGCGGTTCTCACAAAATATGGTTTCTCTTCTACCTTTGTTGGTTGGATTAATCATATTCTTCACTCGGCAAAGCTCTGCCTACGATTAATGGGGCTCAGGAAGGGTACTTTGGCTGTTCTCGGGAGTTCGTCAAGGGGATCCTCTTTCACCTATTCTATTTTTCATCGCGTAGGAAGTTCTTAGCAAGCTTATCTCTAAGGATGCCAATTCATGGGAGCTCACTCCTTTATTCATTGGACAATCTCTTACTTTTCCTTCTCACCTTCTTTATGCGGATGATGTGATTATTTTTTGCAGGGCTACTACTGCGAATTGTCGGACTATTCTTAGGATCCTGGAAAAATATGCTGCTTGGTCGGGACAACACTTCAATCCTCAGAAGTCCAGGGCTTATCTTAGTACTTTTCTCACCCGAGTCAGGAAGAACCACTTGTGCAGAATCATGGATATTATCAAGGGTCACCTTCCTTTCACGTATTTGGGAGTTCCACTTTTCCGTGGGGCACCTCGGACTTGTCATTTACAATCCCTTGCGGACTCGATTCTAGAAAAGTTTAGTAAATGGAAGGGCACTTCTCTCTCTATGGCCGGTCGTTTATGTCTTGTTCAATCAGTGATCCAGGGATCTTTTGTACACTCTATGATGGTTTATCGTTGGCCTTTGACTCTTCTTAAGCGTATGGATGCTGGCATTCGTAATTTCGTCCAAACTGGGGATACTCTGAAGAGAGCATCGACTTCTATCTCTTGGAAGCGTTGTTGTGCTCCAAAGTCTGAGGGTGGTCTTGGTATTCGTTCTCTTGTTGCTGCTAATAAGGCGTATCTTTCTCGTCTTGCTTGGGATATTTGGGCTGTGAAGGTTCCATATCTAGATATCTTTCGCCAGCGTTTCTTTCGGCATGCTTCCTTACGCTCTTATGTTGCTTCCTCGATTTGGTTTGGATTTAAGGATTGTTTCCCCACACTTCAATCCAAGTCTAGATGGTTAGCGTGTGGCGGAACCAAAGGTTCCTTCCTCCTCCATACCAGATTCTTATTGGAATGCGATGGGAATGCGCTTTCTTGGTGAAAATACGCGCCCTAACAGTCTTCCTAACTTATGGGTTTTGGAAGATCTCTCTTCTTCTGGTTCTTCTATAATTTTCTCTTCTTCTCAAGTTCTTGTTATTAAAGTTTCTTGGCTTCAACGGGACTTCCTATTAGCGTTTATTCATGCCCATGCTGATTATATCTGTCGTCGAGACTTATGGCGTGATTTACTGCTTTTGCCAAACACACCCTTGCTTTTGGTGGGAGATTTCAATGCTGTGATTGGTGCACATGAACGATCGAATGGTACTCCTCCAGTTCGTCTGGAAACCATGGATTTCCGTTCATTTATCAATGATGGGGAGTTCTTATCGATTCCTAGTTCTGGCTGCTTTTTTACTTGGTCGAATCGTCGTTTCTCTAGTGGTTATCTAGAGACACGTATTGATAGGGCTCTTTCTTCACAATCCTTTTTGGATTTATGGGACTCAGTGATGGTTCGTGTGGGCTTGCGTACTTGCTCGGATCACAGCCCCCTCTTTGTTTCCTGTGCGCATGAACAAGCGCTATCTCGTCCTCGACCATTCAGATTCCAAGCAATGTGGCTTAGTCACAGTTCGTTTGAGGAGTTAATTAAGCTTTCCTGGAAAACTCCTATTACGGCCATGGGCTCTTTTTCTTTGGTTATCCGGAAATTAAAGAGGCTGAAATCCGCTATCATAGATTGGAATATTAATGTCTTTGGCGAGCTTAATTCTCGTCTTCTTGCTGCTCGTAATAAGCTGGAGTTGGTTCAGCAGCAATTATCCCTCCATGGTCCGATAAATGATGTTCCTCGCAAGGAACTTGAGGCGATCGCGGACTACAATGCTATTCTGAATCAAGAGGCAACTTTTTTGCGTCAAAAGAACCGGGCTGCGTGGTTAAAAGACGGTGATAGAAATTCTGGTTTTTTCCATCGTTCTCTAAAGATTCGCAAAGGTATTCTCGGTATTTCCTCTTTGATAATTGATGGCTCTATCAATCATGATGCAATTCGGATCCGGAATCATATGATTTCTTATTATGAGAATCTGTTCTCACAAACTCAGCCCACAGTTGTCTCGTTCGATGAACTAGATGAGCTTATCCATTGTTCGATTACGGATGAACAAAATCAATTGCTAATCGATATTCCTTCCGAGGATGACATCCGTCATGTTGTTTTCAGTATGTCACCTGATAGTGCTCCTGGACCGGATGGTTTCGGGGGAAGTTTCTATCAATCTATGTGGCACATTATTGGTGCGGAGGTGTCTTTGGCGATTCGGGCGTTCTTCCTTCATGGTCATTTCCCGGCAGGTATGAACTCTAGTTTTGTCACTCTTATTCCGAAAATCAGAGATGCGTTGCGTATTGAAGATTTCCGCCCTATTGTTCTTGGTAATTTTCTTTATAAGATTATTGCTAAGATTTTAGCTGATCGTTTGGGTCCGAGTTTATCGGGTTGCTCTCCTTTCATCAATTTGGTTTTATTAGGAGACGCATACATGATTGTATTGCCTTAGCCTCTGAAGGAGTTAATAGTCTTGGTCTTCACTGTAGTAAGGGTAATCTGGTGTTGAAGGTTGACATCCGGAAAGCCTTTGATACTCTAAATTGGGACTTTCTTTTGGCGGTTCTCACAAAATATGGTTTCTCTTCTACCTTTGTTGGTTGGATTAATCATATTCTTCACTGCAAAGCTCTGCCTACGATTAATGGGGCTCGGAAGGGTACTTTGGTCATTCTCGGGAGTTCGTCAAGGGGATCCTCTTTCCCTCTTCTCTTTTGCATCGCGGAGGAAGTTCTTAGCAAGCTTCTCTCGAAGGTCGCCAATTCAGGGAGCTCACCTTTATTCATTGGACAATCTCTTACTTTTCCTTCTCACCTTCTTTATGCGGATGATGTGATTATTTTTTTGCAGGGCTACTGCTGCGAATTGTCGGACTATTCTTAGGATCCCGAAAATATGTCTTGCTTTCGGGACAACACTTCAATCCTCAGAAGTCCAGGGCTTATCTTAGTACTTTTCTCACCCGAGTCAGGAAGAACCACTTGTGCAGAATCATGGATATTATCGAGGGTCACCTTCCTTTCACGTATTTGGGAGTTCCACTTTTCCGTGGGGCACCTCGGACTTGTCATTTACAATCCCTTGCGGACTCGATTCTAGAAAAGTTTAGTAAATGGAAGGGCACTTCTCTCTCTATGGCCGGTCGTTTATGTCTTGTTCAATCAGTGATCCAGGGATCTTTTGTACACTCTATGATGGTTTATCGTTGGCCTTTGACTCTTCTTAAGCGTATGGATGCTGGCATTCGTAATTTCGTCCAAACTGGGGATACTCTGAAGAGAGCATCGACTTCTATCTCTTGGAAGCGTTGTTGTGCTCCAAAGTCTGAGGGTGGTCTTGGTATTCGTTCTCTGGTTGCTGCTAATAAGGCGTATCTTTCTCGTCTTGCTTGGGATATTTGGGCTGTGAAGGTTCCATATCTAGATATCTTTCGCCAGCGTTTCTTTCGGCATGCTTCCTTACGCTCTTATGTTGCTTCCTCGATTTGGTTTGGATTTAAGGATTGTTTCCCCACACTTCAATCCAAGTCTAGATGGTTAGCGTGTCAAGGCTCTCAGCTACGTTTCTGGCTTGATGATTGGCTTACTGATTGCTGATGTAATTGGTATTCCTATTCATCTTGACATCACTTGAGTTCCCTATTTCGAGTATTGGACTCCATTTGGTTGGTTTCTTTTGGATGGGTTCCGATGGCTTTTCCGATGTTACCGCGACATTCTCTCCTATCATCTGGCTCCATCTGGTTCTGATACTCGTATCTGGACTGAATCTCTAGACGGTTCGATTTCTACCAAGCAAGCCTATCACTCTTTGCGGCCGCGTTTCCTTAAGATTGACTGGGGATCTTGGATATGGGCTACTTTTATCCCACCCCGTCGTTCTATCACAGTTTGGAAGGCTATTTATGGTGTTCTTCCAACTATTGAGAAACTGCGGGGCTCTGGTTTTGTTGGTCCTTCGGTGTGTGTTTTTTGCTATGCTGCTATGGATTGCCAAGACCATTTACTGGTCTCTTGTCCGTTCACTCGGACTATCTGGCATACTCTATTTGATCTTTTCCAGGTTCCTTTTCGAGATTGCTTTAGTTTTGGAGAGCTTCTGTTATATGCCATGGGTCAACATTTTAGCTCTCAGATTCTCTCTTTGTGGCGTCTTGCCTTTGTGACGGGCATTTGGGTGCTTTGGACTGCGCGCAATCGTTGCTTATTTGATGGTGTTCCTGTTTCTAGGCATTCTATTTTGCTTCTGATTTGGAGTCTTGTAGGCGAGGCTAATTCCCACCCTCTTGGTTCTATGGCTAATAATCAAGTTGATTTACAAGTCCTTCATTCTTTTCGTATTCAAGGGTGCCCGCCTAAGTCACGAGATATCATTGAGGTCCGATGGTATCCCCTCTCCGGATGGATTAAATGCAACACGGATGGAAGTTCTCTTCGCTCTGGCTCCTCTCTGCGCCGGGTTTTTAGAGATTCAAATGGTACCGTGATGGGTTGCTTTGTAAATCACCGGTTCGCTTTATGCTTTTGAAGCCGAGTTACTTGCGTTTATGATTGGCATTGAATTGGCTCACACCCAGGGCTGGAATAAGATTTGGTTGGAGACAGATTCTACTTATGTAGCGAATTTGCTCTCCGCGGGTACTAACTCGGTCCCATGGAAATTCCGGAACCGTTGGCTATTGACTCTCTCTCATATGCGTGACATGGATTTTCGGGTGTCTCATATTTTTCGTGAAGGCAACACGGCCGATGCTCTCTCAAAGTTGGATCTGAGGGTTTCGGACTTCTCCTTTGGATGTCATTCGACCTCACATATCTGGACATGTACGGTTTACCTTATTATAGGTTTCAAACGCTAACGCCAGCACTCTTTTTCCCGACCATGGTTTTTTCCATCGGTTTTTCCATGACCGGTTTTAACGAGGCCCGGTTGCAACCATGGATCACCTTGATCCGGGTTATGTTATTTTTGTTTCTTTGTTTGTTTCACTTGTTTCGCGTTGTAACCCGCCTGTGGGTTCCATTGTAATCTCTACTTTTACGCTTTGTACTCTTTTACTTTTATTAATATATGCTCTATTTATGAAAAAAAAAAAAAAAAAAAAGATGGTTAGCGTGTCAAGGCTCTCAGCTACGTTTCTGGCTTGATGATTGGCTACATGATTATGCGATGAATTGGTATTCCTATTCATCTTGGCATCACTTGAGTTCCCTATTTCGAGTATTGGACTCATTTGGTTGGTTTCTTTTGGATGGGTTCATGGCTTTTCCGGATGTTACCGCGACATTCTCTCCTATCATCCGGCTCCATCCGTTACGACATCAGACCGGACCGAATCTCTAGACGGTTCGATTTCTACCAAGCAAGCCTATCACTCTTTGCGCCGTTCCTTAAGATTGACCGGGATCTTGGATATGGGCTCCTTTATCCCACCCGTCGTTCTATCACGTTTTTGGAAGGCTATTTATGGTGTTCTTCCAACTATTGAGAAGCTTGAGGGCTCGGTTTTGTTGGTCCTTCGGTGTGTTTTTGCTATCTTGCTATGGATTGCCAAGACCATTTATCGTCTCTTGTCCGCTCACTCGGACTATCCGCATACTCTATTTGATCTTTTCGTGTTCCTTTTCGAGATTGCTTTAGTTTTGAGAGCTTCATTATATGCCATGGGTCAACATTTTAGCTCTCAGATTCTCTCTTTGTGGCGTCTTGCCTTTGTGACGGGCATTTGGGTGCTTTGGACTGCGCAATCGTTGCTTATTTGATGGTGTTCCTGTTTCTAGGCATTCTATTTTGCTTCTGATTTGGAGTCTTGTAAGCGAGGCTAATTCCCACCCTCTTGGTTCTATGGCTAATAATCAAGTTGATTTACAAGTCCTTCATTCTTTTCGTATTCAAGGGTGCCCGCCTAAGTCACGAGATATCATTGAGGTCCGATGGTATCCCCCTCTCCCGGGATGGATTAAATGCAACACGGATGGAAGTTCTCTTGCCGCTCCTGGCCTCCTCTCTGGTGGGTTTTAGAGATTCAAATGGTACCGTGATGGGTTGCTTTGTAAATCAGCTGGGTACGCTTTATGCTTTTGAAGCCGAGTTACTTGCGGTTATGATTGGCATTGAATTGGCTCACACCCAGGGCTGGAATAAGATTTGGTTGGAGACAGATTCTACTTATGTAGCGAATTTGCTCTCCGCGGGTACTAACTCGGTCCCATGGAAATTCCGGAACCGTTGGCTATTGACTCTCTCTCATATGCGTGACATGGATTTTCGGGTGTCTCATATTTTTCGTGAAGGCAACACGGTCGCTGATGCTCACTCAAAGTTGGATCTGGAGGGTTTCTGGACTTCTCCTTTGGATGTCATTCGACCTCACATACACAGGGACATGTACGGTTTACCTTATTATAGGTTTCCGCAACGCTAACGCCAGCACTTTTTTCCCCCATGGGTTTTTCCCATCGGTTTTTCCATGACTGGTTTAACGAGGCCATGGTTGCAACCATGGATCACCTTGATCCCGGGTTATGTTATTTTTGTTTCTTTGTTTGTTTCACTTGTTTCGCGTTGTAACCCGCCTGTGGGTTCCTTTGTAATCTCTACTTTTACGCTTTGTACTCTTTTACTTTTATTAATATATGCTCTATTTATGAAAAAAATGTCAAACGAAGAAGTCTATTCGAGATTTAAACAATACAAAGAAGGAGTAAGAGCATGACAAGCGAAGAACTCTACTTGAGAGTTAAACCACACACATAAGGAGTGGGATAAACAATAAATGTAAAATTCTACTCGAGAGTTAAACAACAGAATAAAGGAGTTGGATAATTACAAATGGAGAAGTCAATTTGAAATTTATACAACACATCGGAGGGGTAATAAAATAACAAACGAAAAACTCTACTTGAGAGTTAAACAATACACAAAAGGAGTGGGATAAACAACAAATGAACAACATTATTCGAGAGATAAACGACACAGCAAAGGAGTGGGATAAAGTCAAACGAAGAAGTCTATTCGAGATTTAAACAATACAAAGAAGGAGTAAGAGCATGACAAGCGAAGAACTCTACTTGAGAGTTAAACCACACACATAAGGAGTGGGATAAACAATAAATGTAAAATTCTACTCGAGAGTTAAACAACATAATAAAGGAGTTGGATAATTACAAATGGAGAAGTCAATTTGAAATTTATACAACACATCGGAGGGGTAATAAAATAACAAACGAAAAACTCTACTTGAGAGTTAAACAATACACAAAAGGAGTGGGATAAACAACAAATGAACAACATTATTCGAGAGATAAACGACACAGCAAAGGAGTGGGATAATGTCAAACGAAGAAGTCTATTCGAGATTTAAACAATACAAAGAAGGAGTAAGAGTATGACAAGCGAAGAACTCTACTTGAGAGTTAAACCACACACATAAGGAGTGGGATAAACAACAAATGTAAAATTCTACTCGAGAGTCAAACAACAGAATAAAGGAGTGGGATAATTACAAATGGAGAAGTCAATTTGAGATTTAAACAACATATCGGAGGGGTAAATAAATAACAAACGAAAAACTCTACTTGAGAGTTAAACAATACACAAAAGGAGTGGGATAAACAACAAATGAACAACACCATTCGAGAGATAAACAACACATCAAAGGAGTGGGATAATGTCAAACGAAGAAGTCTATTCGAGATTTAAACAATACACAGAAGGAGTAAAAGTACGACAAGTGAAGAACTCTACTTGAGAGTTAAACCACACACATAAGGAGTGGGATAAACAACAAATGTAAAATTCTACTCGAGAGTTAAACAACATAATAGAGGAGTTGGATAATTACAAATGGAGAAGTCAATTTGAAATTTAAACAACACATCGGACGGGTAATAAAATAACAAACGAAAAACTCTACTTGAGAGTTAAACAATACACAAAAGGAGTGGGATAAACAACAAATGAACAACACCATTCGAGAGATAAACAACACATCAAAGGAGTGGGATAATGTCAAACGAAGAAGTCTATTCGAGATTTAAACAATACACAGAAGGAGTAAGAGTATGACAAGCGAAGAACTCTACTTGAGAGTTAAACCACACACATAAGGAGTGGGATAAACAACAAATGTAAAATTCTACTCGAGAGTTAAACAACATAATAAAGGAGTTGGATAATTACAAATGGAGAAGTCAATTTGAAATTTATACAACACATCGGAGGGGTAATAACAAAACGAAAAACTCTACCTGAGAGTTAAACAATACACAAACGGAGTGGGATAAACAACAAGAACAACACCATTCGAGATAAACAACACATCAAAGGAGTGGGATAAAGTCAAACGAAGAAGTCTATTCGAGATTTAAACAATACAAAGAAGGAGTAAGAGCATGACAAGCGAAGAACTCTACTTGAGAGTTAAACCACACACATAAGGAGTGGGATAAACAATAAATGTAAAATTCTACTCGAGAGTTAAACAACATAATAAAGGAGTTGGATAATTACAAATGGAGAAGTCAATTTGAAATTTATACAACACATCGGAGGGGTAATAAAATAACAAACGAAAAACTCTACTTGAGAGTTAAACAATACACAAAAGGAGTGGGATAAACAACAAATGAACAACATTATTCGAGAGATAAACAACACAGCAAAGGAGTGGGATAATGTCAAACGAAGAAGTCTATTCGAGATTTAAACAACACACAGAAGATGTAAGAGTATCACAAACGAAGAACCCTACTTGAGAATTAAACCACACACATAAGGAGTGGGATAAACTACAAATGTAAAATTCTACTCGAGAGTTAAAGAACAGAATAAAGGAATGTGATAATTACAAATGGAGAAGTCAATTTGAGATTTAAAAAACACATCGGAGGGGTAATAAAATAACAAACGAAAAACTCTACTTGAGAGTTAAACAATACACAAAAGGAGTGGGATAAACAACAAACGAACAACACCATTCGAGAGATAAACAACACATCAAAGGAGTGGGATAATGTCAAACGAAGAAGTCTATTCGAGATTTAAACAATACACAGAAGGAGTAAGAGTATGACAAGCGAAGAACTCTACTTGAGAGTTAAACCACACACATAAGGAGTGGGATAAACAACAAATGTAAAATTCTACTCGAGAGTCAAACAACAGAATAAAGGAGTGGGATAATTACAAATGGAGAAGTCAATTTGAGATTTAAACAACATATCGGAGGGGTAAATAAATAACAAACGAAAAACTCTACTTGAGAGTTAAACAATACACAAAAGGAGTGGGATAAACAACAAATGAACAACATTATTCGAGAGATAAACAACACAGCAAAGGAGTGGGATAATGTCAAACGAAGAAGTCTATTCGAGATTTAAACAAAACAAAGGAGTAAGAGTATGACAAGCGAAGAACTCTACTTGAGAGTTAAACCACACACATAAGGAGTGGGATAAACAACAAATGTAAAATTCTACTCGAGAGTCAAACAACAGAATAAAGGAGTGGGATAATTACAAATGGAGAAGTCAATTTGAGATTTAAACAACATATCGGAGGGGTAAATAAATAACAAACGAAAAACTCTACTTGAGAGTTAAACAATACACAAAAGGAGTGGAATAAACAACAAACGAACAACACCATTCGAGAGATAAACAACACATCAAAGGAGTGGGATAAAGTCAAACGAAGAAGTCTATTCGAGATTTAAACAATACAAAGAAGGAGTAAGAGTATGACAAGCGAAGAACTCTACTTGAGAGTTAAACCACACACATAAGGAGTGGGATAAACAATAAATGTAAAATTCTACTCGAGAGTTAAACAACATAATAAAGGAGTTGGATAATTACAAATGGAGAAGTCAATTTGAAATTTATACAACACATCGGAGGGGTAATAAAATAACAAACGAAAAACTCTACTTGAGAGTTAAACAATACACAAAAGGAGTGGGATAAACAACAAATGAACAACATTATTCGAGAGATAAACAACACAGCAAAGGAGTGGGATAATGTCAAACGAAGAAGTCTATTCGAGATTTAAACAATACACAGAAGGAGTAAGAGTATGACAAGCGAAGAACTCTACTTGAGAGTTAAACCACACACATAAGGAGTGGGATAAACAACAAATGTAAAATTCTACTCGAGAGTTAAACAACATAATAGAGGAGTTGGATAATTACAAATGGAGAAGTCAATTTGAAATTTAAACAACACATCGGACGGGTAATAAAATAACAAACGAAAAACTCTACTTGAGAGTTAAACAATACACAAAAGGAGTGGGATAAACAACAAACGAACAACACCATTCGAGAGATAAACAACACATCAAAGGAGTGGGATAAAGTCAAACGAAGAAGTCTATTCGAGATTTAAACAATACAAAGAAGGAGTAAGAGCATGACAAGCGAAGAACTCTACTTGAGAGTTAAACCACACACATAAGGAGTGGGATAAACAACAAATGTAAAATTCTACTCGAGAGTTAAACAACATAATAAAGGAGTTGGATAATTACAAATGGAGAAGTCAATTTGAAATTTAAACAACACATCGGAGGGGTAATAAAATAACAAACGAAAAACTCTACTTGAGAGTTAAACAATACACAATAGAGTGGGATAAACAACAAATGAACAACATTATTCGAGAGATAAACAACACAGCAAAGGAGTGGGATAATGTCAAACGAAGAAGTCTATTCGAGATTTAAACAATACACAGAAGGAGTAAGAGTATGACAAGCGAAGAACTCTACTTGAGAGTTAAACCACACACATAAGGAGTGGGATAAACAACAAATGTAAAATTCTACTCGAGAGTTAAACAACATAATAAAGGAGTTGGATAATTACAAATGGAGAAGTCAATTTGAAATTTAAACAACACATCGGAGGGGTAATAAAATAACAAACGAAAAACTCTACTTGAGAGTTAAACAATACACAAAAGGAGTGGGATAAACAACAAATGAACAACATTATTCGAGAGATAAACAACACAGCAAAGGAGTGGGATAATGTCAAACGAAGAAGTCTATTCGAGATTTGAACAATACACAGAAGGAGTAAGAGTATGACAAGCGAAGAACTCTACTTGAGAGTTAAACCACACACATAAGGAGTGGGATAAACAACAAATGTAAAATTCTACTCGAGAGTCAAACAACAGAATAAAGGAGTGGGATAATTACAAATGGAGAAGTCAATTTGAAATTTAAACAACACATCGGACGGGTAATAAAATAACAAACGAAAAACTCTACTTGAGAGTTAAACAATACACAAAAGGAGTGGGATAAACAACAAACGAACAACACCATTCGAGAGATAAACAACACATCAAAGGAGTGGGATAAAGTCAAACGAAGAAGTCTATTCGAGATTTAAACAATACAAAGAAGGAGTAAGAGCATGACAAGCGAAGAACTCTACTTGAGAGTTAAACCACACACATAAGGAGTGGGATAAACAATAAATGTAAAATTCTACTCGAGAGTTAAACAACATAATAAAGGAGTTGGATAATTACAAATGGAGAAGTCAATTTGAGATTTAAACAACATATCGGAGGGGTAAATAAATAACAAACGAAAAACTCTACTTGAGAGTTAAACAATACACAAAAGGAGTGGGATAAACAACAAATGAACAACATTATTCGAGAGATAAACAACACAGCAAAGGAGTGGGATAATGTCAAACGAAGAAGTCTATTCGAGATTTAAACAATACACAGAAGGAGTAAGAGTATGACAAGCGAAGAACTCTACTTGAGAGTTAAACCACACACATAAGGAGTGGGATAAACAACAAATGTAAAATTCTACTCGAGAGTCAAACAACAGAATAAAGGAGTGGGATAATTACAAATGGAGAAGTCAATTTGAGATTTAAACAACACATCGGAGGGGTAAATAAATAACAAACGAAAAACTCTACTTGAGAGTTAAACAATACACAAAAGGAGTGGGATAAACAACAAATGAACAACACCATTCGAGAGATAAACAACACATCAAAGGAGTGGGATAATGTCAAACGAAGAAGTCTATTCGAGATTTAAACAATACACAGAAGGAGTAAGAGTATGACAAGCGAAGAACTCTACTTGAGAGTTAAACCACACACATAAGGAGTGGGATAAACAACAAATGTAAAATTCTACTCGAGAGTTAAACAACATAATAAAGGAGTTGGATAATTACAAATGGAGAAGTCAATTTGAAATTTAAACAACACATCGGACGGGTAATAAAATAACAAACGAAAAACTCTACTTGAGAGTTAAACAATACACAAAAGGAATAAACAACAAATGAACAACACCATTCGAGAGATAAACAACACATCAAAGGAGTGGGATAATGTCAAACGAAGAAGTCTATTCGAGATTTAAACAATACAAAGAAGGAGTAAGAGCATGACAAGCGAAGAACTCTACTTGAGAGTTAAACCACACACATAAGGAGTGGGATAAACAATAAATGTAAAATTCTACTCGAGAGTTAAACAACATAATAAAGGAGTTGGATAATTACAAATGGAGAAGTCAATTTGAAATTTAAAAAACATCGGACGGGTAATAAAATAACAAACGAAAAACTCTACTTGAGAGTTAAACAATACACAAAAGGAGTGGGATAAACAACAAATGAACAACACCATTCGAGAGATAAACAACACATCAAAGGAGTGGGATAATGTCAAACGAAGAAGTCTATTCGAGATTTAAACAATACACAGACAGAGTAAGAGTATGACAAGCGAAGAACTCTACTTGAGAGTTAAACCACACACATAAGGAGTGGGATAAACAACAAATGTAAAATTCTACCGAGAGTTAAACAACATAATAAAGGAGTGATAATTACAAATGGAGAAGTCAATTTGAAATTTAAACAACACATCGAGGGGTAATAAAATAACAAACGAAAAAACTCTACTTGAGAGTTAAACAATACACAAAAGGAGTGGGATAAACAACAAATGAACAACACCATTCGAGAGATAAACAACACATCAAAGGAGTGGGATAATGTCAAACGAAGAAGTCTATTCGAGATTTAAACAATACAAAGAAGGAGTAAGAGCATGACAAGCGAAGAACTCTACTTGAGAGTTAAACCACACACATAAGGAGTGGGATAAACAATAAATGTAAAATTCTACTCGAGAGTTAAACAACATAATAAAGGAGTTGGATAATTACAAATGGAGAAGTCAATTTGAAATTTAAACAACACATCGGAGGTAATAAAATAAAAAATCAAAAACTCTACTTGAGATTTAAACAATACACATAAGGAGTGGGATAAACAACAAATGAACAACAATAGTCGAGATAAACAACACATCAAAGGAGTGGGATAATGTCAAACGAAGAAGTCTATTCGAGATTTAAACAATACAAAGAAGGAGTAAGAGTATGACAAGCGAAGAACTCTACTTGAGAGTTAAACCACACACATAAGGAGTGGGATAAACAACAAATGTAAAATTCTACTCGAGAGTTAAACAACATAATAAAGGAGTTGGATAATTACAAATGGAGAAGTCAATTTGAAATTTATACAACACATCGGAGGGGTAATAAAATAACAAACGAAAAACTCTACTTGAGAGTTAAACAATACACAAAAGGAGTGGGATAAACAACAAATGAACAACATTATTCGAGAGATAAACAACACAGCAAAGGAGTGGGATAATGTCAAACGAAGAAGTCTATTCGAGATTTAAACAATACACAGAAGGAGTAAGAGTATGACAAGCGAAGAACTCTACTTGAGAGTTAAACCACACACATAAGGAGTGGGATAAACAACAAATGTAAAATTCTACTCGAGAGTTAAACAACATAATAGAGGAGTTGGATAATTACAAATGGAGAAGTCAATTTGAGATTTAAACAACACATCGGAGGTGTAATAAAATAACAAACGAAAAACTCTACTTGAGAGTTAAACAATACACAAAAGGAGTGGGATAAACAACAAACGAACAACACCATTCGAGAGATAAACAACACATCAAAGGAGTGGGATAAAGTCAAACGAAGAAGTCTATTCGAGATTTAAACAATACAAAGAAGGAGTAAGAGTATCACAAACGAAGAACTCTACTTGAGAGTTAAACCACACACATAAAGAGTGGGATAAACAACAAATGTAAAATTCTACTCGAGAGTTAAACAACATAATAAAGGAGTTGGATAATTACAAATGGAGAAGTCAATTTGAAATTTATACAACACATCGGAGGGGTAATAAAATAACAAACGAAAAACTCTACTTGAGAGTTAAACAATACACAAAAGGAGTGGGATAAACAACAAACGAACAACATTATTCGAGAGATAAACAACACAGCAAAGGAGTGGGATAATGTCAAACGAAGAAGTCTATTCGAGATTTAAACAATACACAAAAGGAGTAAGAGTATCACAAACGAAGAACTCTAGTTGAGAGTTAAACCACACACATAAGGAGTGGGATAAACAACAAATGTAAAATTCTACTCGAGAGTTAAACAACAGAATAAAAGAGTGGGATAATTACAAATGGAGAAGTCAATTTGAGATTTAAACAACACATCGGACGGGTAATAAAATAACAAACGAAAAACTCTACTTGAGAGTTAAACAATACACAAAAGGAGTGGGATAAACAACAAACGAACAACACCATTCGAGAGATAAACAACACATCAAAGGAGTGGGATAATGTCAAACGAAGAAGTCTATTCGAGATTTAAACAATACACAGAAGGAGTAAGAGTATGACAAGCGAAGAACTCTACTTGAGAGTTAAACCACACACATAAGGAGTGGGATAAACAACAAATGTAAAATTCTACTCGAGAGTTAAACAACATAATAAAGGAGTTGGATAATTACAAATGGAGAAGTCAATTTGAAATTTAAACAACACATCGGAGGGGTAATAAAATAACAAACGAAAAACTCTACTTGAGAGTTAAACAATACACAAAAGGAGTGGGATAAACAACAAATGAACAACATTATTCGAGAGATAAACAACACAGCAAAGGAGTGGGATAATGTCAAACGAAGAAGTCTATTCGAGATTTAAACAATACAAAGAAGGAGTAAGAGCATGACAAGCGAAGAACTCTACTTGAGAGTTAAACCACACACATAAGGAGTGGGATAAACAATAAATGTAAAATTCTACTCGAGAGTTAAACAACATAATAAAGGAGTTGGATAATTACAAATGGAGAAGTCAATTTGAAATTTATACAACACATCGGAGGGGTAATAAAATAACAAACGAAAAACTCTACTTGAGAGTTAAACAATACACAAAAGGAGTGGGATAAACAACAAACGAACAACACCATTCGAGAGATAAACAACACATCAAAGGAGTGGGATAAAGTCAAACGAAGAAGTCTATTCGAGATTTAAACAATACAAAGAAGGAGTAAGAGCATGACAAGCGAAGAACTCTACTTGAGAGTTAAACCACACACATAAGGAGTGGGATAAACAATAAATGTAAAATTCTACTCGAGAGTTAAACAACATAATAAAGGAGTTGGATAATTACAAATGGAGAAGTCAATTTGAAATTTATACAACACATCGGAGGGGTAATAAAATAACAAACGAAAAACTCTACTTGAGAGTTAAACAATACACAAAAGGAGTGGGATAAACAACAAATGAACAACATTATTCGAGAGATAAACGACACAGCAAAGGAGTGGGATAATGTCAAACGAAGAAGTCTATTCGAGATTTAAACAATACACAGAAGGAGTAAGAGTATGACAAGCGAAGAACTCTACTTGAGAGTTAAACCACACACATAAGGAGTGGGATAAACAACAAATGTAAAATTCTACTCGAGAGTTAAACAACATAATAAAGGAGTTGGATAATTACAAATGGAGAAGTCAATTTGAAATTTAAACAACACATCGGAGGGGTAATAAAATAACAAACGAAAAACTCTACTTGAGAGTTAAACAATACACAAAAGGAGTGGGATAAACAACAAACGAACAACACCACTCGAGAGATAAACAACATATCAAAGGAGTGGGATAATGTCAAACGAAGAAGTCTATTCGAGATTTAAACAATACACACAAGGAGTAAGAGTATGACAAACGAAGAACTCTACTTGAGAGTTAAACTACACACATAAGGAGTGGGATAAACAACAAATGTAAAATTCTACTCGAGAGTTAAACAACATAATAAAGGAGTTGGATAATTACAAATGGAGAAGTCAATTTGAAATTTAAACAACACATCGGAGGGGTAATAAAATAACAAACGAAAAACTCTACTTGAGAGTTAAACAATACACAAAAGGAGTGGGATAAACAACAAATGAACAACACCATTCGAGAGATAAACAACACATCAAAGGAGTGGGATAATGTCAAACGAAGAAGTCTATTCGAGATTTAAACAATACAAAGAAGGAGTAAGAGTATGACAAGCGAAGAACTCTACTTGAGAGTTAAACCACACACATAAGGAGTGGGATAAACAACAAATGTAAAATTCTACTAGAGAGTTAAACAACATAATAAAGGAGTTGGATAATTACAAATGGCGAAGTTAATTTGTTATTTAAAAAACACATCGGAGGGGTAATAAAATAACAAACGAAAAACTCTACTTGAGAGTTAAACAATACACAAAAGGAGTGGGATAAACAACAAATGAACAACACCATTCGAGAGATAAACAACACATCAAAGGAGTGGGATAATGTCAAACGAAGAAGTCTATTCGAGATTTAAACAATACACAGAAGGAGTAAGAGTATGACAAGCGAAGAACTCTACTTGAGAGTTAAACCACACACATAAGGAGTGGGATAAACAACAAATGTAAAATTCTACTCGAGAGTTAAACAACATAATAAAGGAGTTGGATAATTACAAATGGAGAAGTCAATTTGAAATTTAAACAACACATCGGACGGGTAATAAAATAACAAACGAAAAACTCTACTTGAGAGTTAAACAATACACAAAAGGAGTGGGATAAACAACAAATGAACAACACCATTCGAGAGACAGACAACACATCAAAGAAGTGGGATAATGTCAAACGAAGAAGTCTATTCGAGATTTAAACAATACAAAGAAGGAGTAAGAGTATCACAAACGAAGAACTCTACTTGAGAGTTAAACCACACACATAAAGAGTGGGATAAACAACAAATGTAAAATTCTACTCGAGAGTTAAACAACACAATAAAGGAGTGGGATAATTACAAATGGAGAAGTCAATTTGAGATTTAAAAAACACATCGGAGGGGTAATTAAATATCAAACGAAAAAACTCTACTTGAGAGTTAAACAATACACAAAAGGAGTGGGATAAACAACAAATGAACAACATTATTCGAGAGATAAACAACACAGCAAAGGAGTGGGATAATGTCAAACGAAGAAGTCTATTCGAGATTTAAACAATACACAGAAGGAGTAAAAGTATGACAAGTGAAGAACTCTACTTGAGAGTTAAACCACACACATAAGGAGTGGGATAAACAACAAATGTAAAATTCTACTCGAGAGTTAAACAACATAATAAAGGAGTTGGATAATTACAAATGGAGAAGTCAATTTGAGATTTAAACAACACATCGGAGGGGTAATAAAATAACAAACGAAAAACTCTACTTGAGAGTTAAACAATACACAAAAGGAGTGGGATAAACAACAAATGAACAACACCATTCGAGAGATAAACAACACATCAAAGGAGTGGGATAATGTCAAACGAAGAAGTCTATTCGAGATTTAAACAATACACAGAAGGAGTAAGAGTATGACAAGCGAAGAACTCTACTTGAGAGTTAAACCACACACATAAGGAGTGGGATAAACAACAAATGTAAAATTCTACTCGAGAGTTAAACAACATAATAAAGGAGTTGGATAATTACAAATGGAGAAGTCAATTTGAAATTTAAACAACACATCGGAGGGGTAATAAAATAACAAACGAAAAACTCTACTTGAGAGTTAAACAATACACAAAAGGAGTGGGATAAACAACAAATGAACAACATTATTCGAGAGATAAACAACACACCAGAGGGGGATAATGTCAAACAAGAAGTCTATTCGAGATTTAAACAATACATGTAAGGAGTAAGAGCATGACAAGCGAAGAACTCTACTTGAGAGTTAAACCACACACATAAGGAGTGGGATAAACAACAAATGTAAAATTCTACTCGAGAGTTAAACAACATAATAGAGGAGTTGGATAATTACAAATGGAGAAGTCAATTTGAAATTTAAACAACACATCGGACGGGTAATAAAATAACAAACGAAAAACTCTACTTGAGAGTTAAACAATACACAAAAGGAGTGGGATAAACAACAAATGAACAACACCATTCGAGAGATAAACAACACATCAAAGGAGTGGGATAATGTCAAACGAAGAAGTCTATTCGAGATTTAAACAATACACAGAAGGAGTAAGAGTATGACAAGCGAAGAACTCTACTTGAGAGTTAAACCACACACATAAGGAGTGGGATAAACAACAAATGTAAAATTCTACTCGAGAGTTAAACAACATAATAAAGGAGTTGGATAATTACAAATGGAGAAGTCAATTTGAAATTTATACAACACATCGGAGGGGTAATAAAATAACAAACGAAAAACTCTACTTGAGAGTTAAACAATACACAAAAGGAGTGGGATAAACAACAAATGAACAACATTATTCGAGAGATAAACAACACAGCAAAGGAGTGGGATAATGTCAAACGAAGAAGTCTATTCGAGATTTAAACAATACACAGAAGGAGTAAGAGTATGACAAGCGAAGAACTCTACTTGAGAGTTAAACCACACACATAAGGAGTGGGATAAACAACAAATGTAAAATTCTACTCGAGAGTCAAACAACAGAATAAAGGAGTGGGATAATTACAAATGGAGAAGTCAATTTGAGATTTAAACAACATATCGGAGGGGTAAATAAATAACAAACGAAAAACTCTACTTGAGAGTTAAACAATACACAAAAGGAGTGGGATAAACAACAAATGAACAACACCATTCGAGAGATAAACAACACATCAAAGGAGTGGGATAATGTCAAACGAAGAAGTCTATTCGAGATTTAAACAAAACAAAGGAGTAAGAGTATGACAAGCGAAGAACTCTACTTGAGAGTTAAACCACACACATAAGGAGTGGGATAAACAACAAATGTAAAATTCTACTCGAGAGTTAAACAACATAATAGAGGAGTTGGATAATTACAAATGGAGAAGTCAATTTGAAATTTAAACAACACATCGGACGGGTAATAAAATAACAAACGAAAAACTCTACTTGAGAGTTAAACAATACACAAAAGGAGTGGGATAAACAACAAATGAACAACACCATTCGAGAGATAAACAACACATCAAAGGAGTGGGATAATGTCAAACGAAGAAGTCTATTCGAGATTTAAACAATACAAAGAAGGAGTAAGAGTATGACAAGCGAAGAACTCTACTTGAGAGTTAAACCACACACATAAGGAGTGGGATAAACAACAAATGTAAAATTCTACTCGAGAGTTAAACAACATAATAAAGGAGTTGGATAATTACAAATGGAGAAGTCAATTTGAAATTTAAACAACACATCGGAGGGGTAATAAAATAACAAACGAAAAACTCTACTTGAGAGTTAAACAATACACAAAAGGAGTGGGATAAACAACAAATGAACAACACCATTCGAGAGATAAACAACACATCAAAGAAGTGGGATAATGTCAAACGAAGAAGTCTATTCGAGATTTAAACAATACAAAGAAGGAGTAAGAGTATCACAAACGAAGAACTCTACTTGAGAGTTAAACCACACACATAAGGAGTGGGATAAACAACAAATGTAAAATTCTACTCGAGAGTTAAACAACATAATAAAGGAGTTGGATAATTACAAATGGAGAAGTCAATTTGAAATTTAAACAACACATCGGAGGGGTAATAAAATAACAAACGAAAAACTCTACTTGAGAGTTAAACAATACACAAAAGGAGTGGGATAAACAACAAATGAACAACACCATTCGAGAGATAAACAACACATCAAAGGAGTGGGATAATGTCAAACGAAGAAGTCTATTCGAGATTTAAACAATACACAGAAGGAGTAAGAGTATGACAAGCGAAGAACTCTACTTGAGAGTTAAACCACACACATAAGGAGTGGGATAAACAACAAATGTAAAATTCTACTCGAGAGTTAAACAACATAATAAAGGAGTTGGATAATTACAAATGGAGAAGTCAATTTGAAATTTAAACAACACATCGGAGGGGTAATAAAATAACAAACGAAAAACTCTACTTGAGAGTTAAACAATACACAAAAGGAGTGGGATAAACAACAAACGAACAACATTATTCGAGAGATAAACAACACAGCAAAGGAGTGGGATAATGTCAAACGAAGAAGTCTATTCGAGATTTAAACAATACACAGAAGGAGTAAGAGTATGACAAGCGAAGAACTCTACTTGAGAGTTAAACCACACACATAAGGAGTGGGATAAACAACAAATGTAAAATTCTACTCGAGAGTTAAACAACACAATAAAGGAGTTGGATAATTACAAATTGAGAAGTCAATTTGAGATTTAAACAACACATCGGACGGGTAATAAAATAACAAACGAAAAACTCTACTTGAGAGTTAAACAATACACAAAAGGAGTGGGATAAACAACAAATGAACAACACCATTCGAGAGATAAACAACACATCAAAGGAGTGGGATAATGTCAAACGAAGAAGTCTATTCGAGATTTAAACAATACACAGAAGGAGTATGACAAGCGAAGAACTCTACTTGAGAGTTAAACCACACACATAAAGAGTGGGATAAACAACAAATGTAAAATTCTACTCGAGAGTTAAACAACATAATAAAGGAGTTGGATAATTACAAATGGCGAAGTCAATTTGAGATTTAAACAACACATCGGAGGTGTAATTAAAGAACGAACGAAAAACTCTACTTGAGAGTTAAACAATACAAAAAAAGGAGTGGGATAAACAACAAACGAACAACACCACTCGAGAGTTAAACAACACATCAAAGGAGTGGGATAATGTCAAACGAAGAAGTCTATTCGAGATTTGAACAATACACCGAAGCAGTAAGAGTATCACAAACGAAGAACTCTACTTGAGAGTTAAACCACACACATAAGGAGTGGGATAAACAACAAATGTAAAATTCTACTCGAGAGTTAAACAACATAATAAAGGAGTTGGATAATTACAAATGGAGAAGTCAATTTGAAATTTAAACAACACATCGGACGGGTAATAAAATAACAAACGAAAAACTCTACTTGAGAGTTAAACAATACACAAAAGGAGTGGGATAAACAACAAATGAACAACACCATTCGAGAGATAAACAACACATCAAAGGAGTGGGATAATGTCAAACGAAGAAGTCTATTCGAGATTTAAACAATACACAGAAGGAGTAAGAGTATGACAAGCGAAGAACTCTACTTGAGAGTTAAACCACACACATAAGGAGTGGGATAAACAACAAATGTAAAATTCTACTCGAGAGTTAAACAACACAATAAAGTAGTGGGATAACTACAAATGGAGAAGTCAATTTGAGATTTAAAAAACACATCGGAGGGGTAATAAAATAACAAACGAAAAACTCTACTTGAGAGTTAAACAATACACAAAAAGAGTGGGATAAACAACAAACGAACAACATTATTCGAGAGATAAACAACACAGCAAAGGAGTGGGATAATGTCAAACGAAGAAGTCTATTCGAGATTTAAACAATACACAAAAGGAGTAAGAGTATCACAAACGAAGAACTCTAGTTGAGAGTTAAACCACACACATAAGGAGTGGGATAAACAACAAATGTAAAATTCTACTCGAGAGTTAAACAACAGAATAAAAGAGTGGGATAATTACAAATGGCGAAGTCAATTTGAGATTTAAACAACACATCGGAGGTGTAATTAAAGAACGAACGAAAAACTCTACTTGAGAGTTAAACAATACAAAAAAAGGAGTGGGATAAACAACAAATGAACAACACCATTCGAGAGATAAACAACATATCAAAGAAGTGGGATAATGTCAAACGAAGAAGTCTATTCGAGATTTAAACAATACACAGAAGGAGTAAAAGTATGACAAGTGAAGAACTCTACTTGAGAGTTAAACCACACACATAAGGAGTGGGATAAACAACAAATGTAAAATTCTACTCGAGAGTTAAACAACATAATAAAGGAGTTGGATAATTACAAATGGAGAAGTCAATTTGAAATTTAAACAACACATCGGACGGGTAATAAAATAACAAACGAAAAACTCTACTTGAGAGTTAAACAATACACAAAAGGAGTGGGATAAACAACAAATGAACAACACCATTCGAGAGATAAACAACACATCAAAGGAGTGGGATAATGTCAAACGAAGAAGTCTATTATTCGAGATTTAATCAATACACAAAAAGAGTAAGAGTATCACAAACGAAGAACTCTACTTGAGAGTTAAACCACACACATAAGGAGTGGGATAAACAACAAATGTAAAATTCTACTCGAGAGTTAAACAACATAATAAAGGAGTTGGATAATTACAAATGGAGAAGTCAATTTGAAATTTAAACAACACATCGGAGGGGTAATAAAATAACAAACGAAAAACTCTACTTGAGAGTTAAACAATACACAAAAGGAGTGGGATAAACAACAAATGAACAACACCATTCGAGAGATAAACAACACATCAAAGGAGTGGATAAAGTCAAACGAAGAAGTCTATTCGAGATTTAAACAATACACAGAAGGAGTAAAAGTATGACAAGCGAAGAACTCTACTTGAGAGTTAAACCACACACATAAGGAGTGGGATAAACAACAAATGTAAAATTCTACTCGAGAGTTAAACAACATAATAAAGGAGTTGGATAATTACAAATGGAGAAGTCAATTTGAAATTTAAACAACACATCGGACGGGTAATAAAATAACAAACGAAAAACTCTACTTGAGAGTTAAACAATACACAAAAGGAGTGGGATAAACAACAAATGAACAACACCATTCGAGAGATAAACAACACATCAAAGAAGTGGGATAATGTCAAACGAAGAAGTCTATTCGAGATTTAAACAATACACAGAAGGAGTAAAAGTATGACAAGTGAAGAACTCTACTTGAGAGTTAAACCACACACATAAGGAGTGGGATAAACAACAAATGTAAAATTTACTCGAGAGTTAAACAACATAATAAAGGAGTTGGATAATTACAAATGGAGAAGTCAATTTGAAATTTAAACAACACATCGGACGGGTAATAAAATAACAAACGAAAAACTCTACTTGAGAGTTAAACAATACACAAAAGGAGTGGGATAAACAACAAATGAACAACATTATTCGAGAGATAAACAACACATCAAAGGAGTGGGATAATGTCAAACGAAGAAGTCTATTCGAGATTTAAACAATACAAGGAGTAAGAGTATGACAAGCGAAGAACTCTACTTGAGAGTTAAAACCACACATAAGGAGTGGGATAAACAACAAATGTAAAATTCTACCGAGAGTTAAACAACATAACAAAGGAGTTGGATAATTACAAATGGAGAAGTCAATTTGAGATTTAAACAACACATCGGAGGTAATAAAATAACAAACGAAAAACTCTACTTGAGAGTTAAACAATACACAAAAGGAGTGGGATAAACAACAAATGAACAACACCATATTCGAGAGATAAACACCACATCAAAGGAAGGGGATAATGTCAAACGAAGAAGTCTATTCGAGATTTAAACAATACAAAGAAGGAGTAAGAGCATGACAAGCGAAGAACTCTACTTGAGAGTTAAACCACACACATAAGGAGTGGATAAAGAACAAATGTAAAATTCTACTCGAGAGTTAAACAACATAATAAAGGAGTTGGATAATTACAAATGGAGAAGTCAATTTGAAATTTAAACAACAAATCGGAGGGGTAATAAAATAGCAAACAAAAAACTCTACTTGAGAGTTAAACAATACACAAAAGGAGTGGATAAACAACAAACGAACAACAACATTCGAGAGATAAACAACACATCAAAGGAGTGGGATAATGTCAAACGAAGAAGTCTATTCGAGATTTAAACAATACACAGAAGGAGTAAGAGTATGACAAGCGAAGAACTCTACTTGAGAGTTAAACCACACACATAAGGAGTGGGATAAACAACAAATGTAAAATTCTACTCGAGAGTTAAACAACATAATAAAGGAGTTGGATAATTACAAATGGAGAAGTCAATTTGAAATTTAAACAACACATCGGAGGGGTAATAAAATAACAAACGAAAAACTCTACTTGAGAGTTAAACAATACACAAAAGGAGTGGGATAAACAACAAATGAACAACATTATTCGAGAGATAAACGACACAACAAAGGAGTGGGATAATGTCAAACGAAGAAGTCCATTTGAGATTTAAACAATACACAGAAGGAGTAAGAGTATGACAAGCGAAGAACTCTACTTGAGAGTTAAACCTCACACATAAGGAGTGGGATAAACAACAAATGTAAAATTCTACTCGAGAGTTAAACAACATAATAAAGGAGTTGGATAATTACAAATGGAGAAGTCAATTTGAAATTTAAACAACACATCGGACGGGTAATAAAATAACAAACGAAAAACTCTACTTGAGAGTTAAACAATACACAAAAGGAGTGGGATAAACAACAAATGAACAACACCATTCGAGAGATAAACAACACATCAAAGGAGTGGGATAATGTCAAACGAAGAAGTCTATTCGAGATTTAAACAATACAAAGAAGGAGTAAGAGCATGACAAGCGAAGAACTCTACTTGAGAGTTAAACCACACACATAAGGAGTGGGATAAACAACAAATGTAAAATTCTACTCGAGAGTTAAACAACATAATAAAGGAGTTGGATAATTACAAATGGAGAAGTCAATTTGAAATTTAAACAACACATCGGAGGGGTAATAAAATAACAAACGAAAAACTCTACTTGAGAGTTAAACAATACACAAAAGGAATAAACAACAAATGAACAACACCATTCGAGAGATAAACAACACATCAAAGGAGTGGGATAATGTCAAACGAAGAAGTCTATTCGAGATTTAAACAATACAAAGAAGGAGTAAGAGCATGACAAGCGAAGAACTCTACTTGAGAGTTAAACCACACACATAAGGAGTGGGATAAACAACAAATGTAAAATTCTACTCGAGAGTTAAACAACATAATAAAGGAGTTGGATAATTACAAATGGAGAAGTCAATTTGAAATTTAAACAACACATCGGAGGGGTAATAAAATAACAAACGAAAAACTCTACTTGAGAGTTAAACAATACACAAAAGGAGTGGGATAAACAACAAATGAACAACACCATTCGAGAGATAAACAACACATCAAAGGAGTGGGATAATGTCAAACGAAGAAGTCTATTCGAGATTTAAACAATACACAGAAGGAGTAAGAGTATGACAAGCGAAGAACTCTACTTGAGAGTTAAACCACACACATAAGGAGTGGGATAAACAACAAATGTAAAATTCTACTCGAGAGTTAAACAACATAATAAAGGAGTTGGATAATTACAAATGGAGAAGTCAATTTGAAATTTAAACAACACATCGGAGGGGTAATAAAATAACAAACGAAAAACTCTACTTGAGAGTTAAACAATACACAAAAGGAGTGGGATAAACAACAAATGAACAACATTATTCGAGAGCAACAACACATCAAAGGAGTGGGATAATGTCAAACGAAGAAGTCTATTCGAGATTTAAACAATACACAGAAGGAGTAAGAGTATGACAAGCGAAGAACTCTACTTGAGAGTTAAACCACACACATAAGGAGTGGGATAAACAACAAATGTAAAATTCTACTCGAGAGTTAAACAACATAATAAAGGAGTTGGATAATTACAAATGGAGAAGTCAATTTGAAATTTAAACAACACATCGGAGGGTGATAATGTAACAAACGAAACTCTACTTGAGAGTTAAACAATACAAAAAAAGGAGTGGGATAAACAACAAACGAACAACACCACTCGAGAGTTAAACAACACATCAAAGGAGTGGGATAATGTCAAACGAAGAAGTCTATTCGAGATTTGAACAATACACCGAAGCAGTAAGAGTATCACAAACGAAGAACTCTACTTGAGAGTTAAACCACACACATAAGGAGTGGGATAAACAACAAATGTAAAATTCTACTCGAGAGTTAAACAACATAATAAAGGAGTTGGATAATTACAAATGGCGAAGTCAATTTGAGATTTAAACAACACATCGGAGGTGTAATTAAAGAACGAACGAAAAACTCTACTTGAGAGTTAAACAATACAAAAAAAGGAGTGGGATAAACAACAAACGAACAACATTATTCGAGAGATAAACAACACAGCAAAGGAGTGGGATAATGTCAAACGAAGAAGTCTATTCGAGATTTAAACAATACACAAAAGGAGTAAGAGTATCACAAACGAAGAACTCTAGTTGAGAGTTAAACCACACACATAAGGAGTGGGATAAACAACAAATGTAAAATTCTACTCGAGAGTTAAACAACATAATAAAGGAGTTGGATAATTACAAATGGAGAAGTCAATTTGAAATTTAAACAACACATCGGAGGGGTAATAAAATAACAAACGAAAAACTCTACTTGAGAGTTAAACAATACACAAAAGGAGTGGGATAAACAACAAATGAACAACACCATTCGAGAGATAAACAACACATCAAAGGAGTGGGATAATGTCAAACGAAGAAGTCTATTCGAGATTTAAACAATACACAGAAGGAGTAAGAGTATGACAAGCGAAGAACTCTACTTGAGAGTTAAACCACACACATAAGGAGTGGGATAAACAACAAATGTAAAATTCTACTCGAGAGTTAAACAACATAATAAAGGAGTTGGATAATTACAAATGGAGAAGTCAATTTGAAATTTAAACAACACATCGGACGGGTAATAAAATAACAAACGAAAAACTCTACTTGAGAGTTAAACAATACACAAAAGGAGTGGGATAAACAACAAACGAACAACACCACTCGAGAGTTAAACAACACATCAAAGGAGTGGGATAATGTCAAACGAAGAAGTCTATTCGAGATTTGAACAATACACCGAAGCAGTAAGAGTATCACAAACGAAGAACTCTACTTGAGAGTTAAACCACACACATAAGGAGTGGGATAAACAACAAATGTAAAATTCTACTCGAGAGTTAAACAACAGAATAAAAGAGTGGGATAATTACAAATGGCGAAGTCAATTTGAGATTTAAACAACACATCGGAGGTGTAATTAAAGAACGAACGAAAAACTCTACTTGAGAGTTAAACAATACAAAAAAAGGAGTGGGATAAACAACAAACGAACAACACCATTCGAGAGATAAACAACACATCAAAGGAGTGGGATAATGTCAAACGAAGAAGTCTATTCGAGATTTGAACAATACACCGAAGCAGTAAGAGTATCACAAACGAAGAACTCTACTTGAGAGTTAAACCACACACATAAGGAGTGGGATAAACAACAAATGTAAAATTCTACTCGAGAGTTAAACAACATAATAAAGGAGTTGGATAATTACAAATGGAGAAGTCAATTTGAAATTTAAACAACACATCGGACGGGTAATAAAATAACAAACGAAAAACTCTACTTGAGAGTTAAACAATACACAAAAGGAGTGGGATAAACAACAAATGAACAACACCATTCGAGAGATAAACAACACATCAAAGGAGTGGGATAATGTCAAACGAAGAAGTCTATTCGAGATTTAAACAATACACAGAAGGAGTAAGAGTATGACAAGCGAAGAACTCTACTTGAGAGTTAAACCACACACATAAGGAGTGGGATAAACAACAAATGTAAAATTCTACTCGAGAGTTAAACAACATAATAAAGGAGTTGGATAATTACAAATGGAGAAGTCAATTTGAAATTTAAACAACACATCGGAGGGGTAATAAAATAACAAACGAAAAACTCTACTTGAGAGTTAAACAATACAAAAAAAGGAGTGGGATAAACAACAAACGAACAACACCATTCGAGAGATAAACAACACATCAAAGGAGTGGGATAAAGTCAAACGAAGAAGTCTATTCGAGATTTAAACAATACAAAGAAGGAGTAAGAGCATGACAAGCGAAGAACTCTACTTGAGAGTTAAACCACACATAAGGAGTGGGATAAACAACAAATGTAAAATTCTACTCGAGAGTTAAACAACATAATAAAGGAGTTGGATAATTACAAATGGAGAAGTCAATTTGAAATTTAAACAACACATCGGACGGGTAATAAAATAACAAACGAAAAACTCTACTTGAGAGTTAAACAATACACAAAAGGAATAAACAACAAATGAACAACACCATTCGAGAGATAAACAACACATCAAAGCAGTGGGATAATGTCAAACGAAGAAGTCTATTCGAGATTTAAACAATACACAGAAGGAGTAAAAGTATGACAAGTGAAGAACTCTACTTGAGAGTTAAACCACACACATAAGGAGTGGGAAAAACAACAAATGTAAAATTCTACTCGAGAGTTAAACAACATAATAAAGGAGTTGGATAATTACAAATGGAGAAGTCAATTTGAGATTTAAAAAACACATCGGAGGGGTAATTAAATATCAAACGAAAAACTCTACTTGAGAGTTAAACAATACACAAAAGGAGTGGGATAAACAACAAACGAACAACACCACTCGAGAGTTAAACAACACATCAAAGGAGTGGGATAATGTCAAACGAAGAAGTCTATTCGAGATTTAAACAATACACAGAAGGAGTAAGAGTATGACAAGCGAAGAACTCTACTTGAGAGTTAAACCACACACATAAGAAGTGGGATAAACAACAAATGTAAAATTCTACTCGAGAGTTAAACCACATAATAAAGGAGTTGGATAATTACAAATGGAGAAGTCAATTTGAAATTTAAACAACACATCGGAGGGGTAAAAAAATAACAAACGAAAAACTCTACTTGAGAGTTAAACAATACACAAAAGGAGTGGGATAAACATCAAGTGAACAACACCACTTGAGAGATAAACAACGCATCAAAGGAGTGGGATAATGTCAAACGAAGAAGTCTATTCGAGATTTAAACAATACAAGAAGGAGTAAGAGTATGACAAGCGAAGAACTCTACTTGAGAGTTAAACCACACATAAGGAGTGGGATAAACAACAAATGTAAAATTCTACCGAGAGTTAAACAACATAATAAAGGAGTTGGATAGTTACAAATGGCGAAGTTAATTTGAGATTTAAACAACACATCGGAGGGGTAATAAAATAACAAACGAAAAACTCTACTTGAGAGTTAAACAATACACAAAAGGAGTGGGATAAACAACAAACGAACAACACCACTCGAGAGATAAACAACACATCAAAGGAGTGGGAAAATGTCAAACGAAAAATTCTATTCGGGATTTAAACAATACACAGAAGGAGTAAGAGTATGACAAGCGAAGAACTCTACTTCAGAGTTAAACCACACACATATGGAGTGGGATAAACAACAAATGTAAAATTCTACTGGAGAGTTAAACAACATAATAAAGGAGTTGGATAATTACAAATGTCGAAGTTAATTTGAGATTTAAACAACACGTCGGAGGAGTGGGATAATGTCAAACAAAGAAGTCTATTGAGATTTAAACAATACAAGAAGGAGTAAAGTATCACAAGCGAAGAACTCTACTTGAGAGTTAAACCACACATAAGGAGTGGGATAAACAACAAATGTAAAATTCTACTCGAAAGTTAAACAACACAATAAAGGTGTGGGATAATTACAAATGGAGAAGTCAATTTGAGATTTAAACATCACATCGGAGGGGTCTTATAATAACAAGCGAAAAACTCTACTTGAGAGTTAAAACAACACTAAACAACACATCAAAGGAGTGGGATAATGTCAAACGAAGAAGTCTATTCGAGATTTGAACAATATACAGAAGGAGTAAGAGTATCACAAACGAAGAACTCTACTTGAGAGTTAAACCACACACATAAAGAGTGGGATAAACAACAAATGTAAAATTCTACTCGAGAGTTAAACAACACAATAAAGGAGTGGGATAATTACAAATGGAGAAGTCAATTTGAGATTTAAACAACACATCAAAGGAGTGGGATAATGTCAAACGAAGAAGTCTATTCGAGATTTAAACAATACACAGAAGGAGTAAGAGTATCACAAACGAAGAACTCTACTTGAGAGTTAAACCACACACATAAGGAGTGGGATAAACAACAAATGTAAAATTCTACTCGAGAGTTAAACAACATAATAAAGGAGTTGGATAATTACAAATGGAGAAGTCAATTTGAGATTTAAACAACACATCGGAGGGGTAATAAAATAACAAACGAAAAACTCTACTTGAGAGTTAAACAATACACAAAAGGAGTGGGATAAACAACAAACGAACAACACCATTCGAGAGATAAACAACACATCAAAGGAGTGGGATAATGTCAAACGAAGAAGTCTATTCGAGATTTAAACAATACAGAGGAGTAAGAGTATCACAAACGAAGAACTCTACTTGAGAGTTAAACCACACACATAAGGAGTGGGATAAACAACAAATGTAAAATTCTACTCGAGAGTTAAACAACATAATAAAGGAGTTGGATAGTTACAAATGGCGAAGTTAATTTGAGATTTAAACAACACATCGGAGGTGTAATTAAAGAACAAACGAAAAACTCTACTTGAGAGTTAAACAATAGACCAAAGGTAAGAGTAACAACAAGCGAACAACACTACTTAGAGTTAAACAACACATCAAAGGAGTGGGATAAACAACAAATGTAAAAGTCTATTCGAGATTTAAACAATACAATAAAAGTGGGATAATTACAAGCGAAGAACTCTACTTGAGAGTTAAACCACACACAGGAGGAGTGGGATAAACAAACAAATGAAATTCTACCGAGAGTTAAACAATAATAAAGGAGTTGGATAATTACAAATGAAGAACACTATTTAGATTTGAAGAACAACACATCGGAGTGGGATAAACAACAAATGTAAAACTCTACTTGAGAGTTAAACAATACAATAAAGGTGGGATAAACAACAAGCGAACAACACTTGAGATTTAAACAACATCAAAGGAGTTGGATAATGTCAAACAAAGAAGTCTATTTGAGATTTAAACAATGCACAGGAGTAAGAGTATCACAAACGAAGAACTCTACTTGAGAGTTAAACAAAACACATAAGGAGTGGGATAAACAACAAATGTAAAATTCTACTCGAGAGTTAAACAACACAATAAAGGAGTGGGATAATTACAAATGGAGAAGTCAATTTGAGATTTAAACAACACATCGGAGGGGTAATAAAATAACAAAACTACTTGAGAGTTAAACAATACACAAAAGGAGTGGGATAAACAACAAACGAACAACACCACTCGAGAGATAAACAACACATCAAAGGAGTGGGATAATGTCAAACAAAGAAGTCTATTCGAGATTTAAACAATGCACAGAAGGAGTAAGAGTATCACAAACGAAGATCTCTACTTGAGAGTTAAACCACACACATAAGGAGTGGGATAAACAACAAATGTAAAATTCTACTCGAGAGTTAAACAACACAATAAAGGAGTGGGATAATTACAAATGGAGAAGTCAATTTGAGATTTAAACAACACACATGAGGTGGATAATGTCAAACAAAGAAGTCTATTGAGATTTAAACAATACAAGGAAAGTAAGAGTATCACAAGCGAAGAACACTACTTGAGAGTTGAAGAACACACATAAAGGTGGGATAAACAACAAATGTAAAATTCTACTCGAGAGTTAAACAACCTGATAAAGGAGTGGGATAATTACAAGCGGAGAACAATTTGAGATTTAAACAACACACGGAGGTGGGATAATGTCAAACAAAGAAGTCTATTAGATTTAAAAAATACACAGAAGGAGTAAGAGTATCACAAACGAAGAACACTACTTAAGAGTTGAAGAACACACATAAGGAGTGGGATAAACAACAAATGTAAAATTCTACTCGAGAGTTAAACAACACAATAAAGGAGTGGGATAATTACAAATGGAGAAGTCAATTTCAGATTTAAACATCACACGGAGGAGGTGGGATAATGTCAAACAAAGAAGTCTATTCGAGATTTAAACAATACACAAAGGTAAGAGTATCACAAGCGAAGAACTACTTAAGAGTAGAAGAACACACATAAGGAGTGGGATAAACAACAAATGTAAAATTCTACTAGAGTTAAACAACACAATAAAGGTGGGATAATTACAAGCGGAGAAGCAACTTGAGATTTAAACAACACACAGGGAGGTGGGATAATGTCAAACAAAGAAGTCTATTCGAGATTTAAACAATACATGGAAGGAGTAAGAGTATCACAAGCGAAGAACTCTACTTAAGAGTTGAAGACCACACATAAGGAGTGGGATAAACAACAAATGTAAAATTCTACCCGAGAGTTAAACAACACAATAAAGGAGTGGGATAATTACAAATGGAGAATTCAATTTGAGATTTAAACAACACATCGGAGGAGTAATAAAATAACAAAGGAAGAACTCTACTTGAGAGTTAAACAATACACAAAAGGATAAACAACAAGCGAACAACGAGAGTTAAACAACACATCAAAGGGTGGGATAATGTCAAACAAAGAAGTCTATTCGAGATTTAAACAATACAAAAGGAGTAAGAGTATCACAAGCGAAGAACCTACTTGAGAGTTGAAGAACACACATAAGGACTGGGATAAAAAACAAATGTAAAATTCTACTCGAGAGTTAAACAACATAATAAAGGAGTGGGATAATTACAAATGGAGAAGGCAATTTGAGATTTAAACAACACATCAGGAGTGGGATAATGTCAAACAAAGAAGTCTATTGGAGATTTAAACAATACAAAGAAGGTAAGAGTATCACAAGCGAAGAACACTACTTGAGAGTTAAACACACATAAGGAGTGGGATAAACAACAAATGTAAAATTCTACTCGGTAGTTAAACAACACAATAAAGAGTGGGATAATTACAAATGGAGAAGTCAATTTGAGATTTAAACAACACACGGAGGAGTAATAAAATAACAGCGAAGAACTACTTGAGAGTTAAACAATACACAAAAGGAGTGGGATAAACAACAAGCGAACAAATCTATAAACAACTGGGATAAACAAGCGAAGAACACTACTCGAGAGTTAAACAACACACAAAGGAGTGGGATAATGTCAAACAAAGAAGTCTATTCGAGATTTAAACAATACAGGAAGGAGTAAGAGTATCACAAGCGAAGAACACTACTTAGAGTTGAAGAACACACATAAGGAGTGGGATAAACAACAAATGTAAAATTCTACTGAGAGTTAAACAACACAATAAAGGTGGGATAATTACAAGCGGAGAAAGCAACTTGAGATTTAAACAACACAGGGAGGTGGGATAATGTCAAACAAAGAAGTCTATTCCAGATTTAAACAATACACAGAAGGAGTAAGAGTATCACAAACGAAGAACACTACTTAAGAGTTGAAGAACACACATAAGGAGTGGGATGAACAACAAATGTAAAATTCTACGGGAGTTAAATAAAACAATAATGGGAGAGAGATAATTACAAACGGAGAAGTCAATTTGAGATTTAAACAACACACGGAGGAGTAATAAAATAAGCGAAGAACTCTACTTGAGAGTTAAACAATACACAAAAGGAGTGGGATAAACAACAAAAGAACAAATCTACTCGAGAGATTAAACAACGAGATTTAAACAACACATCAAAGAGTGGGATAATGTCAAACAAAGAAGTCTATTCGAGATTTAAACAATACGAGAAGGAGTAAGAGTATCACAAGCGAAGAACTACTTAAGAGTTGAAGAACACACATAAGGAGTGGGATAAACAACAAATGTAAAATTCTACTGAGAGTTAAACAACACAATAAAGGGTGGGATAATTACAAGCGGAGAAAGCAACTTGAGATTTAAACAACACACGGGAGGTGGGATAATGTAAAACAAAGAAGTCTATTGAGATTTAAAAATACACAAAAGGAGTAAGAGTATCACAAGCGAAGAACACTTTAAGAGTTGAAGAACACACATAAGGAGTGGGATAAACAACAAATGTAAAATTCTACTCGAGAGTTAAACAACATAATAAAGGTGGGATAATTACAAGCGGAGAAGCAACTTGAGATTTAAACAACACACGGGAGGAGGATAATGTCAAACAAAGAAGTCTATTGAGATTTAAACAATACAGGAAGGAGTAAGAGTATCACAAACGAAGAACTACTTGAGAGTTAAGAACACATAAGGAGTGGGATAAACAACAAATGTAAAATTCTACTCGAGAGTTAAACAACACAATAAAGGGTGGGATAATTACAAGCGGAGAAGGCAATTTGAGATTTAAACAACACATCGGAGTTAAACAACACAGGAGTGGGATAATGTAAAACAAAGAAGTCTATTCGACATTTAAAAAATACATAGAAGGAGTAAGAGTATCACAAACGAAGAACACTACTTAAGAGTTGAAGAACACACATAAGGAGTGGGATAAACAACAAATGTAAAATTCTACTCGAGAGTTAAACAACACAATAAAGGTGGGATAATTACAAGCGGAGAAAGCAATTTGAGATTTAAACAACACACACGGGAGGTGGGATAATGTCAAACAAAGAAGTCTATTCGAGATTTAAACAATACGATGAAGGAGTAAGAGTATCACAAGCGAAGAACACTACTTAAGAGTTGAAGAACACACATAAGGGTGGGATAAACAACAAATGTAAAATTCTACTCGAGTTAAACAACACAATAAAGGGAGGGATAATTACAAGCGGAGAAGGCAACTTGAGATTTAAACAACACACAGAGGAGTAATAAAATAACAAGCGAAGAACTACTTGAGAGTTAAACAATACACAAAGGAGTGGGATAAACAACAAATGTAACAATTCTACTTGAGAGTTAAACAACAATGGGATAAACAAGAGATTTAAACAACACACTAAAGGGAGGATAATGTCAAACAAAGAAGTCTATTGAGATTTAAACAATACAGAAGGAGTAAAGTATCACAAGCGAAGAACACTACTTAAGAGTTGAAGAACACACATAAGAGTGGGATAAACAACAAATGTAAAATTCTACTCGAGAGTTAAACAACACAATAAAGGTGGGATAATTACAAGCGGAGAAAGCAACTTGAGATTTAAACAACACACGGAGGAGTGGGATAATGTAAAACAAAGAAGTCTATTGAGATTTAAAAAATACACAAAAGGGTAAGAGTATCACAAGCGAAGAACACTACTTAAGAGTTGAAGAACGCACATAAGGAATGGGATAAGCAACAAATGTAAAATTCTACTCGAGAGTTAAACAACACAATAAAGGTGGGATAATTACGAGCGGAGAAAGCAACTTGAGATTTAAACAACACACGGGAGGAGTGGGATAATGTCTAACAAAGAAGTCTATTAGATTTAAACAATACGGAAGGAGTAAGAGTATCACAAGCGAAGAACACTACTTAAGAGTTGAAGAACACACATAAGGAGTGGGATAAACAACAAATGTAAAATTCTACTCGAGTTAAACAACACAATAAAGGGTGGGATAATTACAAGCGGAGAAAGCAACTTGAGATTTAAACAACACAGGAGGAGTGGGATAATGTCTAACAAAGAAGTCTATTCGAGATTTAAACAATACAAGGAGTAAGAGTATCACAAGCGAAGAACACTACTTAAGAGTTGAAGAACACACATAAGTGGGATAAACAACAAATGTAAAATTCTACTCGAGAGTTAAACAACACAATAAAGGTGGGATAATTACAAGCGGAAAGCAACTTGAGATTTAAACAACACACGGGGAGGTGGGATAATGTAAAACAAAGAAGTCTATTCGAGATTTAAAAATTACACATAAAGGAGTAAGAGTATCACAAACGAAGAACACTACTTAAGAGTTGAAGAACACACATAAGGAGTGGGATAAACAACAAATGTAAAATTCTACCGAGAGTTAAACAACCTGATAAAGAGTGGGATAATTACAAGCGGAGAAAACTTGAGATTTAAACAACACACGGGAGGAGGATAATGTCAAACAAAGAAGTCTATTCGAGATTTAAACAATACAGGAAGGAGTAAGAGTATCACAAGCGAAGAACACTACTTAAGAGTTAAAGAACACATAAGGAGTGGGATAAACAACAAATGTAAAATTCTACTCGGAGTTAAACAAAACAATAAAGGGAGTGGGATAATTACAAGCGGAGAAGGCAATTTGAGATTTAAACAACACACAGGAGTAATAAAATAAAGCGAAGAACTCTACTTGAGAGTTAAAGAACACACAAAAGGGGATAAACAACAAGAACAAATCTACTTGAGAGTAAACAACGATAATTACAATTGAGTTAAACAACACACTAAAGTGGGATAATGTAAACAAAGAAGTCTATTGAGATTTAAACAATACGGAAGGAGTAAGAGTATCACAAGCGAAGAACACTACTTAAGAGTTGAAGAACACATAAGGAGTGGGATAAACAACAAATGTAAAATTCTACTCGAGTTAAACAACCTGATAAAGGAGTGGGATAATTACGAACGGAGAAGGCAACTTGAGATTTAAACAACACACAGGAGGAGTAGGATAATGTCTAACAAAGAAGTCTATTCGAGATTTAAACAATACACAGAAAGAGTAAGAGTATCACAAACGAAGAACACCACTTAAGAGTTGAAAAACACACATAAGGAGTGGGATAAACAACAAATGTAAAATTCTACTCGAGAGTTAAACAACCTGATAAAAGGTGGGATAATTACAAACGGAGAACGCAACTTGAGATTTAAACAACACACAGGAGGAGTGGGATAATGTAAAACAAAGAAGTCTATTAGAGATTTAAACAATACACAGAAGGAGTAAGAGTATCACAAACGAAGAACACTACTTAAGAGTAGAAGAACACACATAAGGAGTGGGATAAACAACAAATGTAAAATTCTACTCGAGAGTTAAACAACACAATAAAGGAGTGGGATAATTACGAACGGAGAAGGCAACTTGAGATTTAAACAACACAGGAGGAGTGGGATAATGTAAAACAAAGAAGTCTATTCGAGATTTAAAAATTACAAGAAGGTAAAGAGTATCACAAACGAAGAACACTACTTAAGAGTTGAAACACACATAAGGAGTGGGATAAACAACAAATGTAAAATTCTACTAGAGTTAAACAACACAATAAAGAGTGGGATAATTACAAGCGGAGAAAGCAACTTGAGATTTAAACAACACATGGAGGAGTATAAACAACAAATAAACAACTTTAAACAACACTAAAGGAGTGGGATAATGTAAAACAAAGAAGTCTATTGAGATTTAAACAATACATGAAAGAGTAAGAGTATCACAAGCGAAGAACACTACTTAAGTTGAAGAACACACATAAGGAGTGGGATAAACAACAAATGTAAAATTCTACCGAGAGTTAAACAACACAATAAAGGTGGGATAATTACAAGCGGAGAAAGCAACTTGAGATTTAAACAACACGGAGGAGGTGGGATAATGTAAAACAAAGAAGTCTATTCGAGATTTAAACAATACGGAAAGAGTAAGAGTATCACAAGCGAAGAACACTACTTAAGAGTTAAAGAACACACATAAGGAGTGGGATAAACAACAAATGTAAAATTCTACTCGAGTTAAACAACACAATAAGAGTGGGGGATAATTACAAGCGGAGAAAGCAACTTGAGATTTAAACAACACACAGGAGGTAATAAAATAACAGCGAAGAACTACTTGAGAGTTAAAGAAAACACAAAAGGTGGGATAAACAACAAATGTACAAATCTACTTGAGAGTAAACAACAAAGGAGTGGGATAAACAAGCGAATAACGAGATTTAAACAACACACTAAAGGAGTGGGATAATGTAAAACAAAGAAGTCTATTGAGATTTAAAAATACGGAAGGAGTAAGAGTATCACAAGCGAAGAACACTACTTAAGAGTTGAAGAACACACATAAGGAGTGGGATAAACAACAAATGTAAAATTCTACTGAGAGTTAAACAACACAATAAAGGAGTGGGATAATTACAAGCGGAGAAGGCAACTTGAGATTTAAACAACACACGGGAGGTGGGATAATGTCTAACAAAGAAGAAATCTCGAGATTTAAACAATACGGAAGGAGTAAGAGTATCACAAGAAGAACACTACTTAAGAGTTGAAGAACACACATAAGGAGTGGGATAAACAACAAATGTAAAATTCTACTCGAGTTAAACAACACAATAAAGGAGTGGGATAATTACAAGCGGAGAAAGCAACTTGAGATTTAAACAACACACGGGAGGTGGGATAATGTAAAACAAAGAAGTCTATTCGAGATTTAAAAATACACAGAAGGGTAAGAGTATCACAAGCGAAGAACACTACCTAAGAGTTGAAAAACACACATAAGGAGTGGGACAAACAACAAATGTAAAATTCTACGAGAGTTAAACAACACAATAAAGAGTGGGATAATTACAAGCGGAGAAAGGCAACTTGAGATTTAAACAACACAGGAGGAGTGGGATAATGTCAAACAAAGAAGTCTATTGAGATTTAAAAATACAAAGAAGGAGTAAGAGTATCACAAGCGAAGAACACTACTTAAGAGTTGAAGAACACACATAAGGAGTGGGATAAACAACAAATAAAATTCTACTCGGAGTTAAACAACACAATAAAGGTGGGATAATTACAAGCGGAGAAAGCAACTTGAGATTTAAACAACACACAGGAGGAGTAATAAAATAACAAGCGAAGAACTACTGAGAGTTAAACAAAACACATAAAGGTAATAAACAACAAATGAACAAATCTACTCGAGATATAAACAACAAAGGAGATGGGATAATTAAGAGAATAACTTGAGATTTAAACAACACACTAAAGGAGTGGGATAATGTAAAACAAAGAAGTCTATTGAGATTTAAACAATACATGAAGGAGTAAGAGTATCACAAGCGAAGAACACTACTTAAGAGTTGAAGAACACACATAAGGTGGGATAAACAACAAATGTAAAATTCTACTCGAGAGTTAAACAACACAATAAAGGAGTGGGATAATTACAAGCGGAGAAAGCAACTTGAGATTTAAACAACACACGAGGAGGTGGGATAATGTAAAACAAAGAAGTCTATTAGAGACTTAAACAATACACTGAATGAGTATGAGTATCACAAGCGAAGAACACTACTTAAGAGTTGAAGAACACACATAAGGAGTGGGATAAACAACAAATGTAAAATTCTACTAGAGTTAAACAACACAATAAAGGGGGGATAATTACAAGCGGAGAAAGCAACTTGAGATTTAAACAACACACGGAGTAAACAACTTAAACAACAAGGAGTGGGATAATGTAAACAAAGAAGTCTATGAGATTTAAACAATACAGGAGAAGGTAAGAGTATCACAAGCGAAGAACACTACTTAAGTTGAAGAACACACATAAGGAGTGGGATAAACAACAAATGTAAAATTCTACTCGAGGTTAAACAACACAATAAAGGTGGGATAATTACAAGCGGAGAAAGCAACTTGAGATTTAAACAACACACAGGAGGTGGGATAATGTAAACAAAAGAAGTCTATTAGAGATTTAAAAAATACATGAAAGGAGTAAGAGTATCACAAGCGAAGAACACTACTTAAGAGTTGAAGAACACACATAGGAGTGGGATAAACAACAAATGTAAAATTCTACTCGAGAGTTAAACAACACAATAAAGGAGGGATAATTACAAGCGGAGAAAGCGACTTGAGATTTAAACAACACACGGAGGAGGTGGGATAATGTCTAACAAAGAAGTCTATTGAGATTTAAACAATACACGGAAGGAGTAAGAGTATCACAAGAAGAACACTACTTAAGAGTTGAAGAACACACATAGAGTGGGATAAACAACAAATGTAAAATTCTACTCGAGAGTTAAACAACCTGATAAAGGAGTGGGATAATTACAAGCGGAGAAAGCAACTTGAGATTTAAACAACACACAGGGAGGTGGGATAATGTCTAACAAAGAAGTCTATTCGAGATTTAAACAATACGAATGGTAAGTAAGTATCACAAGCGAAGAACACTACTTAAGAGTTGAAGAACACACATAAGGAGTGGGATAAACAACAAATGTAAAATTCTACTCGAGAGTTAAACAACCTGATAAAGGAGTGGGATAATTACAAGCGGAGAAAGCAACTTGAGATTTAAACAACACACAGGGAGGTGGGATAATGTCTAACAAAGAAGTCTATTGAGATTTAAACAATACATGGAAGGGTAAGAGTATCACAAACGAAGAACACTACTTAAGAGTAGAAGAACGCACATAAGGAGTGGGATAAACAACAAATGTAAAATTCTACTCGAGAGTTAAACAACACAATAAAGGAGTGGGATAATTACAAACGGAGAAAGCAACTTGAGATTTAAACAACACAGGAGGAGTGGGATAATGTAAAACAAAGAAGTCTATTCGAGATTTAAAAAATACACAGAAGGAGTAAGAGTATCACAAACGAAGAACACTACTTAAGAGTTGAAGAACACACATAAGGAGTGGGATAAACAACAAATGTAAAATTCTACTCGAGTTAAACAACACAATAAAGAGTGGGATAATTACAAGCGGAGAAAGCAACTTGAGATTTAAACAACACAATTTAGGAGTGGGATAATGTAAAACAATGAAGTCTATTCGAGATTTAAAAAATACACAGAAGGAGTAAGAGTATCACAAACGAAGAACACTACTTAAGAGTTGAAGAACACACATAAGGAGTGGGATAAACAACAAATGTAAAATTCTACTCGAGAGTTAAACAACACAGTAAAGGAGTGGGATAATTACAAGCGGAGAAAGCAACTTGAGATTTAAACAACACACAGGAGGAGTGGGATAATGTAAAACAAAAAGTCTATTAGAGATTTAAAACAATAGAAGGAGTAAGAGTATCACAAGCGAGAACACTACTTAAGAGTTGAAGAACACACATAAGGAGTGGGATAAACAACAAATGAAAATTCTACCGAGAGTTAAACAACACAATAAAGGAGTGGGATAATTACAAGCGGAGAAAGCAACTTGAGATTTAAACAACACACGGAGGTGGGATAATGTAAAACAAAGAAGTCTATTCAGATTAAAAATACACGAATAGGTAAGAGTATCACAAGCGAAGAAACTACTTAGAGGTTGAAGAACACACATAAGAGTGGGATAAACAACAAATGTAAAATTCTACTCGAGGTTAACAACCTGATAAAGTGGGATAATTACAAGCGGAGAAAGAACAGAGATTTAAACAACACCAGAGGAGGAGTGGGATAATGTCTAACAAAGAAGTCTTAGATTTAAAAATAAACAAGAAAGGTAAGAGTATCAAAGCGAAGAACACTTAAAGAGTTGAAGAACACACATAAGGTGGGATAAACAACAAATGTAAAATTCTCCGAGAGTTAAACAACATAAACAAGATAATGGGATAATTACAAGCGGAGAAAGCTTTGAGATTTAAACAACACACAGGAGGTGGGATAATGTAAACAAAGAAGTATTCGAGATTTAAACAATACACAAAGGTAAGAGTATCACAAGCGAAGAACACTTAAGCGAAGAAACATAATGGGATAAACAAATGTAAAATTCTACTCGAGATTAAACAACTAAAAAGGAGTGGGATAATTACAAGCGGAGAAAGCAACTTGAGATTTAAACAACACACGAGGAGTGGGATAATGTAAACAAAACAAGATTGATTTAAACAATACAGAAGGAGTAAGAGTATCACAAGCGAAGAACACTACTTAAGAGTTGAAGAACACACATAAGGAGTGGGATAAACAACAAATGTAAAATTCTACTCGAGTTAAACAACACAATAAAGGGTGGGATAATTACAAGCGGACTTGAACAACTTGAGATTTAAACAACACACAGGGAGGTGGGATAATGTAAAACAAAGAAGTCTATTCGAGGAGTGGGATAAAACAACACAATAAAGGAGTGGGATAATTACAAGCGGAGAAAGCAACTTGAGATTTAAACAACACACGGGAGGTGGGATAATGTCAAACAAAGAAGTCTATTCGAGATTTAAACAATACATGGAAGGAGTAAAGTATCACAAGCGAAGAACACTACTTATTGAAGAAACACACATAAGGAGTGGGATAAACAACAAATGTAAAATTCTACTCGGAGTTAAACAACACAATAAGGAGTGGGATAATTACAAGCGGAGAAGGCAATTTGAGATTTAAACAACACACAAGAGGAGTAATAAAATAACAAGCGAAGAACTACTTAAGAGTTAAAGAACACACAAAAGGAGGGATAAACAACAAATGTACAATTCTTGAGAGATTAAACAACAAAGGAGATGGGATAAACAAGGAATAACAACTTGAGATTAAACAACACACTAAAGGAGTGGGATAATGTTAAACAAAGAAGTCTATTCGAGATTTAAACAATACAGGAAAGAGTAAGAGTATCACAAACGAAGAACACTACTTAAGAGTTGAAGAACACACATAAGGAGTGGGATAAACAACAAATGTAAAATTCTACTCGAGGGTTAAACAACACAATAAAGGAGTGGGATAATTACAAACGGAGAAAGCAACTTCAGATTTAAACAACACACAGGAGGAGTGGGTTAATGTAAAACAATGAAGTCTATTCGAGATTTAAAAAATACACAGAAGGAGTAAGAGTATCACAAATGAAGAACACTACTTAAGAGTTGAAGAACACACATAAGGAGTGGGATAAACAACAAATGTAAAATCTTACCGAGAGTTAAACAACACAATAAAGGAGTGGGATAATTACAAGCGGAGAAGGCAACTTGATTTAAACAACACACAGGAGGAGTGGGATAATGTCTAACAAAGAAGTCTATTCGAGATTTAAACAATACACAGAAGGAGTAAGAGTATCACAAACGAAGAACACTACTTAAGAGTTGAAGAACACACATAAGGAGTGGGATAAACAACAAATGTAAAATTCTACTCGAGAGTTAAACAACACAATAAAGGAGTGGGATAATTACAAACGGAGAAGGCAACTTGAGATTTAAACAACACAGGAGTGGGATAATGTAAAACGAAGAAGGGATAAACAACAAATAAACAACTGGGATAATTACAGATTTAAACAACACGGAGGTGGGATAATGTAAAACAAAGAAGTCTATTGAGATTTAAACAATACAGAAGGAGTAAGAGTATCACAAACGAAAAACACTACTTAAGAGTTGAAGAACACACATAAGGAGTGGGATAAACAACAAATGTAAAATTCTACCGAGAGTTAAACAACACAATAAAGGTGGGATAATTACAAGCGGAGAAAGCAACTTGAGATTTAATCATCTCACTGGAGGAGTGGGATAATGTCTAACAAAGAAGTCTATTCGAGATTTAAACAATACACAGAAGGAGTAAGAGTATCACAAACGAAGAACACTACTTAAGAGTTGAAGAACACACATAAAGAGTGGGATAAACAACAAATGTAAAATTCTACTCGAGAGTTAAACAACACAATAAAGGAGTGGGATAATTACAAACGGAGAAAGCAACTTGAGATTTAAACAACACACAGGAGGAGTGGGATTATGTAAAACAAAGAAGTCTATTCGAGATTTAAAAATACAGAAGGAGTAAGAGTATCACAAGCGAAGAACACTACTTAAGAGTTGAAGAACACACATAAGGAGTGGGATAAACAACAAATGTAAAATTCTACCGAGAGTTAAACAACCTACAATAAAGGAGTGGGATAATTACAAGCGGAGAGCAACTTGAGATTTAAACAACACACGGGAGGTGGGATAATGTCTAACAAAGAAGTCTATTCGAGATTTAAACAATACATGGAAGGGTAAGAGTATCACAAGCGAAGAACACTACTTAAGAGTTGAAGAACACACATAAGGAGTGGGATAAACAACAAATGTAAAATTCTACTCGAGTTAAACAACACAATAAGGAGTGGGATAATTACAACGGAGAAAGCAATTTGAGATTTAAACAACACAGAAGGAGTAATAAAATAACGAAGAACTACTTAAGAGTTGAAGAACACACATAAGGAGTGGGATAAACAACAAATGTAAAATTCTACTAGAGTTAAACAACACAATAAAGGTGGGATAATTACAAGCGAAAGCAACTTGAGATTTAAACAACACACGGGAGGTGGGATAATGTAAAACAAAGAAGTCTATTGAGATTTAAACAATACATGGAAGGAGTAAGAGTATCACAAGCGAAGAACACTACTTAAGAGTTGAAGAACACACATAAGGAGTGGGATAAACAACAAATGTAAAATTCTACTAGAGTTAAACAACACAATAAAGGTGGGATAATTACAAGCGGAGAAAGCAACTTGAGATTTAAACAACACACGGGAGGTGGGATAATGTAAACAAAGAAGTCTATTGAGATTTAAACAATACATGAAGGAGTAAGAGTATCACAAACGAAGAACACTACTTAAGAGTTGAAGAACACACATAAGGAGTGGGATAAACAACAAATGTAAAATTCTACTAGGAGTTAAACAACACAATAAAGGAGTGGGATAATTACAAACGGAGAACGCAACTTGAGATTTAAACAACACACAGGAGGATTGGGATAATGTCAAACAAAGAAGTCTATTCGAGATTTAAACAATACTGGGATAAACAACAAATGTAAAATTCTACTCGAGAGTTAAACAACACAATAAAGGAGTGGGATAATTACAAACGGAGAAAGCAACTTGAGATTTAAACAACACACAGGAGGAGTGGGATAATGTAAAACAAAGAAGTCTATTCGAGATTTAAAAAATACGGAAAGGGTAAGAGTATCACAAGCGAAGAACACTACTTAAGAGTTGAAGAACACACATAAGGAGTGGGATAAACAACAAATGTAAAATTCTACTCGAGAGTTAAACAACACAATAAAGAGTGGGATAATTACAAGCGGAGAAAGCAACTTGAGATTTAAACAACACACGAGGAGGTGGGATAATGTAAAACAAAGAAGTCTATTCTAGATTTAAACAATACATAGAAGGAGTAAGAGTATCACAAGCGAAGAACACTACTTAAGAGTTAAAGAACACACATAATGAGTGGGATAAACAACAAATGTAAAATTCTACTCGAGAGTTAAACAACACAATAAAGGAGTGGGATAATTACAAACGGAGAAAGCAACTTGAGATTTAAACAACACACAGGAGGAGTGGGATAATGTAAAACAAAGAAGTCTATTCGAGATTTAAAAAATACACAGGAGTAAGAGTATCACAAACGAAGAACACTACTTAAGAGTTGAAGAACACACATAAGGAGTGGGATAAACAACAAATGTAAAATTCTACTCGAGAGTTAAACAACACAATAAAGGAGTGGGATAATTACAAACGGAGAAAGCAACTTGAGATTTAAACAACACACAGGAGGTGGATAATGTAAAACAAAGAAGTCTATTGAGATTTAAACAATACATGGAAGGAGTAAGAGTATCACAAGCGAAGAACACTACTTAAGAGTTGAAGAACACACATAGGAGTGGGATAAACAACAAATGTAAAATTCTACTGAGAGTTAAACAACACAATAAAGGGAGTGGGATAATTACAAACGGAGAAAGCAACTTGAGATTTAAACAACACACAGGAGGAGTGGGATAATGTAAAACAAAGAAGTCTATTCGAGATTTAAAAAATACACAGAAGGAGTAAGAGTATCACAAACGAAGAACACTACTTAAGAGTTGAAGAACACACATAAGGAGTGGGATAAACAACAAATGTAAAATTCTACTCGAGAGTTAAACAACACAATAAAGGAGTGGGATAATTACAAACGGAGAAAGCAACTTGAGATTTAAACAACACACAGGAGGAGTGGGATAATGTAAAACAAAGAAGTCTATTCGAGATTTAAAAAATACACAGAAGGAGTAAGAGTATCACAAACGAAGAACACTACTTAAGAGTTGAAGAACACACATAAGGAGTGGGATAAACAACAAATGTAAAATTCTACTCGAGTTAAACAACACAATAAAGGTGGGATAATTACAAGCGGAGAAAGCAACTTGAGATTTAAACAACACACGGGAGGTGGGATAATGTCTAACAAAGAAGTCTATTCGAGATTTAAACAATACACAGAAGGAGTAAGAGTATCACAAACGAAGAACACTACTTAAGAGTTGAAGAACACACATAAGGAGTGGGATAAACAACAAATGTAAAATTCTACTCGAGAGTTAAACAACACAATAAAGGAGTGGGATAATTACAAACGGAGAAAGCAACTTGAGATTTAAACAACACACAGGATAATGTAAAATCACAAGCGAAGAACACTACTTAAGAGTTGAAGAACACACATAAGGAGTGGGATAAACAACAAATGTAAAATTCTACTCGAGGGTTAAACAACCTGATAAAGGAGTGGGATAATTACAAATGGAGAAAGCAACTTGAGATTTAAACAACACACAGGAGGAGTGGGATAATGTAAAACAATGAAGTCTATTCGAGATTTAAAAAATACACAGAAGGAGTAAGAGTATCACAAACGAAGAACACTACTTAAGAGTTGAAGAACACACATAAGGAGTGGGATAAACAACAAATGTAAAATTCTACTCGAGGGTTAAACAACACAATAAAGGGTGGGATAATTACAAGCGGAGAAAGCAACTTGAGATTTAAACAACACACGGGAGGTGGGATAATGTAAAACAAAGAAGTCTATTCGAGATTTAAACAATACAGGAAAGAGTAAGAGTATCACAAGCGAAGAACACTACTTAAGAGTTGAAGAACACACATAAGGAGTGGGATAAACAACAAATGTAAAATTCTACGAGAGTTAAACAACACAATAAAGGGTGGGATAATTACAAGCGGAGAAAGCAACTTGAGATTTAAACAACACCAGGAGGAGTGGGATAATGTAAAACAAAGAAGTCTATTCGAGATTTAAACAATACATGAGAAGTAAGAGTATCACAAACGAAGAACACTACTTAAGAGTTGAAGAACACACATAAGGAGTGGGATAAACAACAAATGTAAAATTCTACTCAAGAGTTAAACAACACAATAAAGGAGTGGGATAATTACAAACGGAGAAAGCAACTTGAGATTTAAACAACACACAAGGAGTAAAGTATCAAAGCGAAGAACTACTTAAGAGTTGAAGAACACATAAGGAGTGGGATAAACAACAAATGTAAAATTCTACTCGAGTGTTAAAGAAACCAATAAAGGAGTGGGATAATTACAAGCGGAGAAAGCAACTTGAGATTTAAACAACACACAGGAGGTGGGATAATGTAAAACAAAGAAGTCTATTGAGATTTAAACAATACAAGGAAAGGTAAGAGTATCACAAACGAAGAACACTACTTAAGAGTTGAAGAACACACATAAGAAGTGGGATAAACAACAAATGTAAAATTCTACTCGAGGGTTAAACAACACAATAAAGGAGTGGGATAATTACAAACGGAGAAAGCAACTTGAGATTTAAACAACACACAGGAGGAGTGGGATAATGTAAAACAAAGAAGTCTATTCGAGATTTAAAAAATACACAGGAGTAAGAGTATCACAAACGAAGAACACTACTTAAGAGTTGAAGAACACACATAAGGAGTGGGATAAACAACAAATGTAAAATTCTACTCGAGAGTTAAACAACACAATAAAGGAGTGGGATAATTACAAACGGAGAAAGCAACTTGAGATTTAAACAACACACAGGAGGAGTGGGATAATGTCTAACAAAGAAGTCTATTCGAGATTTAAAAAATACACAGAAGGAGTAAGAGTATCACAAACGAAGAACACTACTTAAGAGTTGAAGAACACACATAAGGAGTGGGAAAAACAACAAATGTAAAATTCTACTCGAGAGTTAAACAACACAATAAAGGAGTGGGATAATTACAAACGGAGAAAGCAACTTGAGATTTAAACAACACACAGGAGGAGTGGGATAATGTAAAACAATGAAGTCTATTCGAGATTTAAAAAATACACAGAAGGAGTAAGAGTATCACAAACGAAGAACACTACTTAAGAGTTGAAGAACACACATAAGGAGTGGGATAAACAACAAATGTAAAATTCTACTCGAGAGTTAAACAACACAATAAAGGAGTGGGATAATTACAAACGGAGAAAGCAACTTGAGATTTAAACAACACACAGGAGGAGTGGGATAATGTAAAACAAAGAAGTCTATTCGAGATTTAAACAATACACAGAAGGAGTAAGAGTATCACAAACGAAGAACACTACTTAAGAGTTGAAGAACACACATAAGAGTGGGATAAACAACAAATGTAAAATTCTACTCGAGAGTTAAACAACACAATAAAGGAGTGGGATAATTACAAACGGAGAAAGCAACTTTAGATTTAAACAACACACAGGAGTGGGATAATGTAAAACAAAGAAGTCTATTCGAGATTTAAAAAATACACAGAAGGAGTAAGAGTATCACAAACGAAGAACACTACTTAAGAGTTGAAGAACACACATAAGGAGTGGGATAAACAACAAATGTAAAATTCTACTCGAGAGTTAAACAACACAATAAAGGAGTGGGATAATTACGAACGGAGAAGGCAACTTGAGATTTAAACAACACACGGGAGGAGTGGGATAATGTCTAACAAAGAAGTCTATTCGAGATTTAAACAATACACAGAAGGAGTAAGAGTATCACAAACGAAGAACACTACTTAAGAGTTGAAGAACACACATAAGGAGTGGGATAAACAACAAATGTAAAATTCTACTCGAGAGTTAAACAACACAATAAAGGAGTGGGATAATTACAAACGGAGAAAGCAACTTGAGATTTAAACAACACACAGGAGGAGTGGGATAATGTAAAACAAAGAAGTCTATTCGAGATTTAAAAAATACACAGAAGGAGTAAGAGTATCACAAACGAAGAACACTACTTAAGAGTTGAAGAACACACATAAGGAGTGGGATAAACAACAAATGTAAAATTCTACTCGAGGGTTAAACAACACAATAAAGGAGTGGGATAATTACAAACGGAGAAAGCAACTTGAGATTTAAACAACACACAGGAGTGGGATAATGTAAAACAAAGAAGTCTATTGAGATTTAAACAATACATGGAAGGAGTAAGAGTATCACAAAAGAACACTACTTAAGAGTTGAAGAACACACAAGGAGTGGGATAAACAACAAATGTAAAATTCTACTGAGAGTTAAACAACACAATAAAGAGTGGGATAATTACAAGCGGAGAATGCAACTTGAGATTTAAACAACACACGGGAGGAGTGGGATAATGTCTAACAAAGAAGTCTATTGAGATTTAAACAATACGAGAAGGAGTAAGAGTATCACAAGCGAAGAACACTACTTAAGAGTTGAAGAACACACATAAGGAGTGGGATAAACAACAAATGTAAAATTCTACTCGAGAGTTAAACAACCTGATAAAGGAGTGGGATAATTACAAGCGGAGAAAGCAACTTGAGATTTAAACAACACACGGGAGGTGGGATAATGTAAAACTAAGAAGTATTTTAGAGATTTAAAAAATACAGGAAGAGTAAGAGTATCACAAGCGAAGAACACTACTTAAGAGTTGAAGAACACACATAAGGAGTGGGATAAACAACAAATGTAAAATTCTACTGAGAGTTAAACAACACAATAAAGGGTGGGATAATTACAAGCGGAGAAAGCAACTTGAGATTTAAACAACACACGGAGGAGTGGGATAATGTAAAACAAAGAAGTCTATTCGAGATTTAAACAATACACGGAAGGGTAAGAGTATCACAAGCGAAGAACACTACTTAAGAGTTGAAGAACACACATAAGAGTGGGATAAACAACAAATGTAAAATTCTACTAGAGTTAAACAACACAATAAAGGAGTGGGATAATTACAAGCGGAGAAAGCAACTTGAGATTTAAACAACACACGGGAGGTGGGATAATGTAAAACAAAGAAGTCTATTCGAGATTTAAACAATACGAGAAGGAGTAAGAGTATCACAAGCGAAGAACACTACTTAAGAGTTGAAGAACACACATAAGGAGTGGGATAAACAACAAATGTAAAATTCTACTCGAGTTAAACAACACAATAAAGGTGGGATAATTACAAGCGGAGAAAGCAACTTGAGATTTAAACAACACACGGAGGTGGGATAATAAAACAAAGAAGTCTATTCGAGATTTAAACAATACGAGGAGGAGTAAGACAACAAGCGAAGAACACTACTTAAGAGTTGAAGAACACATAAGGAGTGGGATAAACAACAAATGTAAAATTCTACTAGAGTTAAACAACAAAGGAGTGGGATAATGTCTAACAAAGAAGTCTATTCGAGATTTAAACAATTCACGGAAGGAGTAAGAGTATCACAAGCGAAGAACACTACTTAAGAGTTGAAGAACACACATAAGGAGTGGGATAAACAACAAATGTAAAATTCTACTCGAGAGTTAAACAACACAATAAAGGTGGGATAATTACAAGCGGAGAAAGCAACTTGAGATTTAAACAACACACGGGAGGTGGGATAATGTAAACAAAGAAGTCTATTCGAGATTTAAACAATACAGGAAGGAGTAAGAGTATCACAAGCGAAGAACACTACTTAAGAGTTGAAGAACACACATAAGGAGTGGGATAAACAACAAATGTAAAATTCTACTGAGAGTTAAACAACACAATAAAGGAGTGGGATAATTACAAGCGGAGAAAGCAACTTGAGATTTAAACAACACACGGGAGGAGTGGGATAATGTAAACAAAGAAGTCTATTCGAGATTTAAAAAATACGAGAAGGTAAGAGTATCACAAGCGAAGAACACTACTTAAGAGTTGAAGAACACACATAAGGAGTGGGATAAACAACAAATGTAAAATTCTACTCGAGAGTTAAACAACACAATAAAGGAGGATAATTACAAGCGGAGAAAGCAACTTGAGATTTAAACAACACACGGAGGAGTGGGATAATGTAAAACAAAGAAGTCTATTCGAGATTTAAACAATACATGGAAGGAGTAAGAGTATCACAAGCGAAGAACACTACTTAAGAGTTGAAGAACACACAAGGAGTGGGATAAACAACAAATGTAAAATTCTACTCGAGAGTTAAACAACACAATAAAGGAGTGGGATAATTACAAGCGGAGAAAGCAACTTGAGATTTAAACAACACAAGGGAGTAATAAAAGCGAAGAACACTACTTAGAGTTAAAGAACACACATAAGGAGTGGGATAAACAACAAATGTAAAATTCTACTTGAGAGTTAAACAACACAATGGAGTGGGATAATTACAAGCGGAGAAACTTGAGATTTAAACAACACTAGGAGGAGTGGGATAATGTAAAACAAAGAAGACTATTCGAGATTTAAACAATACATGGAAGGAGTAAGAGTATCACAAGCGAAGAACACTACTTAAGAGTTGAAGAACACACATAAGAGTGGGATAAACAACAAATGTAAAATTCTACTGAGAGTTAAACAACACAATAAAGGAGTGGGATAATTACAAGCGGAGAAAGCAACTTGAGATTTAAACAACACACGGGAGGTGGGATAATGTAAAACAAAGAAGTCTATTGAGATTTAAACAATACATGGAAGGAGTAAGAGTATCACAAACGAAGAACACTACTTAAGAGTTGAAGACCACACATAAGGAGTGGGATAAACAACAAATGTAAAATTCTACTCGAGAGTTAAACAACACAATAAAGGAGTGGGATAATTACAAACGGAGAAAGCAACTTCAGATTTAAACAACACACGGGAGGAGTGGGATAATGTAAAACAAAGAAGTCTATTGAGATTTAAACAATACATGGAAGGAGTAAGAGTATCACAAACGAAGAACACTACTTAAGAGTTGAAGAACACACATAAGGACTGGGATAAACAACAAATGTAAAATTCTACTCGAGAGTTAAACAACACAATAAAGGAGTGGGATAATTACAAACGGAGAAAGCAACTTGAGATTTAAACAACACACAGGAGGAGTGGGATAATGTCTAACAAAGAAGTCTATTAGAGATTTAAACAATACACAGAAGGAGTAAGAGTATCACAAACGAAGAACACTACTTAAGTTGAAGAACACACATAAGGAGTGGGATAAATAACAAATGTAAAATTCTACTCAGGAGTTAAACAACACAATAAAGGTGGGATAATTACAAGCGGAGAAAGCAACTTGAGATTTAAACAACACCAGGAGGTGGGAATAAAATAACAAACGAAGAACACTACTTAGAGTTAAACAAAACATAAGGAGTGGGATAAACAACAAATGAACAAATCTACTTGAGAGATTAAACAACAAAGGAGATGGAAGATAAACAAGCTTGAGATTTAAACAACACACTAAGGAGGTGGGATAATGTCAACACAAGAAGTCTATTCGAGATTTAAACAATACATGGAAGGAGTAAGAGTATCACAAGCGAAGAACACTACTTAAGAGTTGAAGAACACACATAAGGAGTGGGATAAACAACAAAAGTAAAATTCTACTGAGAGTTAAACAACACAATAAAGGAGTGGGATAATTACAAGCGGAGAAAGCAACTTGAGATTTAAACAACACACGGGAGGAGTGGGATAATGTAAAACAAAGAAGTCTATTGAGATTTAAACAATACATGGAAGGAGTAAGAGTATCACAAGCGAAGAACACTACTTAAGAGTTGAAGAACACACATAAGGAGTGGGATAAACAACAAATGTAAAATTCTACTGAGAGTTAAACAACCTGATAAAGGTGGGATAATTACAAGCGGAGAAAGCAACTTGAGATTTAAACAACACACGGGAGGTGGGATAATGTAAAACAAAGAAGTCTATTGAGATTTAAACAATACAGAAGGAGTAAGAGTATCACAAGCGAAGAACACTACTTAAGAGTTGAAGAACACACATAAGGAGTGGGATAAACAACAAATGTAAAATTCTACTCCAGAGTTAAACAACACAATAAAGGGTGGGATAATTACAAGCGGAGAAAGCAACTTGAGATTTAAACAACACACGGGAGGTGGGATAATGTAAAACAAAGAAGTCTATTCGAGATTTAAACAATACACAGAAGGAGTAAGAGTATCACAAACGAAGAACACTACTTAAGAGTTGAAGAACACACATAAGGAGTGGGATAAACAACAAATGTAAAAATTCTACTCGAGAGTTAAACAACACAATAAAGGAGTGGGATAATTACAAACGGAGAAGGCAACTTGAGATTTAAACAACACACGGAGGAGGAAGAACACACATAAGGAGTGGGATAAACAACAAATGTAAAATTCTAAGAGTTAAACAAATAAAGGTGGGATAATTACAGAGATTTAAACAACACAGGAGGAGTGGGATAATGTCTAACAAAGAAGTCTATTCGAGATTTAAACAATACGAGAAGGAGTAAGAGTATCACAAGCGAAGAACACTACTTAAGTTGAAGAACACACATAGGAGTGGGATAAACAACAAATGTAAAATTCTACTCGAGGTTAAACAACACAATAAAGGAGTGGGATAATTACAAGCGGAGAAAGCAACTTGAGATTTAAACAACACACGGGAGGTGGGATAATGTAAAACAAAGAAGTCTATTGAGATTTAAAAAATAAACAGAAAGAGTAAGAGTATCACAAACGAAGAACACTACTTAAGAGTTGAAGAACACACATAAGGAGTGGGATAAACAACAAATGTAAAATTCTACTCGAGGGTTAAACAACACAATAAAGGAGTGGGATAATTACAAACGGAGAAAGCAACTTGAGATTTAAACAACACACAGGAGGAGTGGGATAATGTAAAACAAAGAAGTCTATTCGAGATTTAAAAAATACACAGAAGGAGTAAGAGTATCACAAACGAAGAACACTACTTAAGAGTTGAAGAACACACATAAGGAGTGGGATAAACAACAAATGTAAAATTCTACTAGTGAGTTAAACAACACAATAAAGGTGGGATAATTACAAGCGGAGAAAGCAACTTGAGATTTAAACAACACCACGGGAGTGGGATAATGTCTAACAAAGAAGTCTATTCGAGATTTAAACAATACACAGAAGGAGTAAGAGTATCACAAACGAAGAACACTACTTAAGAGTTGAAGAACACACATAAGGAGTGGGATAAACAACAAATGTAAAATTCTACTCGAGGGTTAAACAACACATTAAAGGATTGGGATAATTACAAACGGAGAAAGCAACTTGAGATTTAAACAACACACAGGAGGAGTGGGATAATGTAAAACAAAGAAGTCTATTCGAGATTTAAAAAATACACAGAAGGAGTAAGAGTATCACAAACGAAGAACACTACTTAAGAGTTGAAGAACACACATAAGGAGTGGGATAAACAACAAATGTAAAATTCTACTCGAGAGTTAAACAACACAATAAAGGAGTGGGATAATTACAAACGGAGAAAGCAACTTGAGATTTAAACAACACGGGAGGAGTGGGATAATGTAAAACAAAGAAGTCTATTAGATTTAAACAATACGAGAAGGAGTAAGAGTATCACAAACGAAGAACACTTAAGAGTTGAAGAACACACATAAGGAGTGGGATAAACAACAAATGTAAAATTCTACTCGAGAGTTAAACAACACAATAAAGGTGTGGGATAATTTCAAACGGAGAAAGCAACTTGAGATTTAAACAACACACGGAGGAGGTGGGATAATGTAAAACAAAGAAGTCTATTGAGATTTAAACAATACGAGAAAGGAGTAAGAGTATCACAAACGAAGAACACTACTTAAGAGTTGAAGAACACACATAAGGAGTGGGATAAACAACAAATGTAAAATTCTACTCGAGAGTTAAACAACACAATAAAGGAGTGGGATAATTACAAACGGAGAAAGCAACTTGAGATTTAAACAATACACGGGAGGAGTTTGATAATGTAAACAAAGAAGTCTATTGAGATTTAAACAATACAGAAGGAGTAAGAGTATCACAAGCGAAGAACACTACTTAAGAGTTGAAGAACACACATAAGGAGTGGGATAAACAACAAATGTAAAATTCTACTGAGAGTTAAACAACACAATAAAGGTGGGATAATTACAAGCGGAGAAAGCAATTTGAGATTTAAACAACACAGGAGTGGGATAACAAAAAAAGAATATTGAGATTTAAAAAAATATATGAAGGAGTAGGAGTATCACAAACGAAGAACACTACTTAAGAGTTGAAGAACACACATAAGAGTGGGATAAACAACAAATGTAAAATTCTACTCGAGAGTTAAACAACACAATAAAGGAGTGGGATAATTACAAGCGGAGAAGCAGCAACTTGAGATTTAAACAACACACGGGAGGTGGGATAATGTAAAACAAAGAAGTCTATTCGAGATTTAAACAATACACAGAAGGAGTAAGAGTATCACAAACGAAGAACACTACTTAAGAGTTGAAGAACACACATAAGGAGTGGGATAAACAACAAATGTAAAATTCTACTCGAGAGTTAAACAACACAATAAAGGAGTGGGATAATTACAAACGGAGAAAGCAACTTGAGATTTAAACAACACACAGGAGGAGTGGGATAATGTAAAACAAAGAAGTCTATTCGAGATTTAAAAAATACACAGAAGGAGTAAGAGTATCACAAACGAAGAACACTACTTAAGAGTTGAAGAACACACATAAGGAGTGGGATAAACAACAAATGTAAAATTCTACTCGAGAGTTAAACACAAGAATAAAGGAGTGGGATAATTACAAGCGGAGAAAGGCAACTTGAGATTTAAACAACACACGAGGAGGTGGGATAATGTCTAACAAAGAAGTCTATTCGAGATTTAAACAATACACAGAAGGAGTAAGAGTATCACAAACGAAGAACACTACTTAAGAGTTGAAGAACACACATAAGGAGTGGGATAAACAACAAATGTAAAATTCTACTTGAGAGTTAAACAACACAATAAAGGGTGGGATAATTACAAGCGGAGAAAGCAACTTGAGATTTAAACAACACACGGGAGGTGGGATAATGTAAAACAAAGAAGTCTATTCGAGATTTAAACAATACCTGAGAAGTAAGAGTATCACAAGCGAAGAACACTACTTAAGAGTTGAAGAACACACATAAGGAGTGGGATAAACAACAAATGTAAAATTCTACTCGAGAGTTAAACAACACAATAAAGAGTGGGATAATTACAAGCGGAGAAAGCAACTTGAGATTTAAACAACACACTAAAGGAGTGGGATAATGTCAAACAAATAAGTCTATTCGAGATTTAAACAACACATAGGAGTAAGAGTATCACAAACGAAGAACACTACTTAAGAGTTGAAGAACACACATAAGGAGTGGGATAAACAACAAATGTAAAATTCTACTCGAGAGTTAAACAACACAATAAAGGAGTGGGATAATTACAAACGGAGAAAGCAACTTGAGATTTAAACAACACACAGGAGGAGTGGGATAATGTAAAACAAAGAAGTCTATTCGAGATTTAAAAAATACACAGAAGGAGTAAGAGTATCACAAACGAAGAACACTACTTAAGAGTTGAAGAACACACATAAGGAGTGGGATAAACAACAAATGTAAAATTCTACTCGAGAGTTAAACAACACAATAAAGGAGTGGGATAATTACAAACGGAGAAAGCAACTTGAGATTTAAACAACACACTGGAGGAGTGGGATAATGTAAAACAAAGAAGTCTATTGAGATTTAAAAAATACATGGAAGGAGTAAGAGTATCACAAGCGAAGAACACTACTTAAGAGTTGAAGAACACACATAAGGAGTGGGATAAACAACAAATGTAAAATTCTACTACAGAGTTAAACAACACAATGAAGGTGGGATAATTACAAGCGGAGAAAGCAACTTGAGATTTAAACAACACACGGGAGGTGGGATAATGTCTAACAAAGAAGTCTATCGAGATTTAAACAATACGAGAAGGAGTAAGAGTATCACAAGCGAAGAACACTACTTAAGAGTTGAAGAACACACATAAGGAGTGGGATAAACAACAAATGTAAAATTCTACTCGAGAGTTAAACAACACAATAAAGGGAGGGATAATTACAAGCGGAGAAAGCAATTTGAGATTTAAACAACACACAAGGAGTAATAAAATAACAAGCGAAGAACACTACTTGAGAGTTAAACAACACAAAAGGTGTGGGATAAACAACAAATGAACAAATCTACTTGAGATATAAACAACAAACTTTGGAGATGGAAGATAAACAAAGAATAACAACTTGAGATTTAAACAACACACTAAAGGAGTGGGATAATGTAAAACAAAGAAGTCTATTCGAGATTTAAACAATACATGGAAGGAGTAAGAGTATCACAAGCGAAGAACACTACTTAAGAGTTGAAGAACACACATAAGGAGTGGGATAAACAACAAATGTAAAATTCTACTGAGAGTTAAACAACACAATAAAGGAGTGGGATAATTACAAGCGGAGAAAGCAACTTGAGATTTAAACAACACACGGGAGGAGTGGGATAATGTAAAACAAAGAAGTCTATTGAGATTTAAACAATACATGGAAGGGTAAGAGTATCACAAGCGAAGAACAACACTTAAGAGTTGAAGAACACACATAAGGAGTGGGATAAACAACAAATGTAAAATTCTACTCGAGAGTTAAACAACACAATAAAGGAGTGGGATAATTACAAGCGGAGAAAGGCAACTTGAGATTTAAACAACACACGGGAGGTGGGATAATGTCTAACAAAGAAGTCTATTGAGATTTAAACAATACGAGAAGGAGTAAGAGTATCACAAGCGAAGAACACTACTTAAGAGTTGAAGAACACACATAAGGAGTGGGATAAACAACAAATGTAAAATTCTACTGGGGAGTTAAACAACACAATAAAGGAGTGGGATAATTACAAGCGGAGAAAGCAACTTGAGATTTAAACAACACACGGAGGAGTAATAAAATAACAAAGAAGTCTACTTGAGATTTAAACAAAACACAAGGTGAATAAACAACAAATGAACAAATCTACTTGAGAGTTAAACAATAAATGGAGATGGAAGATAAACAAGACTGAGATTTAAACAACACACTAAAGGAGTGGGATAATGTAAAACAAAGAAGTCTATTCGAGATTTAAACAATACAAGAAGGAGTAAGAGTATCACAACCGAAGAACACTACTTAAGAGTTGAAGAACACACATAAGGAGTGGGATAAACAACAAATGTAAAATTCTACTCGAGAGTTAAACAACACAATAAAGAGTGGGATAATTACAAGCGGAGAAAGCAACTTGAGATTTAAACAACACACGGGAGGAGTGGGATAATGTAAAACAAAGAAGTCTATTGAGAGATTTAAAAAATACACGGAAAAGGTAAGAGTATCACAAGCGAAGAACACTACTTAGAGTTGAAGAACACACATAAGGAGTGGGATAAACAACAAATGTAAAATTCTACTAGAGTTAAACAACACAATAAAGGTGGGATAATTACAAGCGGAGAAAGCAACTTGAGATTTAAACAACACACGGGAGGAGTGGGATAATGTCTAACAAAGAAGTCTATTCGAGATTTAAACAATACAGAAAGAGTAAGAGTATCACAAGCGAAGAACACTACTTAAGAGTTGAAGAACACACATAAGGAGTGGGATAAACAACAAATGTAAAATTCTACTCGAGAGTTAAACAACACAATAAAGGGTGGGATAATTACAAGCGGAGAAAGCAACTTGAGATTTAAACAACACACAGGAGGAGTGGGATAATGTAAAACAAAGAAGTCTATTCGAGATTTAAACAATACACAGAAGGAGTAAGAGTATCACAAACGAAGAACACTACTTAAGAGTTGAAGAACACACATAAGGAATGGGATAAACAACAAATGTAAAATTCTACTCGAGAGTTAAACAACACAATAAGGGAGTGGGATAATTACAAATGGAGAAAGCAACTTGAGATTTAAACAACACACAGGAGGAGTGGGATAATGTAAAACAAAGAAGTCTATTCGAGATTTAAACAATACAGGAAGGAGTAAGAGTATCACAACCGAAGAACACTACTTAAGAGTTGAAGAACACACATAAGGAGTGGGATAAACAACAAATGTAAAATTCTACTCGAGAGTTAAACAACACAATAAAGAGTGGGATAATTACGAACGGAGAAGGCAACTTGAGATTTAAACAACACACAGGAGGAGGGGGATAATGTAAAACAAATAAGTCTATTCGAGATTTAAAAAATACACAGAAGGAGTAAGAGTTTCACAAACGAAGAACACTACTTAAGAGTTGAAGAACACACATAAGGAGTGGGATAAACAACAAATGTAAAATTCTACTCGAGTTAAACAACACAATAAAGGAGTGGGATAATTACAAGCGGAGAAAGCAACTTGAGATTTAAACAACACACGGGAGGTGGGATAATGTCTAAAACAAGAAGTCTATTCGAGATTTAAACAATACATGGAAGGAGTAAGAGTATCACAAACGAAGAACACTACTTAAGAGTTGAAGAACACACATAAGGAGTGGGATAAACAACAAATGTAAAATTCTACTCGAGAGTTAAACAACACAATAAAGGAGTGGGATAATTACAAACGGAGAAAGCAACTTGAGATTTAAACAACACACGGGAGGTGGGATAATGTAAAACAAAGAAGTCTATTCGAGATTTAAACAATACATGGAAGGGTAAGAGTATCACAAACGAAGAACACTACTTAAGAGTTGAAGAACACACATAAGGAGTGGGATAAACAACAAATGTAAAATTCTACTCGAGAGTTAAACAACACAATAAAGGAGTGGGATAATTACAAACGGAGAAAGCAACTTGAGATTTAAACAACACAGGGAGGTGGGATAATGTAAAACAAAGAAGTCTATTGAGATTTAAACAATACACGGAAGTAGGAAGAGTATCACAAACGAAGAACACTACTTAAGAGTTGAAGAACACACATAAGGAGTGGGATAAACAACAAATGTAAAATTCTACTCGAGAGTTAAACAACACAATAAAGGAGTGGGATAATTACAAACGGAGAAAGCAACTTGAGATTTAAACAACACACAGGAGGAGTGGGATAATGTAAAACAAAGAAGTCTATTCGAGATTTAAAAAATACGCAGAAGGAGTAAGAGTATCACAAACGAAGAACACTACTTAAGAGTTGAAGAACACACATAAGGAGTGGGATAAACAACAAATGTAAAATTCTACTGAGAGTTAAACAACACAATAAAGGAGTGGGATAATTACAAGCGGAGAAAGCAACTTGAGATTTAAACAACACACAGGAGGAGTGGGATAATGTAAAACAAAGAAGTCTATTGAGATTTAAACAATACATGAAAAGGTAAGAGTATCACAAACGAAGAACACTACTTAAGAGTTGAAGAACACACATAAGGAGTGGGATAAACAACAAATGTAAAATTCTACTCGAGAGTTAAACAACACAATAAAGGAGTGGGATAATTACGAACGGAGAAGGCAACTTGAGATTTAAACAACACACAGGAGGAGTGGGATAATGTCTAACAAAGAAGTCTATTAGAGATTTAAACAATACACAGAAGGAGTAAGAGTATCACAAACGAAGAACACTACTTAAGAGTTGAAGAACACACTAAGGGAGTGGGATAAACAACAAATGTAAAATTCTACTCGAGGGTTAAGCAACACAATAAAGGAGTGGGATAATTACAAACGGAGAAAGCAACTTGAGATTTAAACAACACACGGGAGGAGTAATAAAATAACAAGCGAAGAACACTACTTAAGAGTTGAAGAACACACATAAGGAGTGGGATAAACAACAAATGTAAAATTCTACTTGAGAGTTAAACAACAAAGGAGTGGGATAATTACAAGCGGAGAAAGCAACTTGAGATTTAAACAACACAGGAGGAGTGGGATAATGTAAAACAAAGAAGTCTATTCGAGATTTAAAAAATACACAGAAGGAGTAAGAGTATCACAAACGAAGAACACTACTTAAGAGTTGAAGAACACACATAAGGAGTGGGATAAACAACAAATGTAAAATTCTACTCGAGAGTTAAACAACACAATAAAGGAGTGGGATAATTACAAACGGAGAAGGCAACTTGAGATTTAAACAACACACAGGAGGAGTGGGATAATGTCAAGCAAAGAAGTCTATTCGAGATTTAAACAATACACAGGAGTAAGAGTATCACAAACGAATAACACTACTTAAGAGTTGAAGAACACACATAAGGAGTGGGATAAACAACAAATGTAAAATTCTACTCGAGAGTTAAACAACACAATAAAGGAGTGGGATAATTACAAACGGAGAAAGCAACTTGAGATTTAAACAACACACAGGAGGAGTGGGATAATGTAAAACAAAGAAGTCTATTCGAGATTTAAAAAATACACAGAAGGAGTAAGAGTATCACAAACGAAGAACACTACTTAAGAGTTGAAGAACACACATAAGGAGTGGGATAAACAACAAATGTAAAATTCTACTCGAGAGTTAAACAACACAATAAAGGAGTGGGATAATTACAAACGGAGAAAGCAACTTGAGATTTAAACAACACACAGGAGGAGTGGGATAATGTCTAACAAAGAAGTCTATTCGAGATTTAAACAATACACAGAAGGAGTAAGAGTATCACAAACGAAGAACACTACTTAAGAGTTGAAGAACACACATAAGGAGTGGGATAAACAACAAATGTAAAATTCTACTCGAGAGTTAAACAACACAATAAAGGAGTGGGATAATTACAAACGGAGAAAGCAACTTGAGATTTAAACAACACACAGGAGGAGTGGGAGAATGTAAAACAAAGAAGTCTATTCGAGATTTAAAAAATACACAGAAGGAGTAAGAGTATCACAAACGAAGAACACTACTTAAGAGTTGAAGAACACACATTAGGATTGGGATAAACAACAAATTTAAATTTCTAATCGAGATTTAAACAACCTGATAAAGGAGTGGGATAATTACAAGCGGAGAAAGGCAACTTGAGATTTAAACAACACACGGAGGAGTGGGATAATGTCTAACAAAGAAGTCTATTGAGATTTAAACAATACATGGAAGGAGTAAGAGTATCACAAGCGAAGAACACTACTTAAGAGTTGAAGAACACACATAAGGAGTGGGATAAACAACAAATGTAAAATTCTACTCGAGAGTTAAACAACACAATAAAGGTGGGATAATTACAAACGGAGAAAGCAACTTGAGATTTAAACAACACACAGGAGGAGTGGGATAATGTCAAACAAAGAAGTCTATTCGAGATTTAAACAATACACAGAAGGAGTAAGAGTATCACAAACGAAGAACACTACTTAAGAGTTGAAGAACACACATAAGGAGTGGGATAAACAACAAATGTAAAATTCTACTCGAGAGTTAAACAACACAATAAAGGAGTGGGATAATTACAAACGGAGAAAGCAACTTGAGATTTAAACAACACACAGGAGGAGTGGGATAATGTCAAACAAAGAAGTCTATTCGAGATTTAAAAAATACATAGAAGGAGTAAGAGTATCACAAACGAAGAACACTACTTAAGAGTTGAAGAACACACATAAGGAGTGGGATAAACAACAAATGTAAAATTCTACTCGAGAGTTAAACAACACAATAAAGGAGTGGGATAATTACAAACGGAGAAAGCAACTTGAGATTTAAACAACACACAGGAGGAGTGGGATAATGTAAAACAAAGAAGTCTATTCGAGATTTAAAAAATACATAGAAGGAGTAAGAGTATCACAAACGAAGAACACTACTTAAGAGTTGAAGAACACACATAAGGAGTGGGATAAACAACAAATGTAAAATTCTACTCGAGAGTTAAACAACACAATAAAGGAGTGGGATAATTACAAACGGAGAAAGCAACTTGAGATTTAAACAACACACAGGAGGAGTGGGATAATGTAAAACAAAGAAGTCTATTCGAGATTTAAAAAATACACAGGAGTAAGAGTATCACAAACGAAGAACACTACTTAAGAGTTGAAGAACACACATAAGGAGTGGGATAAACAACAAATGTAAAATTCTAATCGAGAGTTAAACAACAGAATAAAGGAGTGGGATAATTACAAGCGGAGAAAGCAACTTGAGATTTAAACAACACACGGGAGGTGGGATAATGTAAAACAATGAAGTCTATTCGAGATTTAAAAAATACACAGGAGTAAGAGTATCACAAACGAAGAACACTACTTAAGAGTTGAAGAACACACATAAGGAGTGGGATAAACAACAAATGTAAAATTCTACTCGAGAGTTAAACAACACAATAAAGGAGTGGGATAATTACAAGCGGAGAAAGCAACTTGAGATTTAAACAACACACAGGAGCCTTTGGATAATGTAAAACAAATAAGTCTATTAGAGATTTAAAAAATAAAAATAAGGAGTAAGAGTATCACAAACGAAGAACACTACTTAAGAGTTGAAGAACACACATAAGGAGTGGGATAAACAACAAATGTAAAATTCTACTCGAGAGTTAAACAACACAATAAAGGAGTGGGATAATTACAAGCGGAGAAAGCAACTTGAGATTTAAACAACACACGGAGGAGGTGGGATAATGTAAACAAAGAAGTCTATTGAGATTTAAACAATACACGAAGGAGTAAGAGTATCACAAGCGAAGAACACTACTTAAGAGTTGAAGAACACACATAAGGAGTGGGATAAACAACAAATGTAAAATTCTACTAGTGATTTAAACAACACAATAAAGGAGTGGGATAATTACAAACGGAGAAGGCAACTTGAGATTTAAACAACACACAGGAGGAGTGGGATAATGTCTAACAAAGAAGTCTATTCGAGATTTAAACAATACACAGAAGGAGTAAGAGTATCACAAACGAAGAACACTACTTAAGAGTTGAAGAACACACATAAGGAGTGGGATAAACAACAAATGTAAAATTCTACTCGAGAGTTAAACAACACAATAAAGGAGTGGGATAATTACAAACGGAGAAGGCAACTTGAGATTTAAACAACACACGGGAGGTGGGATAATGTCTAACAAAGAAGTCTATTCGAGATTTAAAAAATACGAGAAGGAGTAAGAGTATCACAAGCGAAGAACACTACTTAAGAGTTGAAGAACACACATAAGAGTGGGATAAACAACAAATGTAAAATTCTACTAGGAGTTAAACAACACAATAAAGGTGGGATAATTACAAACGGAGAATGCAACTTGAGATTTAAACAACACACAGGAGGAGTGGGATAATGTAAAACAATGAAGTCTATTCGAGATTTAAAAAATACACTGAAGGAGTAAGAGTATCACAAACGAAGAACACTACTTAAGAGTTGAAGAACACACATAAGGAGTGGGATAAACAACAAATGTAAAATTCTACTCGAGAGTTAAACAACACAATAAAGGAGTGGGATAATTACAAACGGAGAAAGCAACTTGAGATTTAAACAACACACAGGAGGAGTGGGATAATGTAAAACAAAGAAGTCTATTCGAGATTTAAAAAATACATAGAAGGAGTAAGAGTATCACAAACGAAGAACACTACTTAAGAGTTGAAGAACACACATAAGGAGTGGGATAAACAACAAATGTAAAATTCTACTCGAGAGTTAAACAACACAATAAAGGTGGGATAATTACAAGCGGAGAAAGCAACTTGAGATTTAAACAACACACAAGGAGTAATAAAATAACAAACGAAGAACACTACTTACGAGTTAAAGAACACACATAAGGAGTGGGATAAACAACAAATGTAAAAATCTACTTGAGATATAAACAACAAAGGAGTGGGATAATTACAAGCGAATAACTTGAGATTTAAACAACACACAAAGGAGTGGGATAAAGTAAAACAAAGAAGTCTATTCGAGATTTAAACAATACACAGAAGGAGTAAGAGTATCACAAACGAAGAACACTACTTAAGAGTTGAAGAACACACATAAGGAGTGGGATAAACAACAAATGTAAAATTCTACTCGAGAGTTAAACAACACAATAAAGGAGTGGGATAATTACAAACGGAGAAAGCAACTTGAGATTTAAACAACACACAGGAGGAGTGGGATAATGTAAACAAAGAAGTCTATTCGAGATTTAAACAATACACAGAAGAGGTAAGAGTATAACAAACGAAGAACACAACTTAAGAGTTGAAGAACACACATAAGGAGTGGGATAAACAACAAATGTAAAATTCTACTCGAGAGTTAAACAACTGATACATAAAGGAGTGGGATAATTACAAGCGGAGAAAGCAACTTGAGATTTAAACAACACACGAGGAGGTGGGATAATGTCTAAACAAAGAAGTCTATTCGAGATTTAAACAATACAGGAAGGAGTAAGAGTATCACAAGCGAAGAACACTACTTAAGAGTTGAAGAACACACATAAGGAGTGGGATAAACAACAAATGTAAAATTCTACTCGAGAGTTAAACAACACAATAAAGGAGTGGGATAATTACAAACGGAGAAAGCAACTTGAGATTTAAACAACACACAGGAGGAGTGGGATAATGTCTAACAAAGAAGTCTATTCGAGATTTAAACAATACACAGAAGGAGTAAGAGTATCACAAACGAAGAACACTACTTAAGAGTTGAAGAACACACATAAGGAGTGGGATAAACAACAAATGTAAAATTCTACTCGAGAGTTAAACAACACAATAAAGGAGTGGGATAATTACAAACGGAGAAAGCAACTTGAGATTTAAACAACACACAGGAGGAGTGGGATAATGTAAAACAAAGAAGTCTATTCGAGATTTAAAAAATACGCAGAAGGAGTAAGAGTATCACAAACGAAGAACACTACTTAAGAGTTGAAGAACACACATAAGGAGTGGGATAAACAACAAATGTAAAATTCTACTCGAGAGTTAAACAACACAATAAAGGAGTGGGATAATTACAAACGGAGAAAGCAACTTGAGATTTAAACAACACACGGAGGAGTGGGATAATGTCTAACAAAGAAGTCTATTGAGATTTAAACAATACAAGGAAAGGTAAGAGTATCACAAACGAAGAACACTACTTAAGAGTTGAAGAACACACATAAGGAGTGGGATAAACAACAAATGTAAAATTCTACTCGAGAGTTAAACAACACAATAAAGGAGTGGGATAATTACAAACGGAGAAAGCAACTTGAGATTTAAACAACACACAGGAGGAGTGGGATAATGTAAAACAAAGAAGTCTATTCGAGATTTAAAAAATACACAAGAGTAAGAGTATCACAAACGAAGAACACTACTTAAGAGTTGAAGAACACACATAAGGAGTGGGATAAACAACAAATGTAAAATTCTACTCGAGAGTTAAACAACACAATAAAGGAGTGGGATAATTACAAACGGAGAAAGCAACTTGAGATTTAAACAACACACAGGAGTGGGATAATGTAAAACAAAGAAGTCTATTGAGATTTAAAAATACACAGAAGGAGTAAGAGTATCACAAACGAAGAACACTACTTAAGAGTTGAAGAACACACATAAGGAGTGGGATAAACAACAAATGTAAAATTCTACTCGAGAGTTAAACAACACAATAAAGGAGTGGGATAATTACAAACGGAGAAAGCAACTTGAGATTTAAACAACACACAGGAGGAGTGGGATAATGTAAAACAAAGAAGTCTATTCGAGATTTAAAAAATACACAGAAGGAGTAAGAGTATCACAAACGAAGAACACTACTTAAGAGTTGAAGAACACACATAAGGAGTGGGATAAACAACAAATGTAAAATTCTACTCGAGAGTTAAACAACACAATAAGGAGTGGGATAATTACAAACGGAGAAAGCAACTTGAGATTTAAACAACACACAGGAGGAGTGGGATAATGTAAAACAAAGAAGTCTATTCGAGATTTAAAAAATACACAGAAGGAGTAAGAGTATCACAAACGAAGAACACTACTTAAGAGTTGAAGAACACACATAAGGAGTGGGATAAACAACAAATGTAAAATTCTACTCGAGAGATAAACAACACAATAAAGGAGTGGGATAATTACAAACGGAGAACGCAACTTGAGATTTAAACAACACACAGGAGGAGTGGGATAATGTCTAACAAAGAAGTCTATTAGAGATTTAAACAATACACAGAAGGAGTAAGAGTATCACAAACGAAGAACACTACTTAAGAGTTGAAGAACACACATAAGGAGTGGGATAAACAACAAATGTAAAATTCTACTCGAGAGTTAAACAACACAATAAAGGAGTGGGATAATTACAATCGGAGAAAGCAACTTGAGATTTAAACAACACACAGGAGAAGTGGGATAATGTCTAACAAAGAAGTCTATTCGAGATTTAAACAATACGAGAAGGAGTAAGAGTATCACAAACGAAGAACACTACTTAAGAGTTGAAGAACACACATAAGGAGTGGGATAAACAACAAATGTAAAATTCTACTCGAGAGTTAAACAACACAATAAAGGAGTGGGATAATTACAAACGGAGAAAGCAACTTGAGATTTAAACAACACACGGGAGGTGGGATAATGTAAAACAAAGAAGTCTATTGAGATTTAAAAATACACGGAAGGGTAAGAGTATCACAAGCGAAGAACACTACTTAAGAGTTGAAGAACACACATAGAGGGGGATACACAACAAATGTAAAATTCTACTGAGAGTTAAACAACACAATAAAGGAGTGGGATAATTACAAGCGGAGAAAGCAACTTGAGATTTAAACAACACAGGAGGAGTGGGATAATGTCTAACAAAGAAGTCTATTCGAGATTTAAACAATACAGAAGGAGTAAGAGTATCACAAACGAAGAACACTACTTAAGAGTTGAAGAACACACATAAGGAGTGGGATAAACAACAAATGTAAAATTCTACTCGAGAGTTAAACAACACAATAAAGGAGTGGGATAATTACAAACGGAGAAAGCAACTTGAGATTTAAACAACACACAGGAGGAGTGGGATAATGTAAAACAAAGAAGTCTATTGAGATTTAAAAATACACAAGAGTAAGAGTATCACAAACGAAGAACACTACTTAAGAGTTGAAGAACACACATAAGGAGTGGGATAAACAACAAATGTAAAATTCTACTCGAGAGTTAAACAACACAATAAAGGAGTGGGATAATTACAAACGGAGAAAGCAACTTGAGATTTAAACAACACACAGGAGTGGGATAATGTAAAAAAGAAGTCTATTCGAGATTTAAACAATACACGGAAAGGTAAGAGTATCACAAACGAAGAACACTACTTAAGAGTTGAAGAACACACATAAGGAGTGGGATAAACAACAAATGTAAAATTCTACTCGAGAGTTAAACAACACAATAAAGGAGTGGGATAATTACAAACGGAGAAAGCAACTTGAGATTTAAACAACACACAGGAGGAGTGGGATAATGTAAAACAAAGAAGTCTATTCGAGATTTAAACAATACACAGAAGGAGTAAGAGTATCACAAACGAAGAACACTACTTAAGAGTTGAAGAACACACATAAGGAGTGGGATAAACAACAAATGTAAAATTCTACTCGAGAGTTAAACAACACAATAAAGGAGTGGGATAATTACGAACGGAGAAGGCAACTTGAGATTTAAACAACACACAGGAGGAGTGGGATAATGTCTAACAAAGAAGTCTATTCGAGATTTAAACAATACACAGAAGGAGTAAGAGTATCACAAACGAAGAACACTACTTAAGAGTTGAAGAACACACATAAGGAGTGGGATAAACAACAAATGTAAAATTCTACTCGAGAGTTAAACAACACAATAAAGGAGTGGGATAATTACAAACGGAGAAAGCAACTTGAGATTTAAACAACACACAGGAGGAGTGGGATAATGTAAAACAAAGAAGTCTATTCGAGATTTAAAAATTACATGAATGAGTAAGAGTATCACAAGCGAAGAACACTACTTAAGAGTTGAAGAACACACATAAGGAGTGGGATAAACAACAAATGTAAAATTCTACTCGAGAGTTAAACAACATAATAAGGTGGGATAATTACAAGCGGAGAAAGCAACTTGAGATTTAAACAACACACGGGAGGAGTGGGATAATGTAAAACAAAGAAGTCTATTGAGATTTAAACAATACGAGAAGGAGTAAGAGTATCACAAGCGAAGAACACTACTTAAGAGTTGAAGAACACACATAAGGAGTGGGATAAACAACAAATGTAAAATTCTACTCGAGAGTTAAACAACACAATAAAGGGTGGGATAATTACAAGCGGAGAAAGCAACTTGAGATTTAAACAACACACGGGAGGTGGGATAATGTCTAACAAAGAAGTCTATTCGAGATTTAAACAATACACGGAAGGGTAAGAGTATCACAAACGAAGAACACTACTTAAGAGTTGAAGAACACACATAAGGAGTGGGATAAACAACAAATGTAAAATTCTACTCGAGAGTTAAACAACACAATAAAGGAGTGGGATAATTACAAACGGAGAAAGCAACTTGAGATTTAAACAACACACAGGAGGAGTGGGATAATGTAAAACAATGAAGTCTATTCGAGATTTAAAAAATACACAGAAGGAGTAAGAGTATCACAAACGAAGAACACTACTTAAGAGTTGAAGAACACACATAAGGAGTGGGATAAACAACAAATGTAAAATTCTACTCGAGAGTTAAACAACACAATAAAGGAGTGGGATAATTACGAACGGAGAAGGCAACTTGAGATTTAAACAACACACAGGAGGAGTGGGATAATGTAAAACAAAGAAGTCTATTCGAGATTTAAAAAATACACAAGAGTAAGAGTATCACAAACGAAGAACACTACTTAAGAGTTGAAGAACACACATAAGGAGTGGGATAAACAACAAATGTAAAATTCTACTCGAGAGTTAAACAACACAATAAAGGAGTGGGATAATTACAAACGGAGAAAGCAACTTGAGATTTAAACAACACACAGGAGGAGTGGGATAATGTAAAACAATGAAGTCTATTCGAGATTTAAAAAATACACAAAAGGAGTAAGAGTATCACAAACGAAGAACACTACTTAAGAGTTGAAGAACACACATAAGGAGTGGGATAAACAACAAATGTAAAATTCTACTCGAGAGTTAAACAACACAATAAAGGAGTGGGATAATTACAAACGGAGAAAGCAACTTGAGATTTAAACAACACACAGGAGGAGTGGGATAATGTAAAACAATGAAGTCTATTCGAGATTTAAAAAATACACAGAAGGAGTAAGAGTATCACAAACGAAGAACACTACTTAAGAGTTGAAGAACACACATAAGGAGTGGGATAAACAACAAATGTAAAATTCTACTCGAGAGTTAAACAACACAATAAAGGAGTGGGATAATTACGAACGGAGAAGGCAACTTGAGATTTAAACAACACACAGGAGGAGTGGGATAATGTCTAACAAAGAAGTCTATTCGAGATTTAAACAATACACAGAAGGAGTAAGAGTATCACAAACGAAGAACACTACTTAAGAGTTGAAGAACACACATAAGGAGTGGGATAAACAACAAATGTAAAATTCTACTCGAGGGTTAAACAACACAATAAAGGAGTGGGATAATTACAAACGGAGAAAGCAACTTGAGATTTAAACAACACACAGGAGGAGTGGGATAATGTAAAACAAAGAAGTCTATTCGAGATTTAAAAAATACATAAGTAAGAGTATCACAAGCGAAGAACACTACTGAAGACAAAGTGGGATAAACACAAATGTAAAATACTAAGAGTTAAACAACACACAAGGAGTGGGATAATTACAACAAATTTAAACATAAGGGAGGTGGGATAATTAAACAAAGAAGTCTATTCGAGATTTAAATTTAAACAATACAAGGAGTAAGAGTATCACAAACGAAGAACACTACTTAAGAGTTGAAGAACACACATAGGAGTGGGATAAACAACAAATGTAAAATTCTGAGAGTTTAAACAACACAATAAAGGTGGGATAATTACAAGCGGAGAAAGCAACTTGAGATTTAAACAACACACGGGAGGTGGGATAATGTAAAACAAAGAAGTCTATTCGAGATTTAAAAAATACACAGGAGTAAGAGTATCACAAACGAAGAACACTACTTAAGAGTTGAAGAACACACATAAGGAGTGGGATAAACAACAAATGTAAAATTCTACTCGAGAGTTAAACAACACAATAAAGGAGTGGGATAATTACAAACGGAGAAAGCAACTTGAGATTTAAACAACACACAGGAGGAGTGGGATAATGTAAAACAAAGAAGTCTATTCGAGATTTAAAAAATACACAGGAGTAAGAGTATCACAAACGAAGAACACTACTTAAGAGTTGAAGAACACACATAAGGAGTGGGATAAACAACAAATGTAAAATTCTACTCGAGAGTTAAACAACACAATAAAGGAGTGGGATAATTACAAACGGAGAAGGCAACTTGAGATTTAAACAACACACAGGAGGAGTGGGATAATGTCTAACAAAGAAGTCTATTCGAGATTTAAACAATACACAGAAGGAGTAAGAGTATCACAAACGAAGAACACTACTTAAGAGTTGAAGAACACACATAAGGAGTGGGATAAACAACAAATGTAAAATTCTACTCGAGAGTTAAACAACACAATAAAGGAGTGGGATAATTACAAACGGAGAAAGCAACTTGAGATTTAAACAACACACAGGAGGAGTGGGATAATGTAAAACAAAGAAGTCTATTCGAGATTTAAAAAATACACAGAAGGAGTAAGAGTATCACAAACGAAGAACACTACTTAAGAGTTGAAGAACACACATAAGGAGTGGGATAAACAACAAATGTAAAATTCTACTCGAGAGTTAAACAACACAATAAAGGAGTGGGATAATTACAAACGGAGAAAGCAACTTGAGATTTAAACAACACACAGGAGGAGTGGGATAATGTAAAACAAAGAAGTCTATTCGAGATTTAAAAAATACACAGGAGTAAGAGTATCACAAACGAAGAACACTACTTAAGAGTTGAAGAACACACATAAGGAGTGGGATAAACAACAAATGTAAAATTCTACTCGAGAGTTAAACAACACAATAAAGGAGTGGGATAATTACGAACGGAGAAAGCAACTTGAGATTTAAACAACACACGGGAGGTGGGATAATGTAAAACAAAGAAGTCTATTCGAGATTTAAAAATACAAGGAAGTAAAGAGTATCACAAGCGAAGAACACTACTTAAGAGTTGAAGAACACACATAAGAGTGGGATAAACAACAAATGTAAAATTCTACTCGAGAGTTAAACAACACAATAAAGGTGGGATAATTACAAGCGGAGAAAGCAACTTGAGAGTTAAACAACACACAGGAGGAGTGGGATAATGTCAAACAAAGAAGTCTATTCGAGATTTAAACAATACACAGAAGGAGTAAGAGTATCACAAACGAAGAACACTACTTAAGAGTTGAAGAACACACATAAGGAGTGGGATAAACAACAAATGTAAAATTCTACTCGAGAGTTAAACAACACAATAAAGGAGTGGGATAATTACAAACGGAGAAGGCAACTTGAGATTTAAACAACACACAGGAGGAGTGGGATAATGTCTAACAAAGAAGTCTATTCGAGATTTAAATAATACACAGAAGGAGTAAGAGTATCACAAACGAAGAACACTACTTAAGAGTTGAAGAACGCACATAAGGAATGGGATAAACAACAAATGTAAAATTCTACTCGAGAGTTAAACAACACAATAAAGGAGTGGGATAATTACAAACGGAGAAAGCAACTTGAGATTTAAACAACACACAGGAGGAGTGGGATAATGTAAAACAAAGAAGTCTATTCGAGATTTAAAAATACACGGAAGGAGTAAGAGTATCACAAGCGAAGAACACTACTTAAGAGTTGAAGAACACACATAAGGAGTGGGATAAACAACAAATGTAAAATTCTACTGAGAGTTAAACAACCTGATAAAGGAGTGGGATAATTACAAACGGAGAAAGCAACTTGAGATTTAAACAACACACAGGAGGAGTGGGATAATGTAAAACAAAGAAGTCTATTCGACATTTAAAAAATACATAGAAGGAGTAAGAGTATCACAAACGAAGAACACTACTTAAGAGTTGAAGAACACACATAAGGAGTGGGATAAACAACAAATGTAAAATTCTACTCGAGAGTTAAACAACACAATAAAGGAGTGGGATAATTACAAACGGAGAAGGCAACTTGAGATTTAAACAACACACAGGAGGAGTGGGATAATGTCTAACAAAGAAGTCTATTCGAGATTTAAACAATACATGGAAGGGTAAGAGTATCACAAGCGAAGAACACTACTTAAGAGTTGAAGAACACACATAAGGAGTGGGATAAACAACAAATGTAAAATTCTACTCGAGAGTTAAACAACACAATTAAGGAGTGGGATAATTACAAGCGGAGAAAGCAACTTGAGATTTAAACAACACGAGGAGGTGGGATAATGTAAAACAAAGAAGTCTATTCGAGATTTAAAAAATACACAGAAGGAGTAAGAGTATCACAAACGAAGAACACTACTTAAGAGTTGAAGAACACACATAAGGAGTGGGATAAACAACAAATGTAAAATTCTACTCGAGAGTTAAACAACACAATAAAGGAGTGGGATAATTACAAACGGAGAAAGCAACTTGAGATTTAAACAACACACAGGAGTGGGATAATGTAAAACAAAGAAGTCTATTCGATATTTAAACAATACACAGAAGGAGTAAGAGTATCACAAATGAAGAACACTACTTAAGAGTTGAAGAACACACATAAGGAGTGGGATAAACAACAAATGTAAAATTCTACTCGAGAGTTAAACAACACAATAAAGGTGGGATAATTACAAGCGGAGAAAGCAACTTGAGATTTAAACAACACACACAGGAGGTGGGATAATGTCTAACAAAGAAGTCTATTCGAGATTTAAACAATACGAGAAGGAGTAAGAGTATCACAAACGAAGAACACTACTTAAGAGTTGAAGAACACACATAAGGAGTGGGATAAACAACAAATGTAAAATTCTACTCGAGAGTTAAACAACACAATAAAGGAGTGGGATAATTACAAACGGAGAAAGCAACTTGAGATTTAAACAACACACGGGAGGTGGGATAATGTAAAAAAGAAGTCTATTCGAGATTTAAACAATACAGGAAGGAGTAAGAGTATCACAAGCGAAGAACTCTACTTTAGTGTTTAAGAACACAAATAAGGAGTGGGATAAACACAAAATGTTAAATTATACTGTATTGTTAAACAACACACTAGAGGAGTGGGATAATTACCAACGGAGAAAGCAACTTGAGATTTAAACAACACACGGGAGGTGGGATAATGTAAAACAAAGAAGTCTATTCGAGATATAAAAAATACACAGAAGGAGTAAGAGTATCACAAAAGAAGAACACTACTTAAGAGTTGAAGAACACACATAATGATTGGGATAAACAACAAATATAAAATACTACTAGGAGTTAAACAACCTGATAAAGGGTGGGATAATTACAAGCGGAGAAAGCAACTTGAGATTTAAACAACACACGGGAGGAGTGGGATAATGTAACAAACAAGAAGTCTATTCGAGATTTAAACAATACAGAAGGAGTAAGAGTATCACAAACGAAGAACACTACTTAAGAGTTGAAGAACACACATAAGGAGTGGGATAAACAACAAATGTAAAATTCTACTCGAGAGTTAAACAACACAATAAAGGAGTGGGATAATTACAAACGGAGAAAGCAACTTGAGATTTAAACAACACACAGGAGGAGTGGGATAATGTAAAACAAAGAAGTCTATTCGAGATTTAAAAAATACAGAGAAGGTAAAGAGTATCACAAACGAAGAACACTACTTAAGAGTTGAAGAACACACATAAGGAGTGGGATAAACAACAAATGTAAAATTCTACTCGAGAGTTAAACAACACAATAAAGGAGTGGGATAATTACAAACGGAGAAAGCAACTTGAGATTTAAACAACACACAGGAGGAGTGGGATAATGTCTAACAAAGAAGTCTATTCGAGATTTAAACAATACAGAAGGAGTAAGAGTATCACAAACGAAGAACACTACTTAAGAGTTGAAGAACACACATAAGGAGTGGGATAAACAACAAATGTAAAATTCTACTCGAGAGTTAAACAACACAATAAAGGAGTGGGATAATTACGAACGGAGAAGGCAACTTGAGATTTAAACAACACACAGGAGGAGTGGGATAATGTCTAACAAAGAAGTCTATTCGAGATTTAAACAATACACAGAAGGAGTAAGAGTATCACAAACGAAGAACACTACTTAAGAGTTGAAGAACACACATAAGGAGTGGGATAAACAACAAATGTAAAATTCTACTCGAGGGTTAAACAACACAATAAAGGAGTGGGATAATTACAAACGGAGAAAGCAACTTGAGATTTAAACAACACACAGGAGGAGTGGGATAATGTAAAACAAAGAAGTCTATTCGAGATTTAAAAAATACACAGGAGTAAGAGTATCACAAACGAAGAACACTACTTAAGAGTTGAAGAACACACATAAGGAGTGGGATAAACAACAAATGTAAAATTCTACTCGAGAGTTAAACAACACAATAAAGGAGTGGGATAATTACAAACGGAGAAAGCAACTTGAGATTTAAACAACACACAGGAGGAGTGGGATAATGTCTAACAAAGAAGTCTATTCGAGATTTAAACAATACGCAGAAGGAGTAAGAGTATCACAAGCGAAGAACACTACTTAAGAGTTGAAGAACACACAAGGAGTGGGATAAACAACAAATGTAAAATTACTCGAGAGTTAAACAACACAATAAAGGGTGGGATAATTACAAGCGGAGAAAGCAACTTGAGATTTAAACAACACACGGAGAGGTGGGATAATGTAAAACAAAGAAGTCTATTCGAGATTTAAACAATACATGGAAGGAGTAAGAGTATCACAAGCGAAGAACACTACTTAAGAGTTGAAGAACACACATAAGGAGTGGGATAAACAACAAATGTAAAATTCTACTCGAGAGTTAAACAACCTGATAAAGAGTGGGATAATTACAAGCGGAGAAAGCAACTTGAGATTTAAACAACACACGGGAGAGGTGGGATAATGTAAAACAAAGAAGTCTATTCGAGATTTAAACAATACAGGAAGGAGTAAGAGTATCACAAGCGAAGAACACTACTTAAGAGTTGAAGAACACACATAAGAGTGGGATAAACAACAAATGTAAAATTCTACTGAGAGTTAAACAACACAATAAAGGTGGGATAATTACAAGCGGAGAAAGCAACTTGAGATTTAAACAACACAGGAGGAGTGGGATAATGTAAAACAAAGAAGTCTATTCGAGATTTAAACAATACACAGAAGGAGTAAGAGTATCACAAACGAAGAACACTACTTAAGAGTTGAAGAACACACATAAGGAGTGGGATAAACAACAAATGTAAAATTCTACTCGAGAGTTAAACAACACAATAAAGGAGTGGGATAATTACAAACGGAGAAAGCAACTTGAGATTTAAACAACACACAGGAGGAGTGGGATAATGTAAAACAAAGAAGTCTATTCGAGATTTAAAAAATACACAGAAGGAGTAAGAGTATCACAAACGAAGAACACTACTTAAGAGTTGAAGAACACACATAAGGAGTGGGATAAACAACAAATGTAAAATTCTACTCGAGAGTTAAACAACACAATAAAGGAGTGGGATAATTACAAACGGAGAACGCAACTTGAGATTTAAACAACACACAGGAGGAGTGGGATAATGTCTAACAAAGAAGTCTATTCGAGATTTAAACAATACACAGAAGGAGTAAGAGTATCACAAACGAAGAACACTACTTAAGAGTTGAAGAACACACATAAGGAGTGGGATAAACAACAAATGTAAAATTCTACTCGAGAGTTAAACAACACAATAAAGGAGTGGGATAATTACTAACGGAGAAGGCAACTTGAGATTTAAACAACACAGGAGGAGTGGGATAATGTCTAACAAAGAAGTCTATTCGAGATTTAAACAATACACAGAAGGAGTAAGAGTATCACAAACGAAGAACACTACTTAAGAGTTGAAGAACACACATAAGGAGTGGGATAAACAACAAATGTAAAATTCTACTCGAGAGTTAAACAACACAATAAAGGAGTGGGATAATTACAAACGGAGAAAGCAACTTGAGATTTAAACAACACACAGGAGGAGTGGGATAATGTAAAACAAAGAAGTCTATTCGAGATTTAAAAATACGAGAAGGAGTAAGAGTATCACAAACGAAGAACACTACTTAAGAGTTGAAGAACACACATAAGAGTGGGATAAACAACAAATGTAAAATTCTACTCGAGAGTTAAACAACACAATAAAGAGTGGGATAATTACAAGCGGAGAAAGCAACTTGAGATTTAAACAACACACGGGAGGAGTGGGATAATGTAAAACAAAGAAGTCTATTCGAGATTTAAACAATACAGGAAGGAGTAAGAGTATCACAAGCGAAGAACACTACTTAGAGTTGAAGAACACACATAAGGAGTGGGATAAACAACAAATGTAAAATTCTACTCGAGAGTTAAACAACACAATAAAGGAGTGGGATAATTACAAACGGAGAAAGCAACTTGAGATTTAAACAACACACGGGAGGTGGGATAATGTCTAACAAAGAAGTCTATTGAGATTTAAACAATACATGAAGGAGTAAGAGTATCACAAACGAAGAACACTACTTAAGAGTTGAAGAACACACATAAGGAGTGGGATAAACAACAAATGTAAAATTCTACTCGAGAGTTAAACAACACAATAAAGGAGTGGGATAATTACAAACGGAGAAAGCAACTTGAGATTTAAACAACACACAGGAGGAGTGGGATAATGTAAAACAAAGAAGTCTATTCGAGATTTAAAAAATACACAGGAGTAAGAGTATCACAAACGAAGAACACTACTTAAGAGTTGAAGAACACACATAAGGAGTGGGATAAACAACAAATGTAAAATTCTACTCGAGAGTTAAACAACACAATAACGCTGTGGTTTAATTACAAACGGAGAAAGCAACTTGAGATTTAAACAACACACAGGAGGAGTGGGATAATGTCAAACAAAGAAGTCTATTGAGATTTAAACAATACGAGAAGGTAAGAGTATCACAAGCGAAGAACACTACTTAAGAGTTGAAGAACACACATAAGGAGTGGGATAAACAACAAATGTAAAATTCTACTCGAGAGTTAAACAACACAATAAAGGAGTGGGATAATTACAAACGGAGAAAGCAACTTGAGATTTAAACAACACACAGGAGGAGTGGGATAATGTCTAACAAAGAAGTCTATTCGAGATTTAAACAATACACAGAAGGAGTAAGAGTATCACAAACGAAGAACACTACTTAAGAGTTGAAGAACACACATAAGGAGTGGGATAAACAACAAATGTAAAATTCTACTCGAGAGTTAAACAACACAATAAAGGAGTGGGATAATTACAAACGGAGAAAGCAACTTGAGATTTAAACAACACACAGGAGGAGTGGGATAATGTAAAACAAAGAAGTCTATTCGAGATTTAAAAAATACACAGAAGGAGTAAGAGTATCACAAACGAAGAACACTACTTAAGAGTTGAAGAACACACATAAGGAGTGGGATAAACAACAAATGTAAAATTCTACTCGAGAGTTAAACAACACAATAAAGGAGTGGGATAATTACAAACGGAGAAGGCAACTTGAGATTTAAACAACACACAGGAGGAGTGGGATAATGTCAAACAAAGAAGTCTATTCGAGATTTAAACAATACACAGAAGGAGTAAGAGTATCACAAACGAAGAACACTACTTGAGAGTTGAAGAACACACATAAGGATTGGGATAAACAACAAATATAAAATTCTACTCGGGAGTTAAAGAACACAATAAAGGAGAGATAATTACAAGCGGAGAAGTCAATTTGAGATTTAAACAACACATGGAGGAGTAATAAAATAACAAGCGAAGAACTCTACTTGAGAGAGTTAAACAAAACACAAAAGGTGTTCAATAAACAACAAACGAACAAATCTACTTGAGAGATATAAACAACAAACTTTGGAGATGGAAGATATACAAACGAATAACTCTGCTCGACAGTTAAACAACACACTAAAGGAGTGGGATAATGTCAAACAAAGAAGTCTATTCGAGATTTAAATAATACACAGAAGGAGTAAGAGTATCACAAACGAAGAACACTACTTAAGAGTTGAAGAACACACATAAGGAGTGGGATAAACAACAAATGTAAAATTCTACTCGAGAGTTAAACAACACAATAAAGGAGTGGGATAATTACAAACGGAGAAAGCAACTTGAGATTTAAACAACACACAGGAGGAGTGGGATAATGTAAAACAATGAAGTCTATTCGAGATTTAAAAAATACACAGGAGTAAGAGTATCACAAACGAAGAACACTACTTAAGAGTTGAAGAACACACATAAGGAGTGGGATAAACAACAAATGTAAAATTCTACTCGAGAGTTAAACAACACAATAAAGGAGTGGGATAATTACAAACGGAGAAAGCAACTTGAGATTTAAACAACACACAGGAGGGTTTTCCTCCAGCCACCAGTCTCCGGTGGTTGTATCACATTAGACACGCGCCTGTTTCCTATATTCCTTGTTTCCTGATCTTTCCAGGCGTACCAAGATCGATTATTTTGGAGCACGGACGCGCCCTACACATCCTTTCCGAGCTTGCGCCGTTTTTTTATCCGAATTTTTAGCCGGTTTTCCTCCGGCCACCAGTCTCTGGTGGTTGTACTACTGTAGTCACGCGCCTACTACTTCTCTTCCTTGTTTTCTGAGCTTTCCAGGCGTACCAAGATCGATTATTTTGGACGACGGACGCGCTCTACACAATCTTTCCAAGCTTGCGCCGTTTTTCGTTCCGAATTTTAGGGTTTCTGATGGATGCTGAAATTCTTTTTCCCGAACTTTCTGCATTCAATTCAGCTCCGGCTGCCGCTGCTCATGTTGCAGCATCTTCGGCTGCTGAGGTGGTGTCTCCTCCATGGAACCATACCGCGCCAAGGCAGGAAGCTACTACGGCTCTTCATTCTCTTCCGAACCGGCCATTGTGGGCACTTAGGGCCCGACTCTTGAGCCGGTTCGTAAAGGTACGTTTCTGTCCGTTAAACTTAATGATGATTTTTATTCTGAGCAGATTGCTAATTGCTCATCTTCTTCTTTTATCGGACGATTGATTCTGCCCAAGGGTTCCTCACCATGGAAATTTCATGACCTACGTGAGACGTTGAAAAAGATTTGGCATACGGAGGCTTGGTCCATGCTTTCGATTGATGCAGGATACTTTGTCTTTCGGTTCTATTCCAAGCAAACGAGATTCAATTTTCGTTCGAGCTTATGGAAGCTATCAACAGGTAATCTCTACCTACAGCCTTGGGTTCCTAATTTCGTTCCAGGCAAAACAGCATCCACACGGGTGCGTGTTTGGGTTCGTTTATATGGTTTGCTTTATGAACACCATCATCGATCAGTGATTATGGCACTTGCGGCTGCTCTTGGAACACCGATTAGGATTGATACGCCTTCTTTAGATCGCTGTTTTGGTAACTACGTTAAGGTCCTGGTGGAAGTTGATCTTTCTCAAGCTTTAGAATCAAAGATTCAACTAGAAACTCCTGTCGGTGATATTTGGATTGAAGCTTATTATGAGGATTTACCTGTTTTTTGCCATTCTTGCCTTGTTGTTGGTCATAAAATGGAGAATTGCAGCAGGAACAAAGATAAGGAGATGTCTAGGCCCAGCTCACCGCCTCCTAGGGTAAAATCTAATGCTAACTTAGCACAATCAACTTTGGTTGCTATTCCGCCAGTGGTTATAAACGCACAATCTGAACGTTTACCACCTGCTGGTCCATTGGCGACTTCTACTGTTGTGGTTTCAAATCCACGATGCTCTGGGATTGGAAGTTTCTCCATGACGTAATGTTAATTTGCTAAGCTAAACGCTTTCATGGGTTGTATCTCCGTTGTCGGAGTCGAACCGGTTTGCCTTGTTGGATTCGAACATGGTGGAAGATGAGAACTTGGGTGGTGAGTCTGAGATTTCGCTTTTGCAAGATTCGATTCACATATGACCTCGCAACCTTCAACTCCTATTGCGCACCTAACACATCTTCATTGGGCGATTCTATGGAGGCTAATATGCGAATAAAAGATTGATTGAGATTATGCGTGAGCATTAACAACCCATCTAATGCCACTAAGGCTGCCTCTTCATCCCCTAATTCTCCCTCGCCTGCCGCTATTAATGCCATGGGGATTGCGGCAGGTGCAAGATGGGCAGACTTAGTAGACGGTGATATAAATGATGATAATTCTTCGCTGGATATTACAACTCTTACATCTGCTACTTGCCATGCAGATTCCTCTCACGTTGTTTCCCAATGAATGTTCTGTTTTGGAACATTCGGGGTATTGGGAATGCTCCCTCACAAGATATGCTCAAGCATCATGTAGTTTCTACTCGTCCTCGTTGGTTTGCTATTGCGGAACCAAAGGTTCCTTCCTCCTCCATACCAGATTCTTATTGGAATGCGATGCGAATGCGCTTTCTTGGTGAAAATACGCGCCCTAACAGTCTTCCTAACTTATGGGTTTTGGAAGATCTCTCTTCTTCTGGTTCTTCTATAATTTTCTCTTCTTCTCAAGTTCTTGTTATTAAAGTTTCTTGGCTTCAACGGGACTTCCTATTAGCGTTTATTCATGCCCATGCTGATTATATCGTAAATCCGAGACTTATGGCGTGATTCTTGCTTTTGCCAAACACACCCTTGCTTTTGGTGGGAGATTTCAATCTTGTGATTGGTGCACATGAACGATCGAATGGTACTCCTCGGTTAAATGCGGAAACCATGGATTTCGTTCATTTATCAATGATGGGGAGTTCTTATCGATTCCTAGTTCGCTGCTTTTTACTTGGTGAATCGTTTCTCTAGTGGTTATCTAGAGACACGTATTGATAGGGCTCTTTCTTCACAATCCTTTTTGGATTTATGGGACTCGATGATGGTTCGTGTGGGCTTGCGTACTTGCTGGGATCACACCCCTCTTTGTTTCTGTAGCATGAACAAGCGCTATCTCGTCCTCGACCATTGATTCCAAGCAATGTGGCTTAGTCACGATTCGTTTGAGGAGTTAATTAAGCTTTCTGGAAAACTCCTATTACGGCCATGGGCTCTTTTCTTTGGTTATCCGGAAATTAAAGAGGCTGAAATCCGCTATCATAGATTGGAATATTAATGTCTTTGGCGAGCTTAATTCTCTTCTTCTGCTAACGTAATAAGTTGGAGTTGGTTCGTGACACAATTATCCCTCCATGGTCCGATAAATGATGTTCCTCGCAAGGAACTTGAGGCGATCGCGACTACAATGCTATTACGAATCAAGAGGCAACTTTTTGCGTCAAAAGAACAAGGCTGCGTGGTTAAAAAGCGGTGATAGAAATTACGGTTTTTCCATCGTTCTCTAAAGATTCAAAAGGTATTCTCGGTATTTCCTCTTTGATAATTGATGGCTCTATCAATCATGATGCAATTCGGATCCGGAATCATATGATTTCTTATTATGAGAATCATTCTCACAAACTCATTACAGTTGTCTCGTTCGATGAACTAGATGAGCTTATCCATAGTTCGATTACGGATGAACAAAATCAATTGCTAATCGATATTCCTTCCGAGGATGACATTCGTCATGTTGTTTTCAGTATGTCACCTGATAGTGCTCTGGACGGATGGTTTCGGGAAGTTTCTATCAATCTATGTGGCACATTATTGGTGCGGAGGTGTCTTTGGCGATTGCGTTCTTCCTTCATGGTCATTTCCCGGCAGGTATGAACTCTAGTTTTGTCACTCTTATTCGAAAATCAGAGATGCGTTGCGTATTGAAGATTTCCGCCTATTGTTCTTGGTAATTTTCTTTATAAGATTATTGCTAAGATTTTAGCTGATCGTTTGGGTCCGATTTTATCGGGGTTGCTCTCCTTTCATCAATTTGGTTTTATTAGAGGAGACATACATGATTGTATTGCCTTAGCCTCTGAAGGAGTTAATAGTCTTGGTCTTCACCGTAGTAAGGTAATCTGGTGTTGAAGGTTGACATCAGGAAAGCCTTTGATACTCTAAATTGGGACTTTCTTTTGGCGGTTCTCACAAAATATGGTTTCTCTTCTACCTTTGTTGGTTGGATTAATCATATTCTTCACTCGCAAAGCTCTCGGTTACGATTAATGGGGCTCAGGAAGGTACTTTGGCTGTTCTCGGGGAGTTCGTCAAGGGATCCTCTTTCCCTCTTCTCTTTTGCATCGCGGAGGAAGTTCTTAGCAAGCTTCTCTCGAAGGCGCCATTCAGGAGAGCTCACTCCTTTATTCATTGGACAATCTCTTACTTTTCCTTCTCACCTTCTTTATGCGGATGATGTGATTATTTTTGCGGGGCTACTCTGCGGTGTCGGACTATTCTTAGGATCCCGGAAAAATATCTTTGCCAGTGGGAACACTTCATCCTCGAAGTCCAGGCTTATCTTAGTACTTTTCTCACCCGAGTCGGGAAGAACCACTTGTCGAGAATCATGGATATTATCGAGGGTCACCTTCCTTTCACGTATTGGGAGTTCCACTTTTCCGTGGGGCACCTCGGACTTGTCATTTACAATCCCTGCGGACTCGATTCTAGAAAAGTTTAGTAAATGGAAGGGCACTTCTCTCTCTATGGCGGTCGTTTATGTCTTGTTCAATCGGTGATCGAGGATCTTTTGTACACTCTATGATGGTTTATCGTTGGCCTTTGACTCTTCTTAAGCGTATGGATCTTGGCATTCGTAATTTCGTCAAACCGGGATACTCTGAAGAGCATCGACTTCTATCTCTTGGAAGCGTTGTTGTGCTCCAAAGTCCGAGGTGGTCTTGGTATTCGTTCTCTGGTTCTGCTAATAAGGCGTATCTTTCTCGTCTTGCTTGGGATATTTGGTGAAGGTTCCATATCTAGATATCTTTAAGCGTTTCTTCGGCATGCTTCCTTACGCTCTTATGTTGCTTCCTCGATTTGGTTTGGATTTAAGATTGTTTCCCACTTCAATCCAAGTCTAGATGGTTAGCGTGTCAAGGCTCTCGCCACGTTTAAAGCTTGATGATTGGCTTGGCTCTGATGTTAGACGGAAATTGGTATTCCTATTCATCTTGACATCACTTGAGTTCCCTATTTACGAGTATTGGACTCATTTGGTTGGTTTCTTTTGGATGGGTTCCGTATGGCTTTTCGAGATGTTACCGCGACATTCTCTCCTATCATCCGCTCCATCCGGTTACGATACTAAATATCCGGTGAATCTCTAGAACGGTTCGATTTCTACCAAAAGCCTATCACTCTTCTTGCCGCGTTTCCTTAAGATCGACCGGGATCTTGGATATGGGCTCCTTTATCCCACCCGTCGTTCTATCACGATTTGGAAGGCTATTTATGGTGTTCTTCCAACTATTGAAAGCTAACGGCTCTGGTTTTGTTGGTCCTTGATTGTGTGTTTTTGCTATCTTGCTATGGATTGCCAAGACCATTCTTTGGTCTCTTGTCCGTTCACTCGGACTATCGGCATACTCTATTTGATCTTTTCGAGTTCCTTTTCGAGATTGCTTTAGTTTTGGAGAGCTTATATATGCCATGGGTCAACATTTTAGCTCTCGATTCTCTCTTTGGCGTCTTGCCTTTGTGACGCATTTGGGTGCTTTGAATTGTATGCATAATCATTGCTTATTTGATGGTGTTCCTGTTTCCAGGCATTCTATTTTGCTTCTGATTTGGAGTCTTGTAGGTGAGGCTAATTCCCACCCTCTTGGTTCTATGGCTAATAATCAAGTTGATTTACAAGTCCTTCATTCTTTTTGTATTCAAGGGTGCCCGCCTAAGTCACGAGATATCATTGAGGTCGTTGGTATCCCCTCTCCGGGATGGATTAAATGCAACACGGATGGAAGTTCTCTTGCGCTCTGGCTCCTCTCTAATTTGGGTTTTAGAGATTCAAATGGTACCGTGATGGGTTGCTTTGTAAATCAGCTGGGTACGCTTTATGCTTTTGAAGCCGAGTTACTTGCGGTTATGATTGGCATTGAATTGGCTCACACCCAGGGCTGGAATAAGATTTGGTTGGAGACAGATTCTACTTATGTAGCGAATTTGCTCTCCGCGGGTACTAACTCGGTCCCATGGACATTCCGGACCGTGGCTATTGACTCTCTCTCATATCGTGACATGGATTTGGTGTCTCATATTTTCGTGAAGGCAACACGATTGATGCTCTCTCAAAGTTGGATCTGGAGGTTTCGACTTCTCCTTTGGATGTCATTCGACCTCACATACAGGGGACATGTCGGTTTACCTTATTATAGGTTTCCATAGCGCTAACTTTCGAGCACTCTTTTTCCCGACCATGGGTTTTCCCACTGGTTTTTCCATGATGGGTTTAACGAGGCCTGAGTTGCAACCAAGGATCACCTTGATCCCGGGTTATGTTATTTTTGTTTCTTTGTTTGTTTCACTTGTTTCGCGTTGTAACCCGCCTGTGGGTTCCATTGTAATCTCTACTTTTACGCTTTGTACTCTTTTACTTTTATTAATATATGCTCTATTTATGAAAAAAAAAAAAAACAACACACAGGAGGAGTGGGATAATGTCTAACAAAGAAGTCTATTCGAGATTTAAACAATACACAGAAGGAGTAAGAGTATCACAAACGAAGAACACTACTTAAGAGTTGAAGAACACACATAAGGAGTGGGATAAACAACAAATGTAAAATTCTACTCGAGGGTTAAACAACACAATAAAGGAGTGGGATAATTACAAACGGAGAAAGCAACTTGAGATTTAAACAACACACAGGAGGTGGGATAATGTAAAACAAAGAAGTCTATTCGAGATTTAAAAAATACGCAGAAGGAGTAAGAGTATCACAAACGAAGAACACTACTTAAGAGTTGAAGAACACACATAAGGAGTGGGATAAACAACAAATGTAAAATTCTACTCGAGAGTTAAACAACACAATAAAGGAGTGGGATAATTACAAACGGAGAAAGCAACTTGAGATTTAAACAACACACAGGAGGAGTGGGATAATGTAAAACAAAGAAGTCTATTCGAGATTTAAAAAATACACAGAAGGAGTAAGAGTATCACAAACGAAGAACACTACTTAAGAGTTGAAGAACACACATAAGGAGTGGGATAAACAACAAATGTAAAATTCTACTCGAGGGTTAAACAACACAATAAAGGAGTGGGATAATTACGAACGGAGAAGGCAACTTGAGATTTAAACAACACACAGGAGGAGTGGGATAATGTCTAACAAAGAAGTCTATTCGAGATTTAAAAAATACACAGAAGGAGTAAGAGTATCACAAACGAAGAACACTACTTAAGAGTTGAAGAACACACATAAGGAGTGGGATAAACAACAAATGTAAAATTCTACTCGAGAGTTAAACAACACAATAAAGGAGTGGGATAATTACAAACGGAGAAGGCAACTTGAGATTTAAACAACACACAGGAGGAGTGGGATAATGTCTAACAAAGAAGTCTATTAGAGATTTAAACAATACACAGAAGGAGTAAGAGTATCACAAACGAAGAACACTACTTAAGAGTAGAAGAACACACATAAGGAGTGGGATAAACAACAAATGTAAAATTCTACTCGAGAGTTAAACAACACAATAAAGGAGTGGGATAATTACAAACGGAGAAAGCAACTTGAGATTTAAACAACACACAGGAGGAGTGGGATAATGTAAAACAAAGAAGTCTATTCGAGATTTAAAAAATACACAGAAGGAGTAAGAGTATCACAAACGAAGAACACTACTTAAGAGTTGAAGAACACACATAAGGAGTGGGATAAACAACACAATAAAGGAGTGGGATAATTACAAACGGAGAACGCAACTTGAGATTTAAACAACACACAGGAGGAGTGGGATAATGTCAAACAAAGAAGTCTATTCGAGATTTAAACAATACACAGAAGGAGTAAGAGTATCACAAACGAAGAACACTACTTAAGAGTAGAAGAACACACATAAGGAGTGGGATAAACAACAAATGTAAAATTCTACTCGAGAGTTAAACAACACAATAAAGGAGTGGGATAATTACAAACGGAGAAAGCAACTTGAGATTTAAACAACACACAGGAGGAGTGGGATAATGTAAAACAAAGAAGTCTATTCGAGATTTAAAAAATACACAGAAGGAGTAAGAGTATCACAAACGAAGAACACTACTTAAGAGTTGAAGAACACACATAAGGAGTGGGATAAACAACACAATAAAGGAGTGGGATAATTACAAACGGAGAACGCAACTTGAGATTTAAACAACACACAGGAGGAGTGGGATAATGTCAAACAAAGAAGTCTATTCGAGATTTAAACAATACACAGAAGGAGTAAGAGTATCACAAACGAAGAACACTACTTGGGATAAACAACAAGTATAAAATTCTACTCGGGAGTTAAATAAAACAATAATGGGAGAGAGATAATTACAAACGGAGAAGTCAATTTGAGATTTAAACAACACACAAGCGGAGTAATAAAATAACGAACGAAGAACTCTACTTGAGAGTTAAACAAAACACAAAAGGTGTTGAATAAACAACAAACGAACAAATCTACTTGAGAGATATTTTTTTTTTCATAAATAGAGCATATATTAATAAAAGTAAAAGAGTACAAAGCGTAAAAGTAGAGATTACAATGGAACCCACAGGCGGGTTACAACGCGAAACAAGTGAAACAAACAAAGAAACAAAAATAACATAACCCGGGATCAAGGTGATCCATGGTTGCAACCGCGGGCCTCGTTAAAACCCAGTCATGGAAAAACCCAGTGGGAAAAACCCATGGCTGGGAAAAAGAGTGCCTGAGCGTTAGCGTTGCGGAAACCTATAATAAGGTAAACCGTACATGTCCCTGTGTATGTGAGGTCGAATGACATCCAAAGGAGAAGTCCAGAAACCCTCCAGATCCAACTTTGAGAGAGCATCGGCCGTGTTGCCTTCCACGAAAAATATGAGACACCGAAAATCCATGTCAAGCATATGAGAGATAGTCAATAGCCAGCGGTTCGAATTTCCATGGGACCGAGTTAGTACCATGGAACAAATTAAGCTACATAAGTAGAATCATGTCACCAAATCTTATTCCGATACAGGTGTGAGCCAATTCAATGCCAATCATAACCGCAAGTAACTCGCTAAAAGCATAAAGCGTACCGGTGATTTACAAAGCAACCCATCACGGTACCATTTGAATCTCTAAAACCCGGCCATGATGAAGAGGAGCAGAGCGCAAGAGAACTTCCATCCGTGTTGCATTTAATCCATCCGGAGAGGGGATACCAGGACCTCAATGATATCTCGTGACTTAGCGGGCACCCTTGAATCTGAAAAGAATGAAGGACTTGTAAATCAACTTGATTATTAGCCATAGAACCAAGAGGGTGGGAATTAGCCTGCCTACAAGACTCAAATCGAAGCAAAATAGAATGCAGGAAGCAGGAACACCATCAAATAAGCAATGATTACGCATGATCCAAAGCACCCAATGCCGTCACAAAAGGCAAGACGCATACAAAGAGAGAATCGAGAGCTAAAATGTTGACCCATGGCATATAATGAAGCTCTCAAAACTAAAGCAATCTCGAAAAGGAACTGGAAAAGATCAAATAGAGTATGCGGATAGTCAGGTGAGCGGACAAGAGACGATAAATGGTCTTGGCAATCCATAGCGACATAGCAAAAACACACACGAAGGACCAACAAAACCAGAGCCCCGGTTTCTCAATAGTTGGAAGAACACCATAAATAGCCTTCAAAGCGTGATAGAAACGAGGTGGGATAAAGAGCCCATATCCAAGATCCCAGTCAATCTTAAGGAAACGCGGCCAAAAGTGATAGGCTTGCTTGGTAGAAATCGAACCGTCTAGAGATTCGGTCCGAATCTGTATCGAGAACGGATGGAGCAGGATGATAGGAGAGAATGTCGCGAGTAACATCTGGAAAGCCACGGAACCCATCCAAGAAGAAACCAACCGGTAGGAGTCCAATACTCGAAATAGGAACTTCAGTGATGCGAAGATGAATAGGAATACCAATTACATCCATAATCTGTGAGCCAATCATCAAGCGAAGCGTGGTGAGAGCCTTGACACGCTAACCATCTAGACTTGGATTGAAGTGTGGAAACAATCCTTAAATCAAACCAAATCGAGGAAGCAACATAAGGCGTAAGGAAGCATGCGAGAAAAGAAACTGGCGAAGATATCTAGATATGGAACCTTCATTGAATATCCCAAGCAAGGCGAGAAAGATCGCCTTATTAGCGACAACGGAAGCGAATACCAAGACCACCCTCGGACTTTGGAGCACAACAACGCTTCCAAGAGATAGAAGTCGATGCTCTCTTGAGTATCCCGGTTTAGACGAAATTACGAATGCGGCATCCATACGCTTAAGAAGAGTCAAAGGCCAACGATAAACCATCATAGAGTGTACAAAAGATCCTGGATCCTTGATTGAACAAGACATAAACGACCGGCCATAGAGAGAAGTGCCCTTCCATTTACTAAACTTTTCTAGAATCGAGTCCATGAGGTTGTAAATGACAAGTCCGAGGTGCCCACGGAAAAGTGGAACTCCCAAATACGTGAAAGGAAGGTGACCCTCGATAATATCCATGATTACGCACAAGTGGTTCTTCGACTCGGGTGAGAAAAGTACTAAGATAAATACAGACTTCGAGGATTGAAGTGTTGTCGACCAAAGACATATTTTTCCGGGATCCTAAGAATAGTCAACAATTCAGAGTAATACGCAAAAAATAATCACATCATCCGCATAAAGAAGGTGAGAAGGAAAAGTAAGAGATTGTCCAATGAATAAAGGAGTGAGCTCCTGAATTGGCGACCTTGAGAGAAGCTTGCTAAGAACTTCCTCCATGATGCAAAAGAGAAGAGGGAAAGAGGATCCCTTCGAACTCCACGAGAAAGCCAAAGTACCCTTAGAGCCCCATTAATCGAAGAGAGCTTTGCGAGTGAAGAATATGATTAATCCAACCAACAAAGGTAGAAGAGAAACCATATTTTGTGAGAACCGCGAAAAGAAAGTCCCGATTTAGAGTATCAAAGGCTTTAGGATGTCAACCTTCAACACGGATTACCCTTACTACGGTGAAGACCAAGACTATTAACTCCTTGAGGCTAAGGCAATACAATCATGTATCGTCTCCGGAATAAAACCAAATTGATGAAAGGAGAGCAACCGATAAAATCGGACCAAACGATCGACTAAAATCTTAGCAATAATCTTATAAAGAAAATTACCAAGAACAATAGGGAAATCTTCAATACAACGCATCTCGATTTTGAATAAGAGTGACAAAACTAGAGTTCATACCGGAAATGACCATGAAGGAAGAACGCCGAATCGCCAAAGACACCTCCGCACCAATAATGTGCCACATAGATTGATAGAAACTTCCCGAAACCATCAGGTCCGAGCACTATCGGTGACATCTGAAAACAACATGACGGATGTCATCCTCGGAAGGAATATCGATTAGCAATTGATTTTGTTCATCAATTGAACAATGGATAAGCTCATCTAGTTCATCGAGCAGAGACAACTGTAAATTTGAGTTTGTGAAATGATTCTCATAATAAGAAATTATATGATTAGGATCCGAATTGCATCATGATTGATAGAGCCATCAATTATCAAAGAGGAAATACCGAGAATACCTTTGCGAATCTTTAGAGAACGATGGAAAAACCGAATTTCTATCACCGTCTTTTAACCATGACCGGTTCTTTTGGCGCAAAAAGTTGCCTCTTGATTGAATAGCATTGTAGTCGCGATCGCCTCAAGTTCCTTACGAGGAACATCATTTATCGGACCATGGAGGATAATTCTGCTGAACCAACTCCGACTTATTACGACAAGAAGGCGAAATTAAGCTACGAAGACATTAATATTCAATCTATGATAGCGGATTTGAGCCTCTTTAATTTCGGATAACCAAAGAAAAAGAGCCCATGGCGTAATAGGAGTTTTCGGAAAGCTTAATTAACTCCTCAAACGAGCGTGACTAAGCCACATTGCTTGGAATCTGAATGGTCGAGGGAGATAGCGCTTGTTCATGCGCAGAAACAAAGAGGGTGTGATCCGAGCAAATGCAAGCCCACACGAACCATCATCGAGTCCAATAAATCCAAAAAGGATTGTGAAGAAAGAGCCATATCAATACGTGTCTCTAGATAACCACTAGAGAAACGACGATTCGACCAAGTAAAAAAGCAGCCAGAACTAGGAATCGATAAGAACTCCCCATCATTGATAAATGAACGGAAATCCATGGTTTCGAACCGGAGGAGAGTACCATTCGATCGTTCATGTGCACCAATCACATTGAAATCTCCACCAAAAGCAAGGTGTGTTTGGCAAAAGCGATAAATCACGCCATAAGTCTCGGCCATGGATATAATCAGCATGGGCATGAATAAGCGCTAATAGGAAGTCCGTTGAAGCCAAGAAACTTTAATAACAAGAACTTGAGAAGAAGAGAAAATTATAGAAGAACCGAAGAAGAGAGATCTTCAAAACCCATAAGTTAGGAAGGCAGGTTAGGTAGCGTATTTTCACCAAGAAAGCGCATTAGCATCGCATTCCAATAAGAATACGGTATGGAGGAAGGAACCTTTGGTTCATAATAGCAAACCAACGAGGACAGTAGAAACTACATGATGCTTGAGCATATCTTGTGAGGAGCATTCGAATACCGAATGTTCCAAAACAGAACATTCATTGGGAAACAACGTGAGAGGAATCTGCATGGCAAGTAGCAGATGTAAGAGTTGTAATATCTAGTGAAGAATTATCATCATTTATATCACCGTCTACTAAGTTCGCCATCTTGCACTGCCGCAATCCCATGGCATTAATAGAGGCGAGGAGAATTAGGGGATGAAGAAGCATAGTGGCATTAGATGGGTTGTTAATGCGTTCACGCATAATCTCAATGAATCTTTTATTCGCATATTAGCCTCCATAGAATCGTCCATGAAGATGTGTTGAGGTCATGCGTAATAGGAGTTGAAGGTTGCGTGAGGTAACGTCACCGGCGTACAGCTTGTCGTGTGAATCGTTGCACACCGGAGAATGCAGCGAAATCTCGGACTCACCTGCACCAGTAGATTTGCTCGTTAGTTGTTCATCCCACTCCTTTAGTGTGTTGTTTTTTATCTCGAAGTAGTGTTGTTCAAATGGTACCGTGATGGAGTTGCTGTCAACATCCCATTGGCTCGGTACAGGTACGCTTTGGATGCTTTATTTAGCCCGACCCAGGCCCAGGAGTTACTTGCGGTTATGATTGGCATTGAATTGGCTCACACAAAATTTGGAATAAGATTTAGTTGGAGAGAATGATTCTACTTATATGAATTGCTCTCTGGTGCCTTCAGTCCCATGGAAATTCGGAACAGGTGTGACTCTCTCATATCGTGAAAACATGGATTTTAAGATTGTCTCCTTATTTTAAGTGAAAGCAACACGCAGTGCAATGCTCTCTGAAGTTGGATACGGAGGGTTGGACTTCTCCTTTGGATGCGTTCGACCTCATACAGAGGACATGCTCTGAGTTTACCTTGTATGGGGTTTCCATAGCCTTCTTGCTCAGACACTCTTTTTCCCGATATGGGTTTTTCCCTTAGGTTTTCCATGTTGAGTTTTTAAGGGCCATGATTCTGACCATGAATCACCTTGATCCCGGGTTATGTTATTTTGTTTCTTTGTTTTGTTTACTTGTTTAGCGTTATGTACTTTATGGGGATTGTAATCTCTGCTTTAAGCTGTACTCTTTTACTTTTATTAATATATGCTGTTATGAAAAAAAAGAGGGATGAACAACAAACGTATAAATCTACTTGAGAGTTAAGCTACACACTAAAGGAGTGGGATAGACAACAATCGAACAACACTACTTGAGAGATAAAAACAACACACTAAAGGAGAGGGATGAACAACAAACGTATAAATCTACTTGAGAGTGAAGCAACACACTAATGGAGTGGGATAGACAACAATCGAACAACACCACTTGAGACAAAAACAACACACTAAAGGAGAGGGATGAACAACAAACGTATAAATCTACTTGAGAGTTAAGGAACACACTAAAGGAGTGGGATAGACAACAATCGAACAACACTACTTGAGAGATAAAAACAACACACTAAAGGAGAGGGATGAACAACAAACGTATGAATCTACTTGAGAGTTAAGCTACACACAAAAGTAGTGGCATAGACAACAATCAAACAACACAACTTGAGAGATAAAAACAACACACTAAAGGAGAGGGGTGAACAACAAACGTATAAATCTACTTGAGAGTTAAGCTACACACTAAAGGAGTGGGATAGACAACAATTGAACAACACTACTTGAGAGATAAAAACAACACACTAAATGAGAGGGATGAACAACAAAGGTATAAATCTACTTGATAGTTAATCAACATACTAAAGGAGTGGGATAGACAACAAATGAACAACTCTACTTGAGAGATAAAAATAACACACTAAAGGAGAGGGATGAACAACAAACGTATAAATCTACTTGAGAGTTAAGCTACACACTAAACGAGTGGGACGGTCAACAATCGAACAACACTACTTGAGAGATAAAAACAACACACTAAAGGAGTGAGATGAACAACAAACGTATAAATCTACTTGAGAGTTAAGCTACACACTAAAGGAGTGGGATAGACAACAAACGAACAACTCTACTTGAGAGATAAAAACAACACACTAAAGGAGTGAGATGAACAACACACGTATAAATCTACTTGAGAGTTAAGCTACACACTAAAGGAGTGGGATAGACAACAATCGAACAACACTACTTGAGAGATAAAACACACACACTAAAGGAGAGGGATGAACAACAAACGTATAAATCTACTTGAGAGTTAAGCTACACACTAAAGGTGGGATGAAGACAACAATCGAACAACACTTGAGATAAAAACAACACACTAAAGGAGAGGGATGAACAACAAACGTATAAATCTACTTGAGAGTTAAACAACACACCAAAGGAGTGGGATAGACAACAATCGAACAACACTACTTGAGAGATAAAAACAACACACTAAAGGAGAGGGATGAACAACAAACGTATAAATCTACTTGAGAGTTAAGCACACACTAAAGGAGTGGGATAGACAAAAATCGAACAACACTACTTGAGAGATAAAAACAACACACTAAAGGAGAGGGATGAACAACAAACGTATAAATCTACTTTAGAGTTAAGCTACACACTAAACGAGTGGGATAGACAACAATCGAACAACACTACTTGAGAGATAAAAACAACACACTAAAGGAGAGAGATGAACAACAAACGTATAAATCTACTTGAGAGTTAAGCTACACACTAAAGGAGTGGGATAGACAACAATCGAACAACACTACTTGAGAGATAAAAACAACACACTAAAGGAGAGGGATGAACAACAAACGTATAAATCTACTTGAGAGTAAAGCTACACACTAAAGGATCGGATAGACAACAATCGAACAACACTACTTGAGAGATAAAAACAACACACTAAAGGAGAGGGATGAACAACAAACGTATAAATCTACTTGAGAGTTAAGCTACACACTAAACGAGTGGGATAGAAAACAATCGAACAACACTAAATGAGAGATAAAAACAACACACTAAATGAGAGGGATGAACAACAAAAGTATAAATCTACTTGAGAGTTAAGCTACACACTAAAGGAGTGGGATAGACAACAATCGAACAACACTACTTGAGAGATAAAAACAACACACTAAAGGAGAGGGATGAACAACAAACGTATAAATCTACTTGAGAGTTAAGCAACACACTAAAGGAGTGGGATAGACAACAATCGAACAACACTACTTGAGAGATAAAAACAACACACTAAAGGAGAGGGATGAACAACAAACGTATAAATCTACTTGAGAGTTAAGCAACACACTAAAGGAGTGGGATAGACAACAATCGAACAACACTACTTGAGAGATAAAAACAAAACACTAAAGGAGAGGGATGAACAACAAACGTATAAATCTACATGAGAGTTAAGCAACACACCAAAGGAGAGGGATGAACAACAATCGAACAACACTACTTGAGAGATCAAAACAACACACTAAAGGAGAGGGATGAACAACAAAGGTATAAATCTAATTGAGTGTTAAGCAACATACTAGAGGAGTGGGATAGACAACAAACGAACAACGCTACTTGAGAGATAAAAACAACACAGTAAAGGAGAGGGATGAACAACAAACGTATAAATCTACTTGAGAGTTAAGCTACACACTAAACGAGTGGGATAGACAACAATCGAACAACACTACTTGAGAGATAAAAACAACACACTAAAGGAGTGAGATGAACAACAAACGTATAAATCTACTCGAGAGTTAAGCTACACACTAAAGGAGTGGGATAGTCAACAAACGAACAACTCTACTTGAGTGATAAAAATAACATACTAAAGGAGAGGGATGAACAACAAACGTATAAATCTACATGAGAGTTAAGCTACACACTAAACGAGTGGGATAGACAACAATCGAACAACACTAGTCGAGAGATAAAATGAGATGAACAACAAACGTATAAATCTACTTGAGAGTGAAGCTACACACTAAAGGAGTGGGATAGACAACAATCGAACAACACTACTTGAGAGATAAAAACAACACACTAAATGAGAGGGATGAACCACAAAGGTTTAAATATACTTGAGAGTTAAGCAACATACTAAAGAAGTGGGATAGACAACAAACGAGCAACTCTACTTGAGAGATAAAAACAACACACTAAAGGAGAGGGATGAACAACAAACGTATAAATCTACATGAGAGTTAAGCTACACACTAAACGAGTGGGATAGACAACAATCGAACAACACTAGTTGAGAGATAAAAACAACACACTAAAGGAGTGAGATGAACAACAAACGTATAAATCTACTTGAGAGTTAAGCTACGCACTAAAGGAGTGGGATAGACAACAATCGAACAACACTACTTGAGAGAAAAAAAAAACACACTAAAGGAGTGAGATGAACAACAAACGTATAAATCTACTCGAGAGTTAAGCTACACACTAAAGGAGTGGGATAGTCAACAAACGAACAACTCTACTTGAGTGATAAAAATAACATACTAAAGGAGAGGGATGAACAACAAACGTATAAATCTACATGAGAGTTAAGCTACACACTAAACGAGTGGGATAGACAACAATCGAACAACACTACTTGAGAGATAAAAACAACACACTAAAGGAGAGGGATGAACAACAAACGTATAAATCTACTTGAGAGTGAAGCTACACACTAAAGGAGTGGGATAGACAACAATCGAACAACACTACTTGAGAGATAAAAACTACACACTAAAGGAGAGGGATGAACATCAAACGTATAAATCTACTTGAGAGTTAAGGAACACACTAAAAGAGTGGGATAGACAACAATCGAACAACTCTTCTTGAGAGATAAAAACAACACACTAAAGGAGAGGGATGAACAACAAACGTATAAATCTACTTTAGAGTTAAGGAACACACTTATGGAGTGGGATAGACAACAATCGAACAACACTACTTGAGAGATAAAAACAACACACTAAAGGAGTGAGATGAACAACAAACGTATAAATCTACTTGAGAGTGAAGCTACACACTAAAGGAGTGGGATAGACAACAATCGAACAACACTACTTGAGAGATAAAAACAACACACTAAATGAGAGGGATGAACAAGAAACGTATGAATATACTTGAAAGTTAAGCTACACACTAAAGGAGTGGGATAGACAACAATCGAACAACACTACTTGAGAGATAAAAACAACACACTAAATGAGAGGGATGAACAACAAAGGTATGAATATACTTGAAAGTTAAGCTACACACTGAAGGAGTGGTATAGACAACAATCGAACAACACTACTTGAGAGATAAAAACAACACACTAAATGAGAGGGATGAACAACAAAGGTATAAATCTACTTGAGAGTTAAGCAACATACTAAAGGAGTGGGATAGACAACAAACGGACAACTCTACTTGAGAGATAAAAATAACACATTAAAGGAGAGGGATGAACTACACTCTTATAAATCAACTTGAGAGTTTAACTACACACTAAGCAGTGGGATGACAACAATCGAACAACACTACTTGAGAGATAAAAACAACACACTAAAGTGAGATGAACAACAAACGTATAAATCCACTTGAGAGTTAAACTACACACTAAAGGAGGGCGATAGACAACTATCACACAACACTACTTGAGAGATAAAAACAACACACTAAAGGAGGGGGTTGAACTACAAACATATAAATTTAGTTGAGAGTTAAGGGACACACTAAAGGAGTGGGATAGACAACAATCGAACAACACTACTTGAGAGTTAAAAACAACACACTAAAGGAGAGGGATGAACTACAAACGTATAAATCTACTTGAGAGTTAAGCTACACACTAAACGAGTGGGATAGACAACAATCGAACAACACTACTTGAGAGATAAAAACAACACACTAAATGAGAGGGATGAACAACAAAGGTATAAATCTACTTGAGAGTTAAGCAACATACTAAAGGAGTGGGATAGACAACAAATGAACAACTCTACTTGAGAGATAAAAACAACACACTAAAGGAGAGGGATGAACAACAAACGTATAAATCTACTTGAGAGTTAAGCTACACACTAAGCGAGTGGGATGAACAACAATCGAACAACACTACTTGAGAGATAACAACAACACACTAAAGGAGAGATGAACAACAAGCGTATAAATCTACTTGAGAGTTAAAAACACTAAAGGAGTGAGATAGACAACAATCGAACAACTCTTCTTGAGAGATAAAAACAACACACTAAAGGAGAGGGATGAACAACAAACGTATAAATCTACTTGAGAGTTAAGGAACACACTAAAGTGGGATGAACAACAATCGAACAACACTACTTGAGAGATAAAAACAACACACTAAATGAGAGGGATGAACAAGAACGTATAAATCTACATGAGAGTTAAGCTACACACTAAAGGAGTGGGATAGACAACAATCGAACAACACTACTTGAGAGATAAAAAAGACACACTAAAGGAGAGGGATGAACAACAAACGTATAAATCTACTTGAGAGTTAAGCTAGACACTAAATGAGTGGGATAGACAACAATCGAACAATTCTACTTGAGAGATAAAAACAACACACTAAAGGAGTGAGATGAACAACAAACGTATAAATCTACTTGATAGTTAAGCTACACACTAAAGGAGTGAGATATACAACAATCGAACAACACTACTTGAGAGATAAAAACAACACACTAAATGAGAGGGATGAACAAGAACGTATAAATCTACTTTAGAGTTAAGCTACACACTAAAGGAGTGGGATAGACAACAATCGAACAACACTACTTGAGAGATAAAAACAACACACTAAAGGAGAGGATGAACAACAAGCGTATAAATCTACTTGAGAGTTAAGCACACACTAAACGAGTGGTATAGACAACAATCGAACAACTCTACTTGAGAGTTAAAAACAACACACTAAATGAGAGGGATGAACATTAAAGGTATAAATCTACTTGAGAGTTAAGCAACATACTAAAGGAGTGGGATAGACAACAATCGAACAACTCTACTTGAGAGATAAAAACAACACACTAAAGGAGAGGGTAGAACAACAAGCGTATAAATCTACTTGAGAGTTAAGCTACACACTAAAGAGTGGGATAGACAACAATCGAACAACACTACTTGTGAGATAAAAACAACACACTAAAGGAGGGATGAACAACAAACGTATAAATCTACTTGAGAGTTAAGCTACACACTAAACGGGTGGGATAGACAACAATCGAACAACACTACTTGAGAGATAAAAACAACACACTAAAGGAGAGGGATGAACAACAAACGTATAAATCTACTTGAGAGTTAAGCTACACACTAAAGGAGTGGGATAGACAACAATCGAACAACACTACTTGAGAGATAAAAACAACACACTAAATGAGAGGGATGAACAACAATGGTATAAATCTACTTGATAGTTAATCAACATACTAAAGGAGTGGGATAGACAACAAACGAACAACTCTACTTGAGAGATAAAAACAACACACTAAAGGAGAGGGACGAACAACAAACGTATAAATCTACTTGAGAGTTAAGCTACACACTAAACGAGTGGGATGGACAACAATCGAACAACACTACTTGAGAGATAAAAACAACACACTAAAGGAGTGAGATGAACAACAAACGTATAAATCTACTTGAGAGTTAAGCAACACACTAAAGGAGTGGGATAGACAACAAACGAACAACTCTACTTGAGAGATAAAAACAACACACTAAAGGAGAGGGATGAACAACAAACGTATAGATCTACTTGAGAGTTAAGCTACACACTAAACAGTGGAATGGACAACAATCGAACAACACTACTTGAGAGATAAAAACAACACACTAAAGGAGTGAGATGAACAACAAACGTATAAATCTACTTGAGAGTTAAGCTACACACTAAAGGAGTGGGATAGACCACAATCGAACAACACTACTTGAGAGATAAAAACAACACACTAAATTAGAGGGATGAACCACAAAGGTATAAATCTACTTGAGAGTTAAGAAACATACTAAAGGAGTGGGATAGACAACAAACGAACAACTCTACCTGAGAGATAAAAACAAAACACTAAGGGAGAGGGATGAACAACAAACGTATAAATCTACTAGAGAGTTAAGCTACACACTAAAGGAGTGGGATAGACAACAATCGAACAACACTAGTTGAGAGATAAAAACAACACACTAAAGGAGTGAGATGAACAACAAGCGTATAAATCTACTTGAGAGTTAAGCTACGCACTAAAGGAGTGGGATAGACAACAATCGAACAACACTACTTGAGAGATAAAAACAACACACTAAAGGAGTGGGATGAACAACGAACGTATAAATCTACTTGAGAGTTAAGCAACACACTAAAGGAGTGGGATAGACAACAAACGAACAACTCTACCTGAGAGATAAAAACAAAACACTAAGGGAGAGGGATGAACAACAAACGTATAAATCTACTAGAGAGTTAAGCTACACACTAAAGGAGTGGGATAGACAACAATCGAACAACACTAGTTGAGAGATAAAAACAACACAGTAAATGAGAGGGATGAACAACGAACGTATAAATCTACTTGAGAGTTAAGCAACATACTAAAGGAGTGGGATAGACAACAAACGAACAACTCTACTTGAGAGATAAAAACAACACACTAAAGGAGATGGATGAACTACAAACATATAAATCTACTTGAGAGTTAAGGAACAGACTAAAGGAGTGGGATAGACAACAATCGAACAACACTACTTGAGAGATAAAAACAACACACTAAAGGAGTGGGATGAACAACGAACGTATAAATCTACTTGAGAGTTAAGCTACACACTAAAGGAGTGGGATAGACAACAATCGAACAACACTACTTGAGAGATAAAAACAACACACTAAAGGAGAGGGATGAAGAACAAACGTATAAATCTACATGAGAGTTATGCTCAACACTAAGCGAGTGGGATAGACAACAATCGAACAACACTACTTGAGAGATTAAAAAAACACACTAAAGGAGAGGATGAACAACAAGCGTATAAATCTACTTGAGAGTTAAGCTACACACTAAGCAGTGGGATGAACAACAATCGAACAACACTACTTGAGAGATAAAAACAACACACTAAAGGAGGGATGAACAACAAGCGTATAAATCTACTTGAGAGTTAAGCTACACACTAAAGGTGGGATAGACAACAATCGAACAACACTACTTGAGAGATAAAAACAACACACTAAATGAGAGGGATGAACTACAAACGTATAAATCTACTTGAGAGTTAAGGAACACACTAAAGGAGCGGGATAGACAACAATCGAACAACACTACTTGAGAGATTAAAAAAACACACTAAAGGAGTGGGATGGACAACAAACGTATAAATCTGCTTGAGAGTTAAGCTACACACTAAACCAGTGGGATGGACAACAATCGAACAACACTACTTGAGAGATAAAAACAACACACTAAAGGAGAGGGATAAACTACAAACGTATAAATCTACTTCAGAGTTAAGCTACACACTAAAGGAGTGGGATTGACAACAATCGAACAACACTACTTGAGAGAAAAAAACAACACACTAAAGGAGAGGATGAACAACAAGCGTATAAATCTACTTGAGAGTTAAGCTACACACTAAAGGTGGGATGACAACAAGCGAACAACTCTACTTGAGAGATAAAAACAACACACTAAAGGAGAGGGATGAACAACAAACGTATATATCTACTTGAGAGTTAAGCTACACACTAAAGGAGTGGGATAGACAACAATCGAACAACACTACTTGAGAGATAAAAACAACACACTAAATGAGAGGGATGAACAACAAACGTATAAATCTACTTGAGAGTTAAGCAACATACTAAAGGTGGGATAGACAACAATCGAACAACTCTACTTGAGAGATAAAAACAACACACTAAAGGAGGATGAACAACAAGCGTATAAATCTACTTGAGAGTTAAGCTACACACAAAACTGGTGGGATAGACAACAATCGAACAACACTACTTGAGAGATAAAAACAACACACTAAAGGAGAGATGAACAACAAGCGTATAAATCTACTTGAGAGTTAAGCTACACACTAAAGGAGTGGGATAAACAACAATCGAACAACTCTACTTGAGAGATAAAAACAACACACTAAAGGAGAGGGATGAACAACAAACGTATAAATCTACTTGAGAGTTAAACAACACTAAATGTGGGAGATGAACAACAAGCGAACAACTACTTGAGAGATAAAACAACACACTAAAGGAGTGAGATGAACAACAAACGTATAAATCTACTTGAGAGTTAAGCTACACACTAAAGTAGAGGGATAGACCACAATCGAACAACACTACTTGAGAGATAAAAACAACACACTAAATGAGAGGGATGAACAACAAACGTATAAATCTACTTGAGAGTTAAGCTACATACTAAAGGAGTGGGATAGACAACAAATGAACAACTCTACTTGAGAGATAAAAACAACACACTAAAGGAGAGGGATGAACAACAAACGTATAAATCTACTTGAGAGTTAAGCTACACACTAAACGAGTGGGATGGACAACAATCGAACAACACTACTTGAGAGATAAAAACAACACACTAAAGGAGTGAGATGAACAACAAGCGTATAAATCTACTTGAGAGTTAAGCTACGCACTAAAGGTGCGGGATAGACAACAATCGAACAACACTACTTGAGAGATTAAAAAAATACACTAAAGGAGAGGATTGAACAACAAGCGTATAAATCTACTTGAGAGTTAAGGAACACTAAAGAGTGGGATAGACAACAATCGAACAACACTACTTGAGAGATAAAAACAACACACTAAAGAGAGGATGAACAACAAGCGTATAAATCTACTTGAGAGTTAAGCTACACACTAAGCAGTGGGATAGACAACAATCGAACAACACTACTTGAGAGATAAAAACAACACACTAAAGGAGAGGGATGAACAACAAACGTATAAATCTACTTGAGAGTGAAGCCACACACTAAAGGAGTGGGATAGACAACAATCGAACAACACTACTTGAGAGATAAAAACAACACACTAAAGGAGAGGGATGAACAACAAACGTATAAATCTACTTGAGAGTTAAGGAACACACTAAAGGAGTGAGACAGATAACAAACGAACAACTCTACTTGACAGATAGAAACAACACACTAAAGGAGAGGGATGTACAACAAATGTATAAATCTACTTGAGAGTGAAGCTACACAGTAAAGGAGTCGGATAGACAACAATCGAACAACACTACTTGAGAGATAAAAACAACACACTAAAGGAGAGGGATGAACAACAAACGTATAAATCTACTTGAGAGTTAAGCTACACACTAAAGTAGTGGGATAGACAACAATCGAACAACACTACTTGAGAGATAAAAACAACACACTAAAGGAGAGGGATGAACAACAAACGTATAAATCTACTTGAGAGTTAAGGAACACACTTATGGAGTGGGATAGACAACAATCGAACAACACTACTTGAGATATAAAAACAACACCCTAAAGGAGAGGATGAACAACAAGCGTATAAATCTACTTGAGAGTTAAGCTACACACACTAAGCAGTGGGATGAACAACAATCGAACAACACTACTTGAGAGATAAAACAACACACTAAACACACTAAAGGAGAGGATGAACAACAAGCGTATAAATCTACTTGAGAGTTAAGCTACACACTAAGCGAGTGGGATGAACAACAATCGAACAACACTACTTGAGAGATAAAAACAACACACTAAAAGGTGAGATGAACAACAAGCGTAAAAATCTACTTGAGAGTTAAGCTACACACTAAAGGAGTGGGATAGACAACAATCGAAAAACACTACTTGAGAGATAAAAACAACACACTAAAGGAGAGGGATGAACAACAAACGTATAAATCTACTTGAGAGTTAAGCTACACACTAAACGAGTGGGATGAACAACAAACGAACAATTCTACTTGAGTGATAAAAACAACACACTAAAGGAGAGGGATGAACAACAAACGTATAAATCTACTTGATAGTTAAGCTACACACTAAAGAAGTGGGATAGACAACAATCGAACAACACAACTTGAGAGATAAAAACAACATACTAAATGAGAGGGATGAACTACAAAGGTATAAATCTAGTTGAGAGTTAAGAAACATACTAAAAAGGTGGGATGAACAACAAACGAACAACTCTACTTGAGAGATAAAAACAACACACTAAAGGAGAGGGATGAACAACAAACGTATAAATCTACTTGAGAGTTAAGCTACACACTAAACGAGTGGGATGGACAACAATCGAACAACACTACTTGAGAGATAAAAACAACACACTAAAGGAGTGAGATGAACAACAAACGTATAAATCTACTTGAGAGTTAAGCTACACACTAAAGGAGTGGGATAGACAACAAACGAACAACTCTACTTGAGAGATAAAAACAACACACTAAAGGAGATGGATGAACTACAAGTGTATATAAATCTACTTGAGAGTTAAGGAACACACTAAAGGAGTGGGATAAACAACAATCGAACAACACTACTTGAGAGATAAAAACAACACACTAAAGGAGTGGGATGAACAACGAACGTATAAATCTACTTGAGAGTTAAGCAACACACTAAAGGAGTGGGATAGACAACGTTCGAACAACACTACTTGAGAGATAAAAACAACACACTAAAGGAGAGGGATGAACAACAAACGTATAAATCTACTTGAGAGTTAAGCTACACACTAAAGGAGTGGGATAGACAACAATCGAACAACACTACTTGAGAGATAAAAACAACACACTAAATGAGAGGGATGAACAACAAAGGTATAAATCTACTTGAGAGTTAAGCAACATACTAAAGGAGTGGGATAGACAACAAACGAACAACTCTACTTGAGAGATAAAAACAACACACTAAAGGAGAGGGATGAACAACAAACGTATAAATCTACTTGAGAGTTAAGCTACACACTAAACGAGTGGGATGGACAACAATCGAACAACACTACTTGAGAGATAAAAACAACACACTAAAGGGGTGAGATGAACAACAAACGTATAAATCTACTTGAGTGTTAAAACACACTAAGGAGTGGGATAGACAACAATCGAACAACACTACTTGAGATATAAAAACAACACACTAAAGGAGAGGGATGAACAACAAACGTATAAATCTAATTGAGTGTTAAGCTACACACTAAAGGAGTGGGATAGACAACAAACGAACAACGCTACTTGAGAGATAAAAACAACACACTAAAGGAGAGGGTAGAACAACAAACGTATAAATCTACTTGAGAGTTAAGCTACACACTAAACGAGTGGGATAGACAACAATCGAACAACACTACTTGAGAGATAAAAACAACACACTAAAGGAGAGGGATTAACGACAAGCGTATAAATCTACTTGAGAGTTAAGAAACATACTAAAGGAGTGGGATAGACAACAAACGAACAACTCTACTTGAGAGATAAAAACAACACACTAAAGGAGAGGGATGAACAACAAACGTATAAATCTACTTTAGAGTTAAGCTACACACTAAGCAGTGGGATGACAACAATCGAACAACACTACTTGAGAGATAAAAACAACACACTAAAGGAGAGGGATGAACAACAAACGTATAAATCTACTTGAGAGTTAAGCTACACACTAAAGGAGTGGGATAGACAACAATCGAACAACACTACTTGAGAGATAAAAACAACACACTAAATGAGAGGGATGAACAACAAACGTATAAATCTACTTGATAGTTAATCAACATACTAAAGGAGTGGGATAGACAACAATCGAACAACTCTACTTGAGAGATAAAAACAACACACTAAATGAGAGGGATGAATAACAAACGTATAAATCTACTTGAGAGTTAAGGAACACACTGAACGAGTGGGATAGACAACAATCGAGCAACTCTACTAGAGAGATAAAAACAACACACTAAAGGAGAGGGATGAACAACAAACGTATAAATCTACTTGAGAGTTAAGCTGCACACTAAACGAGTGGGATAGACAACAATCGAACAACACTACTTGAGAGATAAAAACAACACACTAAAGGAGAGGGATGAACAACAAACGTATAAATCTACTTGAGAGTTAAGCTACACACTAAGCAGTGGGATGAACAACAATCGAACAACACTTGAGAGATAAAAACAACACACTAAAGGAGTGAGATGAACAACAAACGTATAAATCTACTTGAGAGTTAAGCTACACACTAAAGGAGTGGGATAGACAACAATCGAACAACACTACTTGAGAGATAAAAACAACACACTAAATGAGAGGGATGAACAACAAACGTATAAATCTACTTGAGAGTTAAACTACACAGTAAAGGAGTGTGATAGACAACAAACGAACAACTCTACTTGAGAGATAAAAACAACACATTAAATGAGAGGGATGAACAACAAATGTATAAATCTAGTTGAGAGTTAAACAACACAAAAAAGGAGTGGGATTGAGAACAAACAAACAACTCTAATTGAGATATAAAATCAACACATTAAAGGAGAGGGATGAACAACAAACGTATAGATCGACTTTAGAGTTAAGCAACACACTAAAGGAGTGGGATAGACAACAATCGAACAACACTACTTGAGAGATAAAAACAACACACTAAAGGAGAGGGATGAACAACAAACGTATAAATCTACTTGAGAGTTAAGCTACACACTAAACGAGTGGGATGGACAACAATCGAACAACACTACTTGAGAGATAAAAACAACACACTAAAGGAGTGAGATGAACAACAAACGTATAAATCTACTTGAGAGTTAAGCTACACACTAAACGAGTGGGATGGACAACAATCGAACAACACTACTTGAGAGATAAAAACAACACACTAAAGGAGAGGGATGAACAACAAAGGTATAAATCTAATTGAGTGTTAAGCAACATACTAAAGGAGTGGGATAGACAACAAACGAACAACTCTACTTGAGAGATAAAAACAACACACTAAAGGAGAGGGATGAACAACAAGCGTATAAATCTACTTGAGACTTAAGCTACACACTAAGCAGGTGGGATAGGCAACAATCGAACAACACTACTTGAGAGATAAAAACAACACACTAAAGGAGAGGGATGAACAATAAAGGTATAAATCTAATTGAGTGTTAAGGAACATACTAAAGGAGTGGGATAGACTACTAACGAACAACGCTACTTGAGAGATAAAAACAACACACTAAAGGAGAGGGTAGAACAACAAACGTATAAATCTACTTGAGAGTTAAACTACACACTAACGGAGAGGGATGAACAACAAACGGACAACTCTACTTGAGAGATAAAAATAACACATTAAAGGAGAGGGATGAACAACAAACGTATGAATCTACTTGAAAGTTAAGCTACACACTAAAGGAGTGGGATAGACAACAATCGAACAACACTACTTGAGAGATAAAAACAACACACTAAATGAGAGGGATGAACAACAAAGGTATAAATCTACTTGAGAGTTAAGCATCATACTAAAGGAGTGGGATAGACAACAAACGAACAACTCTACTTGAGAGATAAAAATAACACACTAAAGGAGAGGGATGAACAACAAACGTATAAATCTACTTGAGAGTTAAGCTAGACACTAAACGAGTGGGATAGACAACAATCGAACAACACTACTTGAGAGATAAAAACAACACACTAAAGGAGTGAGATGAACAACAAACGTATAAATCTACTTGAGAGTTAAGCTACACACTAAAGGAGTGGGATAGACAACAATCGAACAACACTACTTGAGAGATAAAAACAACACACTAAAGGAGAGGGATGAACAACAAACGTATAAATCTACTTGAGAGTTAAGGAACACCTAAAGGAGTGGGATGAACAAGCGTTGAACAACACTACTTGAGAGATAAAAACAACACACTAAAGGAGAGGGATGAACAACAAACGTATAAATCTACTTGAGAGTTAAGCTACACACTAAACGAGTGGGATAGACAACAATCGAACAACACTACTTGAGAGATAAAAACAACACACTAAAGGAGTGAGATGAACAACAAACGTATAAATCTACTTGATAGTTAAGCTACACACTAAAGGAGTGAGATAGACAACAATCGAACAACACTACTTGAGAGATAAAAACAACACACTAAATGAGAGGGATGAACCACAAAGGTATAAATCTACTTGAGAGTTAAACAACATACTAAAGGAGTGGGATAGACAACAAACGAACAACTCTACATGAGAGATAAAAAGAACACACTAAAGGAGAGGGATGAACAACAAACGTATAAATCTACTTGAGACTTAAACAACACACAAATGTAGTGAGATAGACAACAATCGAACAACACTACTTGAGAGATAAAAACAACACACTAAAGGAGTGAGATGAACAACAAACGTATAAATCTACTTGAGAGTTAAGCTACACACTAAACGAGTGGGATAGACAACAATCGAACAACACTACTTGAGAGATAAAAACAACACACTAAAGGAGAGGGATGAACAACAAACGTATAAATCTACTTGAGAGTTAAAAACAACACACTAAAGGAGAGGGATGAACAACAAACGTATAAATCTACTTGAGAGATAAAAACAACACACTAAAGGAGTGAGATGAACAACAAACGTATAAATCTACTTGAGAGTTAAGCTACACACTAAAGGAGTGGGATAGACAACAATCGAACAACACTACTTGAGAGATAAAAACAACACACTAAATGAGAGGGATGAACAACAAAGGTATAAATCTACTTGAGAGTTAAGCAACATACTAAAGGAGTGGGATAGACAACAAATGAACAACTCTACTTGAGAGATAAAAACAACACACTAAAGGAGAGGGATGAACAACAAACGTATAAATCTACTTGAGAGTTAAGCTACACACTAAAGGAGTGGGATGGACCACAATCGAACAACACTACTTGAGAGATAAAAACAACACACTAAAGGAGTGAGATGAACAACAAACGTATAAATCTACTTGAGAGTTAAGCTACACACTAAACGAGTGGGATAGACAACAATCGAACAACACTACTTGAGAGATAAAAACAACACACTAAAGGTGAAAGATGAACAACAAAGGTATAAATCTACTTGAGAGTTAAGCAACATACTAAAGGAGTGGGATAGACAACAAATGAACAACTCTACTTGAGAGATAAAAATAACACATTAAAGGAGAGGGATGAACTACAAACGTATGAATCTACTTGAAAGTTAAGCTACACACTGAAGGAGTGGTATAGACAACAATCGAACAACACTACTTGAGAGATAAAAACAACACACTAAATGAGAGGGATGAACAACAAAGGTATAAATCTACTTGATAGTTAAGAAACATACTAAAGGAGTGGGATAGACAACAAACGAACAACTCTACTTGAGAGATAAAAACAACACACTAAAGGAGAGGGATGAACAACAAACGTATAAATCTACTTGAGAGTTAAGCTACACACTAAACGAGTGGGATGGACAACAATCGAACAACACTACTTGAGAGATAAAAACAACACACTAAAGGAGTGAGATGAACAACAAACGTATAAATCTACTTGAGTGTTAAGCTACACACTAAAGGAGTGGGATAGACAATAATCAAACAACACTACTTGAGAGATAAAAACAACACACTAAAGGAGAGGGATAAACTACAAACGTATAAATCTACTTGAGAGTTAAGGAACACCTAAAGGAGTGGGATAGACAACGTTCGAACAACACTACTTGAGAGATAAAAACAACACACTAAAGGAGAGGGATGAACAACAAACGTATAAATCTACTTGAGAGTTAAGCTACACACTAAACGAGTGGGATAGACAACAATCGAACAACACTACTTGAGAGATAAAAACAACACACTAAAGGAGTGAGATGAACAACAAACGTATAAATCTACTTGAAAGTTAAGCTACACACTGAAGGAGTGGTATAGACAACAATCGAACAACACTACTTGAGAGATAAAAACAACACACTAAATGAGAGGGATGAACAACAAAGGTATAAATCTACTTGATAGTTAAGAAACATACTAAAGGAGTGGGATAGACAACAAACGAACAACTCTACTTGAGAGATAAAAACAACACACTAAAGGAGAGGGATGAACAACAAACGTATAAATCTACTTGAGAGTTAAGCTACACACTAAACGAGTGGGATGGACAACAATCGAACAACACTACTTGAGAGATAAAAACAACACACTAAAGGAGTGAGATGAACAACAAACGTATAAATCTACTTGAGAGTTAAGCTACACACTAAAGGAGTGGGATAGACAACAATCGAACAACACTACTTGAGAGATAAAAACAACACACTAAAGGAGAGGGATAAACTACAAACGTATAAATCTACTTGAGAGTTAAGGAACACCTAAAGGAGTGGGATAGACAACGTTCGAACAACACTACTTGAGAGATAAAAACAACACACTAAAGGAGAGGGATGAACAACAAACGTATAAATCTACTTGAGAGTTAAGCTACACACTAAACGAGTGGGATAGACAACGATCGAACAACACAACTTGAGAGATAAAAACAACACACTAAATGAGAGGGATGAACAACAAAGGTATAAATCTACTTGAGAGTTAAGCAACATACTAAAGGAGTGGGATAGACAACAAATGAACAACTCTACTTGAGAGATAAAAACAACACACTAAAGGAGAGGGATGAACAACAAACGTATAAATCTACTTGAGAGTTAAGCTACACACTAAACGAGTGGGATAGACAACAATCGAACAACACTACTTGAGAGATAAAAACAACACACTAAAGGAGTGAGATGAATAACAAACGTATAAATCTACTTGAGAGTTAAAAAACACACAGAAGGAGTGGGATAGACAACAAAAGAACAACTCTAATTGAGAGATAAAAACAACACACTAATGGTGAGGGATGAACAACAAACGTATAAATCTACTTGAGACTTAAACAACACACTGAAGGAGTGGGATAGACAACAAACGAACAATTCTACTTGAGAGATAAAAACAACACACTAAACGAGATGTATGAACTACAAACGTATAAATCTACTTGAGAGTTAAGGAACACACTAAAGGAGTGGGATAGACAACAATCGAACAACACTACTTGAGAGATAAAAACAACACACTAAATGAGAGGGATGAACAACAAAGGTATAAATCTACTTGAGAGTTAAGCAACATACTAAAGGAGTGGGATAGACAACAAACGAACAACTCTACTTGAGAGATAAAAACAACACACTAAAGGAGAGGGATGAACAACAAACGTATAAATCTACTTGAGAGTTAAGCTACACACTAAACGAGTGGGATGGACAACAATCGAACAACACTACTTGAGAGATAAAAACAACACACTAAAGGAGTGAGATGAACAACAAACGTATAAATCTACTTGAGTGTTAAGCTACACACTAAAGGAGTGGGATAGACAATAATCAAACAACACTACTTGAGAGATAAAAACAACACACTAAAGGAGAGGGATAAACTACAAACGTATAAATCTACTTGAGAGTTAAGGAACACCTAAAGGAGTGGGATAGACAACGTTCGAACAACACTACTTGAGAGATAAAAACAACACACTAAAGGAGAGGGATGAACAACAAACGTATAAATCTACTTGAGAGTTAAGCTACACACTAAACGAGTGGGATAGACAACGATCGAACAACACTACTTGACAGATAAAACAACACACTAAAGGTGAGGTATTAACAACAAACGTATAAATCTACTTGAGAGTTAAGCTACACACTAAAGGAGTGGGATAGACAACAATCGAACAACACTACTTGAGAGATAAAAACAACACACTAAATGAGAGGGATGAACAACAAAGGTATAAATCTACTTGATAGTTAATCAACATACTAAAGGAGTGGGATAGACAACAAACGAACAACTCTACTTGAGAGATAAAAACAACACACTAAAGGAGAGGGATGAACAACAAACGTATAAATCTACTTGAGAGTTAAGCTACACACTAAACGAGTGGGATGGACAACAATCGAACAACACTACTTGAGAGATAAAAACAACACACTAAAGGAGAGGGATGAACAACAAACGTATAAATCTACTTGAGAGTTAAGCTACACACTAAAGGAGTGGGATAGACAACAATCGAACAACACTACTTGAGAGATAAAAACAACACACTAAAGGAGAGGGATGAACTACAAACGTATAAATCTACTTGAGAGTTAAGGAACACACTAAAGGAGTGGGATAGACAACAATCGAACAACACTACTTGAGAGATAAAAACAACACACTAAAGGAGAGGGATGAACAACAAACGTATAAATCTACTTGAGAGTTAAGCTACACACTAAACGAGTGGGATAGACAACGATCGAACAACACAACTTGAGAGATAAAAACAACACACTAAAGGAGTGAGATGAACAACAAACGTATAAATCTACTTGAAAGTTAAGCTACACACTGAAGGAGTGGTATAGACAACAATCGAACAACACTACTTGAGAGATAAAAACAACACACTAAATGAGAGGGATGAACAACAAAGGTATAAATCTACTTGATAGTTAAGAAACATACTAAAGGAGTGGGATAGACAACAAACGAACAACTCTACTTGAGAGATAAAAACAACACACTAAAGGAGAGGGATGAACAACAAACGTATAAATCTACTTGAGAGTTAAGCTACACACTAAACGAGTGGGATGGACAACAATCGAACAACACTACTTGAGAGATAAAAACAACACACTAAAGGAGTGAGATGAACAACAAACGTATAAATCTACTTGAGTGTTAAGCTACACACTAAAGGAGTGGGATAGACAATAATCAAACAACACTACTTGAGAGATAAAAACAACACACTAAAGGAGAGGGATAAACTACAAACGTATAAATCTACTTGAGAGTTAAGGAACACACTACTTGAGAGATAAAAACAACACACTAAAGGAGAGGGATGAACAACAAACGTATAAATCTACTTGAGAGTTAAGCTACACACTAAACGAGTGGGATAGACAACAATCGAACAACACTACTTGAGAGATAAAAACAACACACTAAATGAGAGGGATGAACAACAAAGGTATAAATCTACTTGAGAGTTAAGCAACATACTAAAGGAGTGGGATAGACAACAAATGAACAACTCTACTTGAGAGATAAAAACAACACACTAAAGGAGAGGGATGAACAACAAACGTATAAATCTACTTGAGAGTTAAGCTACACACTAAACGAGTGGGATAGACAACGATCGAACAACACAACTTGAGAGATAAAAACAACACACTAAAGGAGTGAGATGAACAACAAACGTATAAATCTACTTGAAAGTTAAGCTACACACTGAAGGAGTGGTATAGACAACAATCGAACAACACTACTTGAGAGATAAAAACAACACACTAAATGAGAGGGATGAATAACAAACGTAAAAATCTACTTGAGAGTTAAGGAACACACTAAAGGAGTGGGATAGACAACAATCGAACAACACTACTTGAGAGATAAAAACAACACACTAAAGGAGAGGGATGAACAACAAACGTATAAATCTACTTGAGAGTTAAGCTACACACTAAACGAGTGGGATGGACAACAATCGAACAACACTACTTGAGAGATAAAAACAACACACTAAAGGAGTGAGATGAACAACAAACGTATAAATCTACTTGAGAGTTAAGCTACACACTAAAGGAGTGGGATAGACAACAATCGAACAACACTACTTGAGAGATAAAAACAACACACTAAAGGAGAGGGATGAACAACAAACGTATAAATCTACTTGAGAGTTAAGCTACACACTAAACGAGTGGGATAGACAACGATCGAACAACACAACTTGAGAGATAAAAACAACACACTAAAGGAGAGGGATGAACAAGAAACGTATAAATCTACTTGAGAGTTAAGCTACACACTAAAGGAGTGGGATAGACAACAATCGAACAACACTACTTGAGAGATAAAAACAACACACTAAATGAGAGGGATGAACAACAAGGTTATAAATCTACTTGATAGTTAATCAACATACTAAAGGAGTGGTATAGACAACAAACGAACAACTCTATTTGAGAGATAAAAACAACACACTAAAGGAGTGAGATGAACAACAAACGTATAAATCTACTTGAGACTTAAACAACACACTAAGCAGGTGGGATGGACAACAATCGAACAACACTACTTGAGAGATAAAAACAACACACTAAAGGAGAGGATGAACAACAAGCGTATAAATCTACTTGAGAGTTAAGCTACACACTGAACGAGTGGGATAGAGAACAATCGAACAACACTACTTGAGTGATAAAAATAACACACTAAATGAGTGAGATGAATAATAAACGTATAAATCCACTTGAGAGTTAAAAAACACACAGAAGGAGTGGGATAGACAACAAAAGAACAACTCTAATTGAGAGATAAAAACAACACACTAATGCTGAGGGATGAACAACAAACGTATAAATCTACTTGAGTGTTAAGCTACACACTAAAGGAGTGGGATAGACAATAATCAAACAACACTACTTGAGAGATAAAAACAACACACTAAAGGAGAGGGATGAACAACAAACGTATAAATCTACTTGAGAGTTAATCAACATACTAAAGGAGTGGGATAGACAACAATCGAACAACTCTACTTGAGAGATAAAAACAACACACTAAAGGAGAGGGATGAACAACAAACGTATAAATCTACTTGAGAGTTAAGCTACACACTAAACAAGTGGGATGGACAACAATCGAACAACACTACTTGAGAGATAAAAACAACACACTAAAGGAGAGGGATGAACAACAAACGTATAAATCTACTTGAGAGTTAAGCAACACACTAAAGGAGTGGGATAGACAACAAACGAACAACTCTACTTGAGAGATAAAAACAACACACTAAAGGAGAGGGATGAACAACAAACGTATAAATCTACTTGAGACTTAAACAACACACAAATGTAGTGAGATTGAAAACAAACGGACAACTCTACTTGAGAGATAAAAATAACACATTAAAGGAGAGGGATGAACAACAAACGTATGAATCTACTTGAAAGTTAAGCTACACACTAAAGGAGTGGGATAGACAACAATCGAACAACACTACTTGAGAGATAAAAACAACACACTAAAGGAGAGGGATGAACAACAAAGGTATAAATCTACTTGAGAGTTAAGAAACATACTAAAGGAGTGGGATGAACAACAAACGTATAAATCTACTTGAGAGATAAAAACGACACACTAAAGGAGAGGGATGAACAACAAACGTATAAATCTACTTGAGAGTTAAGCTACACACTAAAGGAGTGGGATAGACAACAATCGAACAACACAACTTGAGAGATAAAAACAACACACTGAAGGAGTGAGATGAACAACAAACGTATAAATCTACTTGAGAGTTAAGCTACACACTAAAGGAGTGGGATAGACAACAATCTAACAACACTACTTGAGAGATAAAAACAACACACTAAAGGAGAGGGATGAACAACAAACGTATAAATCTACTTGAGAGTTAAGCAACACACTAAAGGAGTGGGATAGACAACAAACGAACAACTCTACTTGAGAGATAAAAACAACACATTAAAGGAGATGGATGAACAACAAACGTATAAATCTACTTGAGAGTTAAGCAACACACTAAAGGAGTGGGATAAACAACAATCGAACAACTCTACTTGAGAGATAAAAACAACACACTTATGGATGAACAACAAACGTATGAATCTACTTGAAAGTTAAGCTACACACTAAAGGAGTGGGATAGACAACAATCGAACAACACTACTTGAGAGATAAAAACAACACACTAAAGGAGAAGGATGAACAACAAAGGTATAAATCTAATTGAGTGTTAAGCAACACACTAAAGGAGAGGGATGAACAACAAACGAACAACTCTTCTTGAGAGATAAAAACAACACACTAAAGGAGAGGGATGAACAACAAACGTATAAATCTACTTGAGAGTTAAGCTACACACTAAACGAGTGGGATAGACAACAATCGAACAACACTACTTGAGATATCAAAACAACACACTAAATGAGAGGGATGAATAACAAACGTATAAATCTACTTGAGAGTTAAGGAACACACTTATGGAGTGGGATAGACAACAATCGAACAACTCTTCTTGAGAGATAAAAACAACACACTAAAGGCGGGGGATTAACGACAAACGTATAAATCTACCTGAGAGTTAAACAACACATAGAAGGAGTGGGATATACAACAAACGAACAACGCTACTTGAGAGATAAAAACAACACACTAAATGAGAGGGATGAACATCAAACGTATGAATCTACTTGAAAGTTAAGATACACACTAAAGGAGTGGGATAGGCAACAATCGAACAACACTACTTGAGAGATAAAAACAACACACTAAATGAGAGGGATGAACAACAAAGGTATAAATCTACTTGAGAGTTAAGCAACATACTAAAGGAGTGGGATAGACAACAAAAGAACAACTCTAATTGAGAGGTAAAAACAACACACTAATGGTGAGGGATGAACAACAAACGTATAAATCTAATTGATATTTAAGATACACACTAAACAAGTGTTATGGACAACAATCGAACAACACTACTTGAGAGATAAAAACAACACACTAAAGGAGAGGGATGAACAACAAACGTATAAATCTACTTGAGAGTGAAGCTACACACTAAAGCAGTGGGATGAACAACAATCGAACAACACGACTTGAGATATTAAAACAACACACTATAGGTGTGAGATGTACATCAAACGTATAAATCTACTTGAGAGTTAAGCTACACACTAAAGGAGTGGGATAGACAACAATCGAACAACACTACTTGAGAGATAAAAACAACACACTAAAGGAGAGGATGAACAACAAGCGTATAAATCTACTTGAGAGTTAAACAACACTAAAGGAGTGGGATTGAACAACAAACGAACTCTACTTGAGAGATAAAAATGACACACTAAAGGAGAGGGATGAACAACAAACGTATGAATCTACTTGAAAGTTAAGCTATAAACTAAAGGAGTGGGATAGACAACAATCGAGCAACACTACTTGAGAGATAAAAACAATTCACTAAATGAGAGGGATGAACCACAATGGTATAAATCTACTTGAGAGTTAAGCAAAATACTAAAGGAGTGGGATAAACAACAAATGAACAACTCTACTTGAGAGATAAAAACAACACACTAAAGGAGAGGGATGAACAACAAACGTATAAATCTACTTGAGAGTTAAGCTACACACTAAACGAGTGGGATAGACAACAATCGAACAACACTACTTGAGAGATAAAAACAACACACTAAAGGAGTGAGATGAATAACAAACGTATAAATCTACTTGAGAGTTAAAAAACACACAGAAGGAGTGGGATAGACAACAAAAGAACAACTCTAAGTGAGAGATAAAAACAACACACTAATGGTGAGGGATGAACAACAAACGTATAAATCTACTTGAGACTTAAACAACACACAAATGTAGTGAGATTGAAAACAAACGGACAACGCTACTTGAGAGATAAAAATAACACATTAAAGGAGAGGGATGAACTACAAACGTATGAATCTACTTGAAAGTTAAGCTACACACTGAAGGAGTGGTATAGACAACAATCGAACAACACTACTTGAGAGATAAAAACAACACACTAAATGAGAGGGATGAACAACAAAGGTATAAATCTACTTGATAGTTAAGAAACATACTAAAGGAGTGGGATAGACAACAAACGAACAACTCTACTTGAGAGATAAAAACAACACACTAAAGGAGAGGGATGAACAACAAACGTATAAATCTACTTGAGAGTTAAGCTACACACTAAACGAGTGGGATGGACAACAATCGAACAACACTACTTGAGAGATAAAAACAACACACTAAAGGAGTGAGATGAACAACAAACGTATAAATCTACTTGAGTGTTAAGCTACACACTAAAGGAGTGGGATAGACAATAATCAAACAACACTACTTGAGAGATAAAAACAACACACTAAAGGAGAGGGATAAACTACAAACGTATAAATCTACTTGAGAGTTAAGGAACACCTAAAGGAGTGGGATAGACAACGTTCGAACAACACTACTTGAGAGATAAAAATAACACACTAAAGGAGAGGGATGAACAACAAACGTATAAATCTACTTGAGAGTTAAGCTGTACACTAAACGAGTGGGATAGACAACGATCGAACAACAGAACTTGAGAGATAAAAACTACACACTAAAGGAGTGAGATGAACAACAAACGTATAAATCTACTTGAAAGTTAAGCTACACACTAAAGGAGTGGGATAGACAACAATCGAACAACACTACTTGAGAGATAAAAACAACACACTAAATGAGAGGGATGAACAACAAAGGTATAAATCTACTTGATAGTTAAGAAACATACTAAAGGAGTGGGATAGACAACAAACGAACAACTCTACTTGAGAGATAAAAACAACACACTAAAGGAGAGGGATGAACAACAAACGTATAAATCTACTTGAGAGTTAAGCTACACACTAAACGAGTGGGATGGACAACAATCGAACAACACTACTTGAGAGATAAAAACAACACACTAAAGGAGTGAGATGAACAACAAACGTATAAATCTACTTGAGTGTTAAGCTACACACTAAAGGAGTGGGATAGACAATAATCAAACAACACTACTTGAGAGATAAAAACAACACACTAAAGGAGAGGGATAAACTACAAACGTATAAATCTACTTGAGAGTTAAGGAACACCTAAAGGAGTGGGATAGACAACGTTCGAACAACACTACTTGAGAGATAAAAACAACACACTAAAGGAGAGGGATGAACAACAAACGTATAAATCTACTTGATAGTTAAGCTACACACTAAGCGAGTGGGATAGACAACAATCGAACAACACTACTTGAGAGATAAAAACAACACACTAAAGGAGTGGGATGAACAACAAGCGTATAAATCTACATGAGAGTTAAGCAACAAACACCAAAGGAGAGGGATAGACAACAATCGAACAACACTACTTGAGAGATAAAAACAACACACTAAATGAGAGGGATGAACAACAAAGGTATAAATCTACTTGATAGTTAATCAACATACTAAAGGAGTGGGATAGACAACAAACGAACAACTCTACTTGAGAGATAAAAACAACACACTAAAGGAGAGGGATGAACAACAAACGTATAAATCTACTTGAGAGTTAAGCTACACACTAAACGAGTGGGATGGACAACAATCGAACAACACTACTTGAGAGATAAAAACAACACACTAAAGGAGAGGGATGAACAACAAACGTATAAATCTACTTGAGAGTTAAGCAACACACTAAAGGAGTGGGATAGACAACAAACGAACAACTCTACTTGAGAGATAAAAACAACACACTAAAGGAGAGGGATGAACAACAAACGTATAAATCTACTTGAGACTAAAACAACACACAAATGTAGTGGGATTGAAAACAAACGGACAACTCTACTTGAGAGATAAAAATAACACAATAAAGGAGAGGGATGAACAACAAACGTATGAATCTACTTGAAAGTTAAGCTACACACTAAAGGAGTGGGATAGACAACAATCGAACAACACTACTTGAGAGATAAAAACAACACACTAAATGAGAGGGATGAACAACAAAGGTATAAATCTACTTGAGAGTTAAGCAACATACTAAAGGAGTGGGATAGACAACAAATGAACAACTCTACTTGAGAGATAAAAACAACACACTAAAGGAGAGGGATGAACAACAAACGTATAAATCTACTTGAGAGTTAAGCTACACACTAAACAAGTGGGATAGACAACAATCGAACAACACTACTTGAGAGATAAAAACAACACACTAAAGGAGTGAGATGAATAACAAACGTATAAATCTACTTGAGAGTTAAAAAACACACAGAAGGAGTGGGATAGACAACAAAAGAACAACTCTAATTGAGAGGTAAAAACAACACACTAATGGTGAGGGATGAACAACAAACGTATAAATCTACTTGAGAGTTAAGATACACACTAAAGGAGTGGGATAGACAACAAACGAACAATTCTACTTGAGAGATAAAAACAACACACTAAAGGAGATGGATGAACTACAAACGTATAAATCTACTTGAGAGTTAAGGAACACACTAAAGGAGTGGGATAGACAACAATCGAACAACACTACTTGAGAGATAAAAACAACACACTAAATGAGAGGGATGAACAACAAAGGTATAAATCTACTTGAGAGTTAAGCAACATACTAAAGGAGTGGGATAGACAACAAACGAACAACTCTACTTGAGAGATAAAAACAACACACTAAAGGAGAGGGATGAACAACAAACGTATAAATCTACTTGAGAGTTAAGCTACACACTAAACGAGTGGGATGGACAACAATCGAACAACACTACTTGAGAGATAAAAACAACACACTAAAGGAGATGGATGAACTACAAACGTATAAATCTACTTGAGAGTTAAGGAACAAACTAAAGGAGTGGGATAGACAACAAACGAACAATTCTACTTGAGAGATAAAAACAACACACTAAAGGAGAGGGATGAACAACAAACGTATAAATCTACTTGAGAGTTAAGCTACACACTAAAGGAGTGGGATAGACAACAATCGAACAACACTACTTGAGAGATAAAAACAACACACTAAATGAGAGGGACGAACTACAAAGGTATAAATCTACTTGAGAGTTAAGCAACATATGAAAGGAGTGGGATAGACAACAAAAAACGAACAACTCTACTTGAGAGATAAAAACAACACACTAAAGGAGAGGGATGAACAACAAACGTATAGATGTACTTTAGAGTTAAACTACACACTAAACGAGTGGGATATACAACAATCGAACAACACTACTTGAGAGATAAAAACAACACACTAAAGGAGTGAGATGAACAACAAACGTATAAATCTACTTGAGAGTTAAGCTACACACTAAAGGAGTGGGATAGACAACAATCGAACAACACTACTTGAGAGATAAAAACAACACACTAAAGGAGAGGGATGAACAACAAACGTATAAATCTACTTGAGACTTAAACAACACACAAATGTAGTGGGATTGAAAACAAACGGACAACTCTACTTGAGAGATAAAAACAACACCCTAAAGGAGAGGGACGAACAACAAACGTATAAATCTACTTGAAAGTTAAGCTACACACTAAACGAGTGGGATAGACAACAATCGAACAACACTACTTGAGAGATAAAAACAACACACTAAATGAGAGGGATGAACAACAAAGGTATAAATCTACTTGAGAGTTAAGCAACATACTAAAGGAGTGGGATAGACAACAAATGAACAACTCTACTTGAGAGATAAAAACAACACACTAAAGGAGAGGGATGAACAACAAACGTATAAATCTACTTGAGAGTTAAGCTACACACTAAACGAGTGGGATAGACAACAATCGAACAACACTACTTGAGAGATAAAAACAACACACTAAAGGAGTGGGATGAACAACAAACGTATAAATCTACTTGAGAGTTAAGCTACACACTAAACGAGTGGGATAGACAACAATCGAACAACACTACTTGAGAGATAAAAACAACACACTAAATGAGAGGGATGAACAACAAAGGTATAAATCTACTTGATAGTTAAGAAACATACTAAAGGAGTGGGATAGACAACAAACGAACAACTCTACTTGAGAGATAAAAACAACACACTAAAGGAGAGGGATGAACAACAAACGTATAAATCCACTATAAACGAGTGGGATGGACAACAATCGAACAACACTACTTGAGAGATAAAAACAACACACTAAAGGAGTGAGATGAACAACAAACGTATAAATCTACTTGAGTGTTAAGCTACACAGTAAAGGAGTGGAATGACAATAATCAAACAACACTACTTGAGAGATAAAAACAACACACTAAAGGAGAGGGATAAACTACAAACGTATAAATCTACTTGAGAGTTAAGCTACACACTGAACGAGTGGGATAGACAACAATCGAACAACACTACTTGAGAGATAAAAACAACACACTAAAGGAGAGGGATGAACAACAAACGTATTAATCTACTTCAGAGTTAAGCTACACACTAAACGAGTGGGATAGACAACGTTCGAACAACACTACTTGAGAGATAAAAACAACACACTAAAGGAGAGGGATGAACAACAAACGTATAAATCTACTTGAGAGTTAAGCTACACACTAAAGGAGTGGGATAGACAACAATCGAACAACACTACTTGAGAGATAAAAACAACACACTAAATGAGAGGGATGAACAACAAAGGTATAAATCTACTTGATAGTTAATCAACATACTAAAGGAGTGGGATAGACAACAAACGAACAACTCTACTTGAGAGATAAAAACAACACACTAAAGGAGAGGGATGAACAACAAACGTATAAATCTACTTGAGAGTTAAGCTACACACTAAACGAGTGGGATGGACAACAATCGAACAACACTACTTGAGAGATAAAAACAACACACTAAAGGAGTGGGATGAACAACAAACGTATAAATCTACTTGAGAGTTAAGCAACACACTAAAGGAGTGGGATAGACAACAAACGAACAACTCTACTTGAGAGATAAAAACAACACACTAAAGGAGAGGGATGAACAACAAACGTATAAATCTACTTGAGACTTAAACAACCCACAAATGTAGTGAGATTGAAAACAAACGGACAACTCTACTTGAGAGATAAAAATAACACAATAAAGGAGAGGGATGAACAACAAACGTATGAATCTACTTGAAAGTTAAGCTACACACTAAAGGAGTGGGATAGACAACAATCGAACAACACTACTTGAGAGATAAAAACAACACACTAAATGAGAGGGATGAACAACAAAGGTATAAATCTACTTGAGAGTTAAGCAACATACTAAAGGAGTGGGATAGACAACAAATGAACAACTCTACTTGAGAGATAAAAACAACACACTAAAGGAGAGGGATGAACAACAAACGTATAAATCTACTTGAGAGTTAAGCTACACACTAAAGGAGAGGGACGTACAAGAAACCAAAAAAACTAGTTGAGAGATAAAAACAACACACTAAAGGTTTGATATTATCAACAAACTTATAAATCTACTTTATTGTTAAGCTACACAATAAGGAGTGGGATAGACAACAATCGAACAACACTACGTGAGAGATAAAAACAACTCACTAAAGGAGGGATGAACAACAAACGTATAAATCTACTTGAGAGTTAAGATACACACTAAAGGAGTGGGATAGACAACAAACGAACAATTCTACTTGAGAGATAAAAACAACACACTAAAGGAGATGGATGAACTACAAACGTATAAATCTACTTGAGAGTTAAGGAACACACTAAAGGAGTGGGATAGACAACAATCGAACAACACTACTTGAGAGATAAAAACAACACACTAAAGGAGAGGGTAGAACTACAAACGTATAAATTTACTTGAGAGTTAAGGAACACACTAAAGGAGTGGGATAGACATCAATCGAACAACACTACTTGAGAGATAAAAACAACACACTAAAGGAGAGGGTTGAACAACAAACGTATAAATCTACTTGAGAGTTAAACTACAAACTAAAGGAGAGGGATAGACAACTATCAAACAACTCTACTTGAGAGATAAAAATAACACAATAAAGGAGAGGGATGAACAACAAACGTATGAATCTACTTGAAAGTTAAGCTACACACTAAAGGAGTGGGATAGACAACAATCGAACAACACTACTTGAGAGATAAAAACAACACACTAAATGAGAGGGATGAACAACAAAGGTATAAATCTACTTGAGAGTTAAGCAACATACTAAAGGAGTGGGATAGACAACAAACGAACAACTCTACTTGAGAGATAAAAACAACACACTAAAGGAGAGGGATGAACAACAAACGTATAAATCTACTTGAGAGTTAAGCTACACACTAAACGAGTGGGATGAACAACAAACGAACAATTCTACTTGAGAGATAAAAACAACACACTAAAGGAGTGAGATGAACAACAAACGTATAAATCTACTTGAGAGTTAAGCTACACACTAAAGGAGTGGGATAGACAACAATCGAACAACACTACTTGAGAGATAAAAACAACACACTAAAGGAGTGAGATGAACAACAAACGTATAAATCTACTTGAGAGTTAAGATACACACTAAAGGAGTGGGATAGACAACAAACGAACAATTCTACTTGAGAGATAAAAACAACACACTAAAGGAGATGGATGAACTACAAACGTATAAATCTACTTGAGAGTTAAGGAACACACTAAAGGAGTGGGATAGACAACAATCGAACAACACTACTTGAGAGATAAAACAACACACTAAAGGAGTGGGATGAACAACGAACGTATAAATCTACTTGAGAGCTAAGCAACACACTAAAGGAGTGGGATAGACAACAAACGAACAACTCTACTTGAGAGCTAAAAACAACACACTAAAGGACAGGGATGAACAACAAACGTATAAATCTACTCGAGAGTTAAACAACACACAAAAGGAGTGGGATAGACAACAAAAGAACAACTCTACTTGAGAGATAAAAATGACACACTAAAGGAGAGGGATGAACAACAAACGTATGAATCTACTTGAAAGTTAAGCTACAAACTAAAGGAGTGGGATAGACAACAATCGAACAACACTACTTGAGAGATAAAAACAACACACTAAAGGTGAGGGATGAACAACAAACGAAAAACTCCATTTCAGAGTTAAGATACACACTAAAGGAGTGGGATAGACAACAATCGAACAACACTACTTGAGAGATAAAAACAACACACTAAAGGAGAGGGATGAACAACAAACGTATAAATCTACTTGAGAGTTAAGCTACACACTAAACGAGTGGGATAGACAACAATCGAACAACACTACTTGAGAGATAAAAACAACACACTAAAGGAGTGGGATGAACAACAAACGTATAAATCTACTTGAGAGTTAAGCAACACACTAAAGGAGTGGGATAGACAACAAACAAACAACTCTACTTGAGAGATAAAAAAAACACACTAAATGATAGGGATGAACCACAAAGGTATAAATCTACTTGAGAGTTAAGCAACATACTAAAGGAGTGGGATAGACAACAAACGAACAACTCCACTTGAGAGATAAAAACAACACACTAAAGGAGAGGGATGAACAACAAACGTATAAATCTACTTGAGAGTTAAGCTACACACTAAAGGAGTGGGATAGACAACAATCGAACAACACTACTTGAGAGATAAAAACAACACACTAAATGAGAGGGATGAACTACAAACGTATAAATCTACTTGAGAGTTAAGGAACACACTAAAGGAGCGGGATAGACAACAATCGAACAACACTACTTGAGAGATTAAAAAAACACACTAAAGGAGTGGGATGAACAACAAACGTATAAATCTACTTGAGAGTTAAGCTACACACTAAAGGAGTGGGATAGACAACAATCGAACAACACTACTTGAGAGATAAAAACAACACACTAAAGGAGTGAGATGAACAACAAACGTATAAATCTACTTGAGAGTTAAGCTACACACTAAAGGAGTGGGATGGACCACAATCGAACAACACTACTTGAGAGATAAAAACAACACACTAAAGGAGTGAGATGAACAACAAACGTATAAATCTACTTGAGAGTTAAGCAACACACTAAAGGAGTGGGATAGTCAACAAACGAAAACCTCTACTTGAGTGATAAAAACAACACACTAAAGGAGAGGGATTAACAACAAACGTATAAATCTACTTGAGACTTAAACAACACACAAATGTAGTGAGATGAACAACAAGCGAACAACTACTTGAGAGATAAAAACAACACACTAAAGGAGAGGATGAACAACAAACGTATAAATCTACTTGAAAGTTAAGCTACACACTAAAGGAGTGGGATGACAACAATCGAACAACACTACTTGAGAGATAAAAACAACACACTAAAGAGGGATGAACAACAAGCGTATAAATCTACTTGAGAGTTAAGCAACACACTAAAGGAGTGGGATAGACAACAAGCGAACAACTACTTGAGAGATAAACACCACACCCTCAAGGAGAGGGATGAACAACAAACGTATAAATCTACTTGAGAGTTAAGCTACACACTAAAGGAGTGGGATAGACAACAATCGAACAACACTACTTGAGAGATAAAAACAACACACTAAATGAGAGGGATGAACCACAAAGGTATAAATCTACTTGAGAGTTAAGCAACATACTAAAGGAGTGGGATAGACAACAAATGAACAACTCTACTCGCGAGATAAAAACAACACACTAAAGGAGGGATGAACAACAAGCGTATAAATCTACTTGAGAGTTAAACAACACTAAACGAGTGGGATAGACAACAAACGAACAACTCTACTTGAGAGATAAAAATAACACACTAAAGGAGAGGATGAACAACAAGCGTATAAATCTACTTGAGAGTTAAGCTACACACTAAAGCAGTGGGATGACAACAATCGAACAACACTACTTGAGAGATAAAAACAACACACTAAATGAGTGAGATGAACAACAAACGTATAAATCTACTTTAGAGTTAAGCAACACACTAAAGGAAACACAACAAACGAACAACTCTACATGAGAGATAAAAACAACACACTAAAGGAGAGGGATGAACAACAAACGTATAAATCTACTTGAGACTTAAACAACACACAAATGTAGTGAGATAGACAACAAACGAACAAGAAACTTGAGAGATAAAAATAACACACTAAAGGAGTGAGATGAACAACAAACGTATAAATCTACTTGAAAGTTAAGCTACAAACTAAAGGAGTGGGATAGACAACAATCGAACAACACTACTTGAGAGATAAAAACAACACACTAACTGAGAGTGATGAACCACAAAGGTATAAATCTACTTGAGAGTTAAGCAACATACTAATGGAGTGGGATAGACAACAAACGAACAACTCTACTTGAGAGATAAAAACAACACACTAAAGGAGAGGGATGAACAACAAACGTATAAATCTACTTGAGAGTTAAGCTACACACTAAACGAGTGGGATAGACAACAATCGAACAACACTACTTGAGAGATAAAAACAACACACTAAAGGAGTGAGATGAACAACAAACGTATAAATCTACTTGAGAGTTAAGCTACACACTAAAGGAGTGAGATGAACAACAATCGAACAACACTACTTGAGAGATAAAAACAACACACTAAATGAGAGGGATGAACAACAAAGGTATAAATCTACTTGATAGTTAATCAACATACTAAAGGAGTGGGATAGACAACAAACGAACAACTCTACTTGAGAGATAAAAACAACACACTAAAGGAGAGGGATGAACAACAAACGTATAAATCTACTTGAGAGTTAAGCTACGCACTAAACGAGTGGGATGGACAACAATCGAACAACACTACTTGAGAGATAAAAACAACACACTAAAGGAGTGGGATGAACAACAAACGTATAAATCTACTTGAGAGTTAAGCAACATACTAAAGGAGTGGGATAGACAACAAACGAACAACTCTACATGAGAGATAAAAACAACACACTAAAGGAGAGGGATGAACAACAAACGTATAAATCTACTTGAGACTTAAACAACACACAAATGTAGTGAGATTGAAAACAAACGGACAACTCTACTTGAGAGATAAAAATAACACATTAAAGGAGTGAGATGAACAACAAACGTATAAATCTACTTGAGAGTTAAGCTACACACTAAAGGAGTGGGATAGACAACAATCGAACAACACTACTTGAGAGATAAAAACAACACACTAAATGAGAGGGATGAACAACAAAGGTATAAATCTACTTGATAGTTAATCAACATACTAAAGGAGTGGGATAGACAACAAACGAACAACTCTACTTGAGAGATAAAAACAACACACTAAAGGAGAGGGATGAACAACAAACGTATAAATCTACTTGAGAGTTAAGCTACACACTAAAGGAGTGGGATAGACAACAATCGAACAACACTACTTGAGAGATAAAAACAACACACTAAAGGAGAGGGATGAACAACAAACGTATAAATCTACTTGAGAGTTAAGCTACACACTAAACGAGTGGGATAGACAACAATCGAACAACTCTACTTGAGAGATAAAAACAACACACTAAAGGAGAGGGATGAACAACAAACGTATAAATCTACTTGAGAGTTAAGCTACACACTAAACGAGTGGGATAGACAACAATCGAACAACACTACTTGAGAGATAAAAATAACACATTAAAGGAGAGGGATGAACAAGAAACGTATGAATATACTTGAAAGTTAAGCTACACACTAAAGGAGTGGGATAGACAACAATCGAACAACACTACTTGAGAGATAAAAACAACACACTAAATGAGAGGGATGAACAACAAAGGTATAAATCTACTTGAGAGTTAAGCAACATACTAAAGGAGTGGGATAGACAACAAATGAACAACTCTACTTGAGAGATAAAAACAACACACTAAAGGAGAGGGATGAACAACAAACGTATAAATCTACTTGAGAGTTAAGCTACACACTAAACGAGTGGGATAGACAACAATCGAACAACACTACTTGAGAGATAAAAACAACACACTAAAGGAGTGAGATGAATAACAAACGTATAAATCTACTTGAGAGTTAAAAAACACACAGAAGGAGTGGGATAGACAACAAAAGAACAACTCTAATTGAGAGGTAAAAACAACACACTAATGGTGAGGGATGAACAACAAACGAAAAACTCCATTTCAGAGTTAAGATACACACTAAAGGAGTGAGATGAACAACAAACGTATAAATCTACTTGAGAGTTAAGCTACACACTAAACGAGTGGGATGGACAACAATCGAACAACACTACTTGAGAGATAAAAACAACACACTAAAGGAGTGGGATGAACAACAAACGTATAAATCTACTTGAGAGTTAAGCAACACACTAAAGGAGTGGGATAGACAACAAACGAACAACTCTTCTTGAGAGATAAAAACAACACACTAAAGGAGAGGGATGAACAACAAACGTATAAATCTACTTGAGACTTAAACAACCCACAAATGTAGTGAGATTGAAAACAAACGGACAACTCTACTTGAGAGATAAAAAGAACACACTAAAGGAGTGAGATGAACAACAAACGTATAAATCTACTTGAAAGTTAAGCTACACACTAAACGAGTGGGATAGACAAAAAAACGAACAACACTACTTGAGAGATAAAAACAACACACTAAAGGAGTGGGATGAACAACAAACGTATAAATCTACTTGAGAGTTAAGCAACATACTAAAGGAGTGGGATAGACAACAAACGGACAACTCTACTTGAGAGATAAAAATAACACATTAAAGGAGAGGGATGAACAAGAAACGTATGAATATACTTGAAAGTTAAGCTACACACTAAAGGAGTGGGATAGACAACAATCGAACAACACTACTTGAGAGATAAAAACAACACACTAAATGAGAGGGATGAACAACAAAGGTATAAATCTACTTGAGAGTTAAGCAACATACTAAAGGAGTGGGATAGACAACAAATGAACAACTCTACTTGAGAGATAAAAACAACACACTAAAGGACAGGGATGAACAACAAACGTATAAATCTACTCGAGAGTTAAACAACACACAAAAGGAGTGGGATAGACAACAAAAGAACAACTCTACTTGAGAGATAAAAATAACACATTAAAGGAGAGGGATGAACAACAAACGTATGAATCTACTTGAAAGTTAAGCTACACACTAAAGGAGTGGGATAGACAACAATCGAACAACACTACTTGAGAGATAAAAACAACACACTAAAGGAGTGAGATGAATAACAAACGTATAAATCTACTTGAGAGTTAAACAACACACAGAAGGAGTGGGATAGACAACAAAAGAACAACTCTAATTGAGAGGTAAAAACAACACACTAAATGAGAGGGATGAACCACAAAGGTATAAATCTACTTGAGAGTTAAGCAACATACTAAAGGAGTGGGATAGACAACAAACGAACAATTCTACTTGAGAGATAAAAACAACACACTAAAAGAGATGGATGAACTACAAACGTTTAAATCTACTTGAGAGTTAAGGAACACACTAAAGGAGTGGGATAGACAACAATCGAACAACACTACTTGAGAGATAAAAACAACACACTAAAGGAGTGGGATGAACAACAAACGTATAAATCTACTTGAGAGTTAAGCAACACACTAAAGGAGTGGGATAGACAACAAACGAACAACTCTACTTGAGAGATAAATTAAACACACTAAATGATAGGGATGAACCACAAAGGTATAAATCTACTTGAGAGTTAAGCAACATACTAAAGGAGTGGGATAGACAACAAACGAACAACTCTACTTGAGAGATAAAAACAACACACTAAAGGAGAGGGATGAACAACAAACGTATAAATCTACTTGAGAGTTAAGCTACACACAAAACGAGTGGGATAGACAACAATCGAACAACACTACTTGAGAGATAAAAACAACACACTAAATGAGTGAGATGAACAACAAACGTATAAATCTACTTGAGAGTTAATCAACACACTAAAGGAGTGGGATAGACAACAAACGAACAACTCTTCTTGAGAGATAAAAACAACACACTAAAGGAGAGGGATGAACAACAAACGTATAAATCTACTTGAGACTTAAACAACCCACAAATGTAGTGAGATTGAAAACAAACGGACAACTCTACTTGAGAGATAAAAATAACACACTAAAGGAGTGAGATGAACAACGAACGTATAAATCTACTTGAGAGTTAAGCTACACACTAAAGGAGTGGGATAGACAACAATCGAACAACACTACTTGAGAGATAAAAACAACACACTAAATGAGAGGGATGAACAACAAAGTTATAAATCTACTTGATAGTTAATCAACATACTAAAGGAGTGGGATAGACAACAAACGAACAACTCTACTTGAGAGATAAAAACAACACACTAAAGGAGAGGGATGAACAACAAACGTATAAATCTACTTGAGAGTTAAGCTACACACTAAACGAGTGGGATGGACAACAATCGAACAACACTACTTGAGAGATAAAAACAACACACTAAAGGAGTGAGATGAACAACAAACGTATAAATCTACTTGAGAGTTAAGCTACACACTAAAGGAGTGGGATAGACAACAATCGAACAACACTACTTGAGAGATAAAAACAACACACTAAATGAGAGGGATGAACAACAAAGGTATAAATCTACTTGATAGTTAATCAACATACTAAAGGAGTGGGATAGACAACAAACGAACAATTCTACTTGAGAGATAAAAACAACACACTAAAGGAAAGGGATGAACAACAAACGTATAAATCTACTTGAGAGTTAAGCTACGCACTAAACGAGTGGGATGGACAACAATCGAACAACACTACTTGAGAGATAAAAACAACACACTAAAGGAGTGGGATGAACAACAAACGTATAAATCTACTTGAGAGTTAATCAACACACTAAAGGAGTGGGATAGACAACAAACGAACAACTCTTCTTGAGAGATAAAAACAACACACTAAAGGAGAGGGATGAACAACAAACGTATAAATCTACTTGAGACTTAAACAACCGACAAATGTAGTGAGATTGAAAACAAACGGACAACTCTACTTGAGAGATAAAAATAACACACTAAAGGAGTGAGATGAACAACAAACGTATAAATCTACTTGAGAGTTAAGCTACACACTAAAGGAGTGGGATAGACAACAATCGAACAACACTACTTGAGAGATAAAAACAACACACTAAATGAGAGGGATGAACAACAAAGGTATAAATCTACTTGATAGTTAATCAACATACTAAAGGAGTGGGATAGACAACAAACGAACAACTCTACTTGAGAGATAAAAACAACACACTAAAGGAGATGGATGAACTACAAACGTATAAATCTACTTGAGAGTTAAGGAACACACTAAAGGAGTGGGATAGACAACAATCGAACAACACTACTTGAGAGATAAAAACAACACACTAAAGGAGTGGGATGAACAACAAACGTATAAATCTACTTGAGAGTTAAGCAACACACTAAAGGAGTGGGATAGACAACAAACGAACAACTCTACTTGAGAGATAAAAACAACACACTAAAGGAGAGGGATGAACAACAAACGTATAAATCTACTTGAGAGTTAAGCTACACACTAAACGAGTGGGATAGACAACAATCGAACAACACTACTTGAGAGATAAAAACAACACACTAAAGGAGAGGGATGAACAACAAACGTATAAATCTACTTGAGACTTAAACAACCCACAAATGTAGTGAGATTGAAAACAAACGGACAACTCTACTTGAGAGATAAAAATAACACATTAAAGGAGAGGGATGAACAAGAAACGTATGAATATACTTGAAAGTTAAGCTACACACTAAAGGAGTGGGATAGACAACAATCGAACAACACTACTTGAGAGATAAAAACAACACACTAAATGAGAGGGATGAACAACAAAGGTATAAATCTACTTGAGAGTTAAGCAACATACTAAAGGAGTGGGATAGACAACAAACGAACAACTCTACTTGAGAGATAAAAACAACACACTAAAGGAGAGGGATGAACAACAAACGTATAAATCTACTTGAGAGTTAAGCTACACACTAAACGAGTGGGATGGACAACAATCGAACAACACTACTTGAGAGATAAAAACAACACACTAAAGGAGTGAGATGAACAACAAACGTATAAATCTACTTGAGTGTTAAGCTACACACTAAAGGAGTGGGATAGACAATAATCAAACAACACTACTTGAGAGATAAAAACAACACACTAAAGGAGAGGGATAAACTACAAACGTATAAATCTACTTGAGAGTTAAGGAACACCTAAAGGAGTGGGATAGACAACGTTCGAACAACACTACTTGAGAGATAAAAACAACACACTAAAGGAGAGGGATGAACAACAAACGTATAAATCTACTTGAGAGTTAAGCTACACACTAAACGAGTGGGATAGACAACGATCGAACAACACAACTTGAGAGATAAAAACAACACACTAAAGGAGTGAGATGAACAACAAACGTATAAATCTACTTGAGAGTTAAGCTACACACTAAAGGAGTGGGATAGACAACAATCGAACAACACTACTTGAGAGATAAAAACAACACACTAAATGAGAGGGATGAACAACAAAGGTATAAATCTACTTGATAGTTAATCAACATACTAAAGGAGTGGGATAGACAACAAACGAACAACTCTACTTGAGAGATAAAAACAACACACTAAAGGACAGGGATGAACCACAAACGTATAAATCTACTTGAGAGTTAAGCTACACACTAAACGAGTGGGATAGACAACAAACGAACAACTCTACTTGAGAGATAAAAACAACACACTAAAGGAGAGGGATGAACAACAAACGTATAGATCTACTTGAGAGTTAAGCTACACACAAAACGAGTGGGATAGACAACAATCGAACAACACTACTTGAGAGATAAAAACAACACACTAAAGGATAGGGTTGAACAACAAACGTATAAATCTACTTGAGAGTTAAGCTACACACTAAACGAGTGGGATAGACAACGATCGAACAACACTACTTGAGAGATAAAAACAACACACTAAAGGAGTGAGATGAACAACAAACGTATAAATCTATTTGAGAGTTAAGCTACACACTAAAGGAGTGGGATAGACAACAATCGAACAACACTACTTAAGAGATAAAAATAACACACTAAATGAGAGGGATGAACAACAAAGGTATAAATCTACTTGAGAGTTAAGCAACATACTAAAGAAGTGGGATAGACAACAAATCAACAACTCTACTTGAGAGATAAAAACAACACACTAAAGGAGAGGGATGAACAACAAACGTATAAATCTACTTGAGAATTAAGCTACACACAAAACGAGAGGGATAGACAACGATCGAACAACGCTACTTGAGAGATAAAAACAACACACTAAAGGAGTGAGATGAACAACAAACGTATAAATCTACTTGAGAGTTAAGCTACACACTAAAGGAGTGGGATAGACAACAATCGAACAACACTACTTAAGAGATAAAAATAACACACTAAATGAGAGGGATGAACAACAAAGGTATAAATCTACTTGATAGTTAATCAACATACTAAAGGAGTGGGATAGACAACAAACGAACAACTCTACTTGAGAGATAAAAACAACACACTAAAGGAGATGGATGAACTACAAACGTATAAATCTACTTGAGAGTTAAGGAACACACTAAAGGAGTGGGATAGACAACAATCGAACAACACTACTTGAGAGATAAAAACAACACACTAAAGGAGTGGGATGAACAACGAACGTATAAATCTACTTGAGAGTTAAGCAACACACTAAAGGAGTGGGATAGACAACAAACGAACAACTCTACTTGAGAGATAAAAACAACACACTAAAGGAGAGGGATGAACAACAAACGTATAGATCTACTTGAGAGTTAAGCTACACACAAAACGAGTGGGATAGACAACAATCGAACAACACTACTTGAGAGATAAAACAACACACTAAATGAGAGGGATGAACAACAAACGTATAAATCTACTTGAGTGTTAAATTTTTTTTTTTTTCATAAATAGAGCATATATTAATAAAAGTAAAAGAGTACAAAGCGTAAAAGTAGAGATTACAATGGAACCCACAGGCGGGTTACAACGCGAAACAAGTGAAACAAACAAAGAAACAAAAATAACATAACCCGGGATCAAGGTGATCCATGGTTGCAACCGCGGGCCTCGTTAAAACCCAGTCATGGAAAAACCCAGTGGGAAAAACCCATTTGGGAAAAAAGTACTGGCGTTAAGCGTTATGAAACCTATAATAAGGTAAACGTACATGTCCACATGTATGTGAGGTGAATGACATCCAAAGGAGAAGTCGAAACCCTCGGATCAACTTTGAGAGAGCATCAGCGACCGTGTTGCCTTCACGAAAAATATGAGACACCCGAAAATCCATGTCACGCATATGAGAGAGTCAATAGCCAACGGTTCCGGAATTTCCATGGGACCGAGTTAGTACCATGAGCAAATTACATAAGTAGAATCATCTCAACCAAATCTTATTCGATACAGGTGTGAGCGATTCAATGCCAATCATAAGCAAGTAACTCGGCTTCAAAAGCATAAAAGCGTACCGGTGATTTACAAAGCAACCCATCACGGTACCATTTGAATCTCTAAAACCCGGCCATAGAGGGCAGAAGCGAAGAACTTCCATCCGTGTTGCATTTAATCCATCCGGGAGAGGGGATACCAACGGACCTCAATGATATCTCGTGACTTAGTGGGCACCCTTGAATCTGAAAAGAATGAAGGACTTGTAAATCAACTTGATTATTAGCCATAGAACCAAGAGGGTGGGAATTAGCCTACTCTGAGACTCAAATCGAAGCAAAATAGAATGCACGGAAGCAGAACACCATCAAATAAGCAATGATTACTTGATCCAAAGCACCCAAATGCCCGTCACAAAGGCAAGACGCCACAAAGAGAGAATCGAGAGCTAAAATGTTGACCCATGGCATATATGAAGCTCTCAAAACTAAAGCAATCTCGAAAAGGAACACAGAAAAGATCAAATAGAGTATGCGGATAGTCCGAGTGAGCGGACAAGAGACCATAAATGGTCTTGGCAATCCATGTGACATAGCAAAAAAACACACGAAGGACCAACAAAACAGAGCCATGGTTCTCAATAGTTGGAAGAACACCATAAATAGCCTTCAAGCTGTGATAGAAACGAATTGGGATAAAAGCCCATATCCAAGATCCCGATCAATCTTAAGGAAGCGGCGCAAAGAGTGATAAAGCTTGGTAGAAATCGAACGTCTAGAGATTGATCAGGATCAGTATCGAACCGGATGGAGCGGATGATAGGAGAATGTCATGAGTAACATCTGGAAAAGCCATCTGGAACCATCCAAAAGAAACCAACCATGAGTCAATACTCGAAATAGGGAACTCGAAGTGATGCGAAGATGAATAGGAATACCAATTACATCCATAATCATGTGCAAGCCAATCATCAAGCCGTAAACGTGTGAGAGCCTTGACACGCTAACCATCTAGACTTGGATTGAAGTGTGGAAACAATCCTTAAATCAAACCAAATCGAGGAAGCAACATAAGAGCGTAAGGAAGCATGCAAGAAAAAGCGGCGAAAGATATCTAGATATGGAACCTTCACGCCCAAATATCCCAAGCAAGACGAAAGATACGCCTTATTAGCGACAACGGAGAGCGAATACCAAGACCACCCTCGGACTTTGGAGCACAACAACGCTTCGAAGAGATAGAAGTCGATGCTCTCTTGAGTATCCCGGTTTGATGAAATTACGAATGCCGACATCCATACGCAAGAAGAGTCAAAGGCCAACGATAAACCATCATAGAGTGTACAAAAGATCCTGGATCCTTGATTGAACAAGACATAAACGACCGGCCATAGAGAGAGAAGTGCCCTTCCATTTACTAAACTTTTCTAGAATCGAGTCCATGAGGATTGTAAATGACAAGTCCGAGGTGCCACGGAAAAGTGGAACTCCCAAATCGTGAAAGGAAGGTGACCCTCGATAATATCCATGATTACACAAGTGGTTCTTCGACTCGGGTGAGAAAAGTACTAAGATAAGCCACGGACTTGAGGATTGAAGTGTTGTCCCGACCAAGACATATTTTCGGGATCCTAAGAATAGTCCGACAATTAGCGATAGTAGCCACAAAAATAATCACATCATCCATAAAGAAGGTGAGAAGGAAAAGTAAGAGATTGTCCAATGAATAAAGGAGGCTCCCACAATTGGCGACCTTGAGAGAAGCTTGCTAAGAACTTCCTCCGATGCAAAGAGAAGAGGAAAGAGGATCCCTTGACGAACTCCCGAGAACGACCAAAGTACCCTTAGGAGCCCATTAATCGAACCGAGAGCTTTGCGAGTGAAGAATATGATTAATCAACCAACAAAGGTAGAAGAGAAACCATATTTTGTGAGAACCGCCAAAAGAAAGTCGATTTAGAGTATCAAAGGCTTTCGGATGTCAACCTTCAACACAGATTACCCTTACTACGGTGAAGACCAAGACTATTAACTCCTTGAGGCTAAGGCAATACAATCATGTATCGTCTCCCGAATAAAACCAAATTGATGAAAGGAGAGCAACCTGATAAAAATCGGACCCAAACGATCACTAAAATCTAGCAATAATCTTATAAAGAAAATTACCAAGAACAATAAGTGAAATCTTCAATACGCATCTCGATTTTCGGAATAAGAGTGACAAAACTAGAGTTCATACCGCCGAAATGACCATGAAGGAAGAACGCCGAATCGTAAAGACACCTCCTTTTGATAATGTGCCACATAGATTGATAGAAACTTCCCAGAAACCATCCGGTCCAGAGCACTATCGGTGACATCTGAAAACAACATGACGGATGTCATCCTCGGAAGGAATATCGATTAGCAATTGATTTTGTTCATCCGTAATCGAACTATGGATAAGCTCATCTAGTTCATCGAGACAAGCGTAATTTGAGTTTGTGAAGATTCTCATAATAAGAAATCATATGATTCGGATCGAATTGCATCATGATTGATAGAGCCATCAATTATCAAAGAGGAAATACCGAGAATACCTTTGCGAATCTTTAGAGAACGATGGAAAAACCGAATTTCTATCAGTCTTTTTAACCATGACCGGTTCTTTTGACGCAAAAAAGTTGCCTCTTGATTGAGAATAGCATTGTAGTCGCGATGACGCCTCAAGTTCCTTGCGAGGAACATCATTTATCGGACCATGGAGGGATAATTCTTCTTTGAACCAACTCGACTTATTACGAGCGAAGAAGGCGAAATTAAGCTCGCAAAGACATTAATATTCAATCTATGATAGCGGATTTGACCTCTTTAATTTCGGATAACCAAAGAAAAAGAGCCCATGGCGTAATAGGAGTTTTCGGAAAGCAATTAACTCCTCAAACGAGCTGTGACTAAGCCACATTGCTTGGAATCTGAATGGTCGAGACGAGATAGCGCTTGTTCATGCATACGAGGAAACAAAGAGGGGTGATCCGAGCAAATGCATAAGCCCACACGAACCATCAGAGTCCCATAAATCCAAAAGGATTGTGAAGAAAGAGCCTATCAATACGTGTCTCTAGATAACCACTAGAAAACGACGATTCGACCAGTAAAAAGCGCGGAACTAGGAATCGATAAGAACTCCCCATCATTGATAAATGAGCGAAATCCATGGTTTCAGACGAACTGGAGGTACCATTCGATCGTTCATGTGCAATCACTGACATTGAAATCTCCACCAAAAGCAAGGGTGTGTTTGGCAAAAGCGATAAATCACGCCATAAGTCTCGACGGATATAATCGACATGGGCATGAATAAACGCTAATAGGAAGTCCGTTGAAGCCAAGAAACTTTAATAACAAGAACTTGAGAAGAAGAAAATTATAGAAGAACCGGAAGAGAGATCTTCCAAAACCCATAAGTTAGGAAGACTGTTAGGTAGCGTATTTTCACCAAGAAAGTGCATTCCCATCGCATTCAATAAGAATCTGGTATGGAGGAAGGAACCTTTGGTTCATAATAGCAAACCAACGAGGACGAGTAGAAACTACATGATGCTTGAGCATATCTTGTGAGGAGCATTCCAATACCGAATGTTCCAAAGAACATTCATTGGGAAACAACGTGAGAGGAATGCATGGCAAGTAGCGGATGTAAGAGTTGTAATATCCGACAAGAATTATCATCATTTATATCACCGTCTACTAAGTTCGCCCATCTTGCACTGCCGCAATCCCATGGCATTAATAGCGGCGTGAGGAGAATTGGGGATGAAGAGCGACCTTAGTGGCATTAGATGGGTTGTTAATGCGTTCGCATAATCTCAATGAATCTTTTATTCGCATATTAGCCTCCATAGAATCGTCCAATGAAGATGTGTTAGGCATGCGCAATAGGAGTTGAAGGTTGCGTGAAATCGTCATGGCGTGAATCTTGCAAAGCGAAATCTCGGACTCACCACCCAAGTTCTCATCTTCCACCATGTTGAATCAACAAGGCAAACGGTTCGACTCGACAACGGAGATCTGACGTGGCGAACCCGTTTAAACAAATTAACATTACGTCATGGGAGAAACTTCACGAATCCGTAGCATCAGGTGGATTTGAAACCACAACAGTAGAAGTCGCCAATGGACCAGCAGGTGGTAAACGTTCAGATTGTGGGTTTATAACCACTGGCGGAATAGCAACCAAAGTTGATTGTGCTAAGTTAGCATTAGATTTTACCCTAGGAGGCGGTGAGCTGGGCCTAGACATCTCCTTATCTTTGTTCCTGCAATTCTCCATTTTATGACCAACAACAAGGCAAGAATGGCAAAAGCAGGTAAATCCTCATAATAAGCTTCAATCAAATATCACAAGCGAGTTTCTAGTTGAATCTTTGATTCTAAAGCTTGAGAAAGATCAACTTCCACGGGACCTTAACGTAGTTACCAAAACAATGATCTAAAGAAGGCGTATCAATCCTAATCGGTGTTCCAAGAGCTGCAAGTGCCATAATCATCGATCGATGATGGTGTTCATAAAGCAAACCATATAAACGAACCAAACACGCACCCGTGTGGATCTTTATTTTACTGCGCAATTAGGAACCCAAGGCATAGGTAGAGATTACTGTTGATAGCTTCCATAAGCTCGAGCGAAAAATTGAATCTCGTTTGCTTGGAATAGGCGAAAGACAAAGTATCCGGACGATCGAAAGCATGGACCAGCCTCGTATGCGAATCTTTTCAACGTCTCACGT